>JAQJVK010000001.1:32969029-33569029 GCA_035578135.1 Flexamia atlantica
AATCTACAATCCTTTCTTAGCGGATGCCTACGCCCTTAAAGGAACGTCCACACAAAATTTCAAGGTTCTAGGTCAAATCGTGTGGGCTGTGCGATGATAGGTGAGTGGTATTTGACAAATATATACTAGATATAAATATATATATACATATATATTTATGAAAATGAACGAATAGTGTTTTTTGCTTCTGGGGGCCCCAAACGAAAACTTATCATGGTCTCGGGCTTAGGTCTTACCATTAGTACTATGGTAACAGCTTATTCCTTATAGGGGAAATTAGCTAATAAAGTTTGTTTTGACAGAATCGGAAATATAAACAAACTAACATCTGATCAGCTGTGCGGGATTCTGCACTGTTCTACTAGTAATTATTATTATTATAATATTAGGCCTAAAGGAAAACAATAAAAAAATTACCGTACATACGTTTTACTAAACCTAACTTTATTACGATTTTCATTTTTTTAATCCACACGACAGCCAAAAATAAAATGATTGCGTTTGTATAAGGCAGAAAAAAAGTTATTTTTGTTTATTAGGTTTAAGCATAAATTTCTTACTGAATGAAATAGAAAAAAAGGAAAGAAATAGAATATTTCAAATGAATTCATTCTAATGCATCATCAGAAGCACTCGAAAATGAACTTTTCTAAAATGTAATTTATTCTAAACCCAAACATTCTATAAGTGGAACATCTCGCAATTGCCCATCACTAGGTCAGTGGGTTGTTTACAGCATAGTCGGCCTCTGTTCCCCTCCCCCTTGCCCCTCCCCCAGGGGTCGGCGGGCCCGCGCAGGGCAATAGAGAGAAGGGCAGACACTGTAATCAGAACCGTGCCGCTGATTCCGACCCCCACTCTCTCCCCCCCAACTGTGCCGTAGCGGCGGGAATACCCGCGCGCCACTGCCATCAAAATACACGCTTTCGCTCTGATTTTTATAACCGTTACTATTCCTTTATTTATTTACCAATATTAAAGATAAAGGTATCAAAACACTCGTCACAATTTGGAGTTGAGCAATATTGATTTATTTCATTATGTTGTGATTGTTTGAGACATGAATTGTATTTACATACATTACCTGTTATATTTAATAAAAACCATAAAACTCCATTATTATAATTATTTTGTAATTAACTGGAAATAATTATATTTTTTAATTACTCAAAACGGTTACTTACCAATTTATTGTTTAAGGGTAATAACAAAAAACATTCATAGAATTAGCCGTTTATAACTGACGCCAATTCTTGGGGCAACTTCTGGCGCGACTAAGACTCTGCCCTTCTCTCTATTGCCCTGGCGCCGGTATCGGGGTTGCCCAATGAATCACCTTATTTACAAACACAGTGTCTATGGCATTTCCTATGTAGACCGCTAAATATTGTCTGATTGTCGATAAGGGGAGCTGATAGATGGTACAAACCCGATATTTTTGTGTTCAGGGCGATACAAGGAATCGATCTAAGGTAAAAAATATTTTTCTAAAATTAGGGGGGCCAAAACCCCCCCTTTAGATAAAAAAGGGGGGGTCGTAGGGGGACGGGGATGCTTCCATTGAATTTCTCGCCCCGAAAATAGGGTACATTCTGAGTTTCAGCCTCACAGCTCAACTGGAACATACTGACTCCCAAGACCCCTATACTGGGGGTCCAAGGGGGTTTTTGCCCCCTAGTTCGATAAGGGGAGCTGATAGATGGTACAAACCCGATATTTTTGTGTTCAGGGCGATACAAGGAATCGATCCAAGGTAAAAAATATTTTTCTAAAATTAGGGGGGCCAAAACCCCCCCTTTAGGTAAAAAAGGGGGGGTCGTAGGGGGACGGGGACAGTTCCATTGAATTTCTCGCCCCGAAAATAGGGTACATTCTGAGTTTCAGCCTCACAGCTCAACTGGAACATACTGACTCCCAAGACCCCTATACGGGGGGTCCAAGGGGGTTTTTGCCCCCTAGTTCGATAAGGGGAGCTGATAGATGGTACAAACCCGATATTTTTGTGTTAAGGGCGATAAAAGGAATCGATCCAAGGCAAAAAATATTTTTCTAAAATTAGGGGGGCCAAAACCCCCCCTTTAGGTAAAAAAGGGGGGGTCGTAGGGGGACGGGGATGCTTCCATTGAATTTCTCGCCCCGAAAATAGGGTACATTCTGAGTTTCAGCCTCACAGCTCAACTGGAACATACTGACTCCCAAGACCCCTATACGGGGGGTCCAAGGGGGTTTTTGCCCCCTAGTTCGATAAGGGGAGCTGATAGATGGTACAAACCCGATATTTTTGTGTTAAGGGCGATAAAAGGAATCGATCCAAGGCCAAAAATATTTTTCTAAAATTAGGGGGGCCAAAACCCCCCCTTTAGATAAAAAAGGGGGGGTCGTAGGGGGACGGGGATGCTTCCATTGAATTTCTCGCCCCGAAAATAGGGTACATTCTGAGTTTCAGCCTCACAGCTCAACTGGAACATACTGACTCCCAAGACCCCTATACTGGGGGTCCAAGGGGGTTTTTGCCCCCTAGTTCGATAAGGGGAGCTGATAGATGGTACAAACCCGATATTTTTGTGTTCAGGGCGATACAAGGAATCGATCTAAGGTAAAAAATATTTTTCTAAAATTAGGGGGGCCAAAACCCCCCCTTTAGGTAAAAAAGGGGGGGTCGTAGGGGGACGGGGACAGTTCCATTGAATTTCTCGCCCCGAAAATTGGGTACATTCTGAGTTTCAGCCTCACAGCTCTACTGGAACATACTGACTCCCAAGACCCCTATACGGGGGGTCCAAGGGGGTTTTTGCCCCCTAGTTCGATAAGGGGAGCTGATAGATGGTACAATCCCCATATTTTTGTGTTCAGGGCGATACAAGGAATCGATCCAAGGTAAAAAATATTTTTCTAAAATTAGGGGGGCCAAAACCCCCCCTTTAGGTAAAAAAGGGGGGGTCGTAGGGGGACGGGGACAGTTCCATTGAATTTCTCGCCCCGAAAATAGGGTACATTCTGAGTTTCAGCCTCACAGCTCAACTGGAACATACTGACTCCCAAGACCCCTATACGGGGGGTCCAAGGGGGTTTTTGCCCCCTAGTTCGATAAGGGGAGCTGATAGATGGTACAAACCCGATATTTTTGTGTTAAGGGCGATAAAAGGAATCGATCCAAGGCAAAAAATATTTTTCTAAAATTAGGGGGGCCAAAACCCCCCCTTTAGGTAAAAAAGGGGGGGTCGTAGGGGGACGGGGATGCTTCCATTGAATTTCTCGCCCCGAAAATAGGGTACATTCTGAGTTTCAGCCTCACAGCTCAACTGGAACATACTGACTCCCAAGACCCCTATACGGGGGGTCCAAGGGGGTTTTTGCCCCCTAGTTCGATAAGGGGAGCTGATAGATGGTACAAACCCGATATTTTTGTGTTAAGGGCGATAAAAGGAATCGATCCAAGGCAAAAAATATTTTTCTAAAATTAGGGGGGCCAAAACCCCCCCTTTAGATAAAAAAGGGGGGGTCGTAGGGGGACGGGGATGCTTCCATTGAATTTCTCGCCCCGAAAATAGGGTACATTCTGAGTTTCAGCCTCACAGCTCAACTGGAACATACTGACTCCCAAGACCCCTATACTGGGGGTCAAAGGGGGTTTTTGCCCCCTAGTTCGATAAGGGGAGCTGATAGATGTTACAAACCCGATATTTTTGTGTTCAGGGCGATACAAGGAATCGATCTAAGGTAAAAAATATTTTTCTAAAATTAGAGGGGCCAAAACCCCCCCTTTAGGTAAAAAAGGGGGGGGCGTAGGGGGACGGCGATGGTTCCATTGAATTTCTCGCCCCAAAAATAGGGAATATTGAAAACAGGGAAAAATTCCCTCAGGGAGGGATAAAATCCCTCCGGGAGGGGAAATTTCCCTCCGAAAATTTCCCACTCCCAAGAGACATAAGCCTACCCTTAATTTAATCTAGCTTTTGATGATATAAACAATGTAGATATGTGTATTCAATAACTTACCTAGAGACCTACTCATAACATGTTCATAATATCAATTTAAATTGGGACTGACTGCAAATCGAGACCACAATATGACAAGTCATAAGCATAATTATTACAATGATTAATGGCAAATATGCAGGCAAATACTCACATTCTATTTTACAATTAGGTACTCAAAACACTAACCTAATACAGGTTTGTTGAATTTAATTAACATTATTGAGGTTATATTTTCTTATTCGTCAAAGATCGCTGATAACACAAGTTTTTCGGTAGTTTATTTTGGTTTATTTTTTGAAAATTTTCTGTAGGTCGTTGATTTTAAAGGGAAATGTACAGTATAATATACAAATATTGTAAATAATTTAGAACGCCACTTAAAATTTTACGCTGCATGTATATGGGCAACGGGCCGTCTCTAAATTACGTAGCACCTCAGAGAGATGAGAGGGTTGGGGTTTTGGTAGCCTTATCATTGATAAAAAAAATTTACCCTAAAACCACTCAAAAACCTGTCTGTATGGTCTTTATGTATTATTTCGTTGTTGGGTAGTGGGGAGACGTTTCTTAACTATCAATCCAACCTCAACATATAATAATTATTTATTCATTTGGTGGTGAAGTAGGTAGCATGCGATTCAAAGGCACGGTAGGAGACGGTAGCGAGCGATGTCGTGAATCATCTGAGCGCTCTGCCCGTAATTAGGGCCTATGTGAGTTCACTATCGTCGAACATGGGCGAAAATCCGCCCCAGATATGCGTCCTTCGAAATGCGCCGATTTTCCGATTGATGAGCAGACGTCTACAATCACACACAATCACAATCACAGCGGGGTTTTCAGAGCAAAACATTTGGCAAACTATTTGTCTCAAGAGGCCGATGTAAGTGACGTAGAAACGGGTCATGCCGAACCTCGGATGAAACATAACTGGATCGCGCTCTCAATGGACGAAAAACGTGCCAGCCTCCGAGGCCGTTGGGTGGCAAGAAGGGCCAGACTGACCGCCGCGCTTTGAGTCTTTACATCAGTAAAGCTCTCTATGAGCGTCTTATGCTAATGTAAAGTCTATGTGAGTGGGAAGAGTACATCTTAAAGAATGCTGCTATGTAATTTATATGGTTTGAATACAAAGAAAACTACTGGTTTTCTTTAAAAAATAATCGAAGATACCAGTTTCTTGATAATTTTCCATTTTGAATTTTTGTAAGCGGATCTTGACGTTGAGACCAGGCAAACGTTATATTTTTACAAAGATAAAGCTCTGGTAAACTAGTTTTGTGTATTCAATATTCATGATAAAGTTAATAAATATTTTATCATTACTGAAGTTTAATTAACCCACCGCAACACCTTGTTTATGAGGAAGCACTGATAAATTTGCCACGAAAAAATGATTCGGAACAATAATTTCACTGTAAAAATGCTGTAACTATTGTATTTTCATTTTATTTCTTATTTTATATAAGAATAAAATTATTATCAGCAATTCATTGTAAATAGGAACAGTATAACATACGGAAAAATATCAACATGTTACTTCGTTCTTAACTACTAACGAAGAAGAATGTAAAGGTTTGTTCCTAATGCTATACTTTATCCTTTCTTTTATGCCAGTAAAAATTCAATATTCGCTAATAGGTGTACGATAAAATATTTGAAAAGTACAATGAGATGTAGTATTACCTTAAAAGATGACAAGGATCAGTTTTAAATATTATAAACATTTTTCGTAAAAATAGAGAAAAAATGTCCTAATTTAAACATAACTTTAAATTACAATAATTAACAAAGATAATGGACAATGTTTAGCTGGAAATGAAAAAAAGCAAATAATTAAGCTGTACCTTCAATGTAGGGAAGTCTGGCGATGTAAGACAATTGTCGACCCATGCGTTATCGAATATGTGGAATTTCTTGTTCGTGCGACACCTAATAATCAATTATTTAAATTAATCTCTTGCAAAAGCGAGAAATCCTATAAAATAATTGTTGAGACAAAAGAGATATCTCTAGAATTGTATCTACGACTATGTCGCTGACACTTGTTACCTGACCAAAATATAAAACTTCCTCACTTTACTACTTTTTTATCTCTTATTTTAACAGCATAAAACATTTTGCGCTAAACAAATTATTAAAATCTATGAAATTAGTTTTTAGAATCATAATGGTTACCATAAGATTAGTCATTTCAAGCTATAAAATGTGATATAGAATTATATTTGTTTACTCAGTTTATTGTTAGGTAAATACCAGTTTGATTGTTAGGTAAATATGCCAGTTTGAATAAGGTCCCGCCAGATTAGACCTTGCCACCCAGCGGTGAAAATAAAGATGGCACTTTTTCGTCTGACTTTAGCATTGGAAGGCGCGATCTAGTTACACTTCATCCGAGTGCCGAACGCACCTGTACACATTCGTATTGGCTTGTATTCACCTTTGATTAACAATTCTCAAAGAATTCTCCCACCGTAACTTTTAGCGGTATTGTTCATTATTGTACTGAGTCTGTTTACTCATTGTTTTACTTGGAAACAATCACCATTGATGATGGAGGGAACGAGGTATATATTGTCGAATAAGGGCCAATTTGGCTTGCCCAAATATTTGGCGAACTATTTTTCACATGAGGCCAATGAAGCATTTAGAAACTAGTCATGCCCTACACAACAGTGCATATTTGTTTTAATTGGCTTGGATTTGCCCTTGTTCGATGATAGTGAAATCACACCAAAAAAATTCAAAATATTAATTATGTTTATATATTTTACTATAAATGGTACTCTGCCGGTAACTTGATGCGTCATCAGAAGGAATGAAATTAAATCAAATCAAGATGAAGCTGAGCAATTGCCGCGCAGTTAAAACACCCGTATTAATGAGATACTTTGTGGCATTCATATGTAAACAATATACTTTTATACAAAATAATAAAATAATTTTGATTGTCCTCATTGATGACTGGCTAATATGCTGGATAGATTTCATCAAACTTCATTCCTCTTATTCTTAGATGTTTGCCAGACTGCTGGTGATCGACTGGGATACAGAGTGAGTATAATGCGATGATTTTTGGAACTTTAATGTATTATAACTTAAATCATTAATTCAGATTTCAAAATGATTATGTTTTTGCAATGGCACTAGCAAAAAATTGAATGGTGTTATAGGGCGGGATAACTAGGCTCATCGTGATAACTTAACAATAGGGAGAGTTGTGTGTTGGAAGCAAGAAGAACGTTACTTGTGTTTTTCAAAACATTTAGGAATAAATTGCACCTCCCGAGTCAAATATTAAAAATTTCTCAACAACGGCGTCAAAATACTCGATGTACATTTTAAAAAGAGTCATATCAAAGAGTGAATTCACAATTGCTATTAATTCATTGAGGATTTTTCCATTAATTGATTTTAAAATTCAAACGAAAAATAACCTTTGTTATATAATCTCATTTACCGAAGACTATGCCTACTAATAGTATATTCTGTTCTGTTTCTTTGCCAATTTGTTTATTAGTATTCAGATCTGGGGGCCGAGCTTCGGACTGTGAGGCTATTCTAAAGAGTCAGAAACGTGTGGTCCGGATCGTTTCTGCTGAAGGATTGAGAGAACACTGTATTTGTTTATTTATTTATTTATTCTCCATGTCAACGCCATTATACAAAACAAGCAATTAATAATAACAACAACAGTATGTATAGATGAATGATAGTGTACATAAATGCAATATAAATTACAAATAATCACAAATGTAACAAAGATATAGAAATTACAGAGTGACTAGATAATAATTACAGGCAATTTTCAGGCAGCAGCACAACGAGATTGGAAAAATCAACATTAACAATCACAGATGCAATTTAGTGCAAATAACAGACAAATACCCCCGTTGCAGCAGACCTGCATACTCAGCGAATTTCAAATGGAAAAATGTAGTCCGTCCAATGTAGTGAGATATGGCATGTTTTCGTAATCCCCATAAGAATAACATGGGGAAAGAGTATGCAGGTTTGCTGCTACAGGCATGTTAAAACTGGGTGTTTTTATTCCAATATTTAGTAGATCTTATCTAAAAAAAACATTTACCGAGTTTTATCAAGATATGTTTAGAAATAATGGAGATATGGAATTTTTTTAATGCCCATAAGGATAACATGGGGAATGAGTATGCAGGTTTGCTGCCACAAAAATGGAAATTTCAGTAATTTTAGACTGAAATACATTAAATCTCATCTAGATGAAGCCACAAACCAAGTTTTATTAAGATATGTTGAAAAATAAGCGAGATATAGAATTTTACTTATTTCTCATAAGGTTAACATTGGGACAACGTACTGTGTTTACCACTTTCAATATCTCAGTAACCAATAGACATAGAGAAATGATACAAAATACTAAATTGTTTGTTTTTTTTCGAGCTGAATTCAATGGTGCTTACCAAAATTTGATTTTTTTTATTTTTCTATGTAAAAAACCCAAAAAACTCATTTTTGGGGGGTTTATCCCCCTTTACCCCCCCTTCTAGTGGTCCGATCGGACTGGTTTTCAAACTCATCCGAATAATTACTACTTTACACATCCATGCCAAATTTCATTCCGGTCGGACCATTTTTGTGAGCGCTATCGAGCTTACAGACACACACACACACACACACACACACACACACACACACACACACACACACACATACATATATATATATATATATATATATATATATACTAGAGGCTTGAAGGGGCTATAATAGCCCCTAAGCATAATCCTTCTTTACTATAGTACAAAATACCTTCTTAGAAAATAGGCTTTTGGATCCACAAAATTATGATTATATCTAGCATTTCATTTTAAGTAAACAAAGCAGACCTTTTTACAACCCAATGGTCTTTAAATTATAGCTATTTTACGTTATTTCTCATTTTATATTAAGCTAAAAGCAATTTCAGTATTTTCCCCGAGTCCCTGGGATGGAGACCTTCAATTTCAGCCAGCTCCCATCATCCTGCGACCTTCCAAACGCCCACAATTTCGTCGAAAAAATTTCCCCTACGTAATTATATATATATACCAAATGATATATATATATACATTGAACGTACATAGTTAACTGCATTTTGAAGAAAATCCCACATGTCAACATCTACCATATGGCTTTGAATCAAGCATTAGCACCACATGTTTATTGTAAACAAAGCAGACGTTTTTCAATCCCAATGCATTTTAAATGGAAGATATTTTTCGTTATTTCTCATTTTCTGGTAGATTTGAACTTAATCTGATATTTTTCCCGACCCCCTGGGACCAAGACCTTTAATTTGAGCCCTCTCCCATCATCCTGGGAGCTGTCAAACTCTCACAATTTTGATTATATATATATATATATATATATATATATATCTAGAAATTTGAACGAATGGTGTTTTTTGCTTCTGGGGGCCCCAAAATGAAAAGTTATCATGGTCTTGGGCTTAAGTCTTACCATGAGACCTACGGTAATAGCTTCTTCCCTATAGGGGAAATTCGCTAAAAAAACATGAATACCATATGAGAACATGATGTAAAGCTGATACAAACAAGCGATCTACATTATGAGTGTGATCTACAAACAAGGGTGCCTGAAAATAATGTGGTACTAGTTCATATAATTAACCTACACTACATGCTGGGTGACTGTAGACCCATCTTCCAGGGTTTGAGGCGTGCTGACCTTTTAGGGGCAATATGTTCTGAAAAACCCAAGATAATACTCAACCCAAGTATTTGATACTCAACTTCTCATTCAAAGAAATGAAGTCTACTCCTACAACACAAACGCCACAAGGACAACTCCAGACTTGGACTGAGGATTGAGGGACAGTTTGCGAAGATCGCCTCAAGCCTACAACACCTTTACCAAAGATATCCGTCACCTTGGGTTAAAAAGACAATAAGAGACCGGTTGTTATTGCTGCACCTCCTGTAGATTTGTTTAGACCCGTAGCTAAAATGATGACCACTTAAAGATGTTGTAAAAACCTTACACATAGTTTCTAATGAATTTTTTCCAAGGCGATTGACTAAAATTCAATGAATTTACATTACATTTTCTTAATTTTCCCATCTAAACTAGTCATAAAACATAATATGAAAAATGCCACCCCCCCATATAAACATCATCCTACCGTTATTTCCAATTTGGACCCCTCCCCCCATTTTCAGATGACGTAATAATTTATGGACGGCCTCTATTAATCGATTAATAAAAATATTTTAATCGTAGTTTATTTTCGCTCGTGGTCTAAATATCTCACGAGTGGCTTAAAGGCATAATACAATCGTTGCATACACTATATTTTATCTACGACCAACAATATACGACAAAATTTCCCCCGAAGTTAAACAAAACTCGTTTTGTTAAATAAAAATTAGTTAATTTTTATTAAGTGCTTTTATGTAAAGATCTACGTATTTATTTTCCATCAATAGCTTTAAGCACGACATGAATCACGCAGTACAGTATTTCGCGAAACAACTTACACTAGAACAACTTTCTGCAAACGTACTTTAGGTATTTTCCCACACTCAAATTAATTCCAACTCGTTATGGTTGTGTACACGTCGCGTCGTGACAGAAAATAAGGGAAACGGAACGGGAAGTTACCAGATCGTTATCGTCGTTCTGATTGGCTGAATCAGTGAAGAAGAAGAAAGTCATGTTTTTACAACGCCATCTGAATAAAGTGCATCGAACTAACCCGCTCCAATAAGCTTACCACTTGGCTCCATTTAAGTGTCAGACCGGTGGTGGTGCGCACCAGAGCGACAGGACTTTTACACTAATTATTGCGCCAACTTCTTTTGCAAGTCGACGCACCAGCAAGTCTCGCTGCAAGCCAAATTAGCACCAACCACAGACAGCTGATTTATTATTGTAAAATGTTTCTTAAGCTTCTAAGTCACCTTTTATTTCAAGGTTAAGTATTTATTTGTCAACAAATGAAGACTATGTTTCATTCTAGTAATGAAAAATCTCACGATATTTGGCTTAGTTTCACGAAATTTGCACGTGAACTTGCTGAACCTTCTTTCAAGTGTTAGACTACCATGACGTCACATCTTATTCTTACTCTCACCTGCGCAAGATACCTACCGTATAAAGATATTCTAGGTACTGTGAGTACTCTAAAGTCGTCATTAGAGTAGTGCTTGGTTTTTGGTGTTTTAATGTATATCATTATAATGTTTAGCAACAATACCATAATTGGTGCTTATTACAATGGTCGTAGATAAATTGTTATTATGACACTACTTCCGTCAAATGCCGAGCTCTCATTGGTCTAGAACCAGTACTCTAAAGTGACTCCAGGGGGCTGTTTCCAAACAATGTTTGAGAATTAATAAAATTGACTTTAAGATTCCGTTTCAAAACCGTAAGGATTCAATGGAGAGAGGGTGACCAGATCGTTTCCAAATAAAAACGGGACACGTAAGAAAAACTCACCCCCCCGCATCCCTAATACAACACACCACACACCAAGGTGTTTAATTACACGGGGGTCTCTGTAATTCAGGGCCGGATTTAAGCATAGGCGCCATAGGCGCGCGCCTAGGGGCCCGCGCCACAAGTGGGCCCGCGCCACACAAAAATATATAAAAATATTTTTTTAAATCCAGAAATTATCGTGGTTTGGTACTCAATGAGCCTCGACCAAGAATAAAAAGATAATTAAAAATTGTTATCTTCATTGAACGCGAAACATAAACAGCGTAATTTAAGTACTTAAATACGAGTAGCAGACAGCTCAAAAGATATGACATCATGTCCACTGTAGGCCAGCTGTTGCCGGACGGCGCGGCGCTGCGTTGTAGGCCGCAAAATTGTTGGGGGGCAAGGTCTGTAGTGGTATAGAGAAGAGGAGAGGAGAATAATAATAGTGTTCAGGTTATCTCAGTCGAAAATTTAAACAAATTGTGACGTCTTTTGAGGACCGGAAACATAAACTGCAGCTAGGGAAAAAATTAATGTTAGCCAATCAGAGGAAGAATATTCCTGATGCCTCATTTAAGCTATATTTTACCAGTTCTGCAAGCTAATAGAGCTTGCAGAGCCGGATATGAGTCTACGATGTCACAAAAGTTTTTGGTTCCACCACAGGCCATACGGGAGTTAGATAACATGATAGGATAATAATATTCATGAGAGTAAATTCAGCAATTTTAATCTGGGGGGTAAGATTTTCAGACCTCTGCTCTATAGCTCAATTTTAACTCCCCTCCCCTTTATGTTAGACGCAGTTTTGTTGAAAAATCTCTGCCAAATTATATGACGGCCGTGAAAGGTCTGAGAGATTTACCGACAGCGACGATACGACCGATGTTCGCAGGTTACGATCATAGAGTAATGATGAACTTCGTAAAGAGATGGCACTCCCATGTTAACTCGGTGGTAAGGAGACAGCAGCGCTATCTGAATAATGTGCAACGAACTAAAAAGATCGATGCGACATATCGATCGTCGTCGATGCGACATATCGATCGTCGTCGTCTGCTTTGCTTATATTTTCGTTTTCTTGTTTTGTTTGCTAGACTTTCAATTTTAATGACTTTACCGGTTTGTTTAGATTAAGTGCGTTTGCCGCTAGTGCAAGTTGTTTCGCAAAATACTGTACTGAGTGATTCTTATTGTGCTTAAAGCGATTGATAGAAAATAAATATGTAGATCTTTATATAAAAGCACTTAATAAAAATTAACTTAGTTGATTTTTATTAAGTGCTTTTATGTAAACATCTACGTATTTATTTTCCATCAATAGCTTCAAGCACAACATGAATCACGCAGTACAGTATTTCACGAAACGACTTACACTAGAACAACTTTCTGCAAACTTACTTTAGGTATTTTCCCACACACACATAATTCCAACTCGTTATGGTTGTGTACACGTCGCGTCGTGACAGAAAATCAGGGGAAACGGAACGGGAAGCAGATCGTTATCGTCGTTCTGATTGGCTGAATCAGTGAAGAAGAAGAAAGTCATGTTTTTACAACGCCATCTGAATAAATTGCATCGAACTAACCCGCTCCAATCAAGCATACCACTTGGCTCCATTTAAGTGTCAGATCGGTTTATGATATAGCCTAGCCTATCCAAGAGCTGTTTGTTATTGCCATAATGCGATCGAGAAATCTGCTAGCCGCTGTAAACGTAAAGCAGGGTGTCCACCAGATTTCATACATAAATTTCCCGACCAGTAAAATCGGTAATGTAGCTTTTGGATCGAACTCTTTAGCACTATCTTTGATGTAAAATACAGGCGGCCGCAACGCGACCGACAGATTTACCGGCCGCGATATGTCAAAAGGTCTACCGACCACAATGTGACCGAGAAGTTTGCTGGCTACGAAAAGACTGGACGATTTGCCGACCGTAATATGACCGAGAGATTTGCCAGCCGCGGTATTATGACCGAGGACCACGATTTGACAGATGCGATTCGACCGACAGATTTGCCAGGTGCGGAATAAACAGGGTATAAACGACCAGGTATGGATTTCTCGGTCGCAGTGTGGTCAGTAGAATGACAAAAGACCGAGAGACTTGACGGTCGCGAAACGACCGAGAAATATACCCGTTAGCTGATGTATAAACGACAAATTTTCTGGCCATGAGGCCAAAAGATGTGACGGCCACGAAAAGAACGAGAGGCTTGATTTTGTCGGCCGAAATACGACAGAGAAGTCGTGAAGAACAATGGTTAAAAAGGTGGACATGTCCTCCTAAAAACGGACGGTTGGGCAATAAGGCCCTGGGGGCCCGCACCACTGAATGAGCCTAGGGGCCCAAAAGTCCTAAATCCGGCCCTGCTGTAATTTACAAATTTTGTAATTGAAGAAATTATAAGTATCAAATTGTTTTTGAAGATTTTAAACCATGAATTTTATTTTACATTTATATTTACTGTTTTTCTTTAAGAATACGATAATGGCATGTAGCCATGAAAGGTAATTTTTTGAATCGCCACATACTTAGGATTAAAAATAATCAAGTCACATTTTTAGGATCTTAAAATTTTATTATAAAATAATAATGATTTTCTTACAATAAATTATGTAAGTGATTATATATATACTGTAAAATAGTATGATCAAAAAAGTATCATGATAATCTTAAACTTTAAGTTCTTATCGTTAATTATTATGCTGGGAAACAGCTATACAAAAATTAAACAATTAGTTCATTAAACGTTTCAATTTTTGTTATACTATACTTGTCACTTAGTCCAGTCCTTTTTTTCTATTATAATATAGTTGTAGAACTGGCAACAATCCATTTTGAAGTTATATGATACTTGAAGAAGAGCTTGAGGTATGTGGCGTAAAACTAAAATCTTGTTTAGCTTTGTTAAAAGACCGCAATATTCTTTTATAACCGTAAGTAATGTGATATGCCTCTAAATATTTAAGATTACGTTAGGTATGTTTTTAATTTATAGCCTACTTTTTAAAAAACGGTACATTTTGACGTCCCGACAAAGTTTTTCGGGACAACGAAACGCAAGGTGAAAAAACGGGACTTTTCCGTTTTTACGGGACGTCTGGTCACCCTAAATGGAGATGAATCGTAACTAGTGATTAGTGGTTAGTAGCTAGTATTTGTGAAACGCGTTTAGAAACACCACCTAGTATCATAAAGACGTCATTATGCAACTGCTTGGTTTTTGGTGTTTTAATGTATATCGTTATAATGTTTATTGTAGTACCATAATTGGTGCTTATTGCAATGGTCGTAGATAAATATGTTTAAAGCAGTAGGACCTAGTATGTGAACTAATCAATCGCTATGCATTTCAAGCTATACCAACTTTCGGCATCAATGTTCATCTGTCAAAGGTGTTTAAATCTTTTATTACATCAATAAACTCCATCACCGTTACTCTATGCAACCGCTAACCGCTTCCTTTTTAGTTGCCTGAGGTCTACAGCCTACAGTCCACGTATGTCATTTTCAAGTTGTCAAAATCACGTCTTATAATTTTGTAATTGTTTATTTTCGCATAAGAGATACATACTAATTGTTTCAAGAATTTTTCTTCTTATAATATAGGTTTTAAGGTAAAAATAATTACATGCCATACTTAAATTACGTTAATGCTTAAAAGCGGGCGGTGACTTCTGGCTCACAAGATCTACCTACTTTTCCCAGTACACCACAAAATTAGGAATTAGTCCTAGTATTCATTACAGGCTAACAGAAAAAATAATTCTTAAGTTGTAAGATTTCTGTTGTAAGCATGTGTAATCTAGATTATGATAGAATTTTGTGACAGTGTGAGCCAGAACACCTAAATTTCTTGGCCAAAATTAGTATTTAAACAAAAACAAAAAACTTTGTTTATCATGGTTTTTTGTTCACCCCAACAAAATTTACATACTTTATTCAGGGTTAGGCAGATACCCCCACCGACAGTAACTTGAACATCTATAAACAATATGCGTAGTAGACCAGCCAATCAGAAAGCGTTCTGCTGGTCGGTGGTGCGCACCAGAGCGACAGGACTTTTACACTAATTATTGCGCCAACTTCTTTTGCAAGTCGACGCACCAGCAAGTCTCGCTGCAAGCCAAATTAGCACCAACCACAGACAGCTGATTTATTATTATAACATGTTTCTTAAGCTTCTAACTCACCTTTTATTTCAAGGTTAAGTATTTATTTGTCAACAAATGAAGACTACGTTTCATTCTAGTAATGAAAAATCTCACGAGATTTGGCGTAGTTTCACGGAATTTGCACGTAAACTTGCTGAACCTTCTTTCAAATGTTAGACTACCATGACGTCACATCTTATTCTTACTCTCACCTGCGCAAGATATCTACCGTATAAAGATATTGTAGGTACTGTGCCCCCACCTAACTTTTTAACACGTCATATTAGGAAAATCAAACTCGGAATACCATCACAACATGAAAAACTGTAGGCCTAATTTTTCATTAAGAGTCCCATTTTTGCCCCACTCCCAAAATAGTGTATTTTGAGGGCAGCCCAATTTAAACGTAAACCCCTATCGAGAGACCCCTCATTTTAAAGAGTTTGTTAACAGAAATACAATGGCGCAAACCAGAAGTCAATATCACACCCCTGAACAAAATGGCGACCATTTCAAAATGTGAGATGGGCAGACTAGCTTAGTGTGGATACCCCATTTTACCTTGTAAACGGGTAAAAGTAGGAAAACCAAACTTGGACTTCTATTATACGATAGAAAAGTGGACTATGGAAAGTCCACTTTTCTATAGTGGACTTCCATAGTCCACACTATGGAAGTCCACTAGTGTGGATATAGCAAAGTCAAAGTCACAACTTTGCCTGCCTCTGCGTCCAAAGTTGAGTATTTTGGGCGTGGCCCTCCACCGGTGACAACTCCATTGAAGCGTGTTCAAAGAGTTTTGGTTTCAAAGTTTCGCTTATGTACAACAAAGTTTTAAATTTTTTATTATTATAAATATTATTATTTCCCAAACTCTCCACTTCCATTCATATTTATATTAACTAAAATTGTTCTTTCACACACTTATGGTTATTAAATTGTTGAAAACACTCAGAGTTGTAGCTAGCTGGCTGTGTCAGCTGTAGTTATCCTGGAACACCAATATAACAACACTACCTATAGGCTATTAATCTTAAAGCATTGAGATCTAGCACAGCGGGTTTCAAATTTAAGGCTACTTAATTATAAAGTCTCAAAAATAGACCGGTATGTCACAGTCCACCATTTAGTAGCATTAGAGCAGCTGCTCATATCTCAGCCACTGGGATTTTTTTTAGGACCAGCTCATACCTGAGGTGATCGGACGTATCAGCTGTTCGTGTGGCCCAGACTGGCTATATTTTGTGAATAATAACTGCCATGATTAAAATCATATGTGGTCAGCCTTAGGACTGCCAGGATAAATTAGCCGATTTTGCAGTTAAAATTCATTGAAAAATGTAATAGGCCCCCTAATCAAATATTAAACAGTCTATAGGCCTACATCAATAATACCAGTGGTTCCCAAACTTTTTGCCTGGCAACCCACAAACGGTCTTAAAAATTTGTCGCGGCCCACCATCGGTGTACATTTATATATATCATATATTTAATTTCGTAAGGCAATTCTTTGCGTCAAAATTGTGGACGTCTGGCAAGTCGTAGAAAGATGGAAGAGGGCTCAAATTAAAGGTCTCTATTCCGTGATGGCGGGAAAAATGATGAAATTGCTTGAAATTCACCAGAAAACGAAAAATAACGTAAAATATCTGCCATTTAAAAAGCATTGGGATCTAAAAACGTCTGCTTTGTTTACATAAAACATGTGGTGCTGATGCTTGATTCAAAGCCATTTGTTATATGTTGACATATGTTTATTTCAAAAGGTAGCTAACTATGTTCAATGTACTATAACAAATCAATATTTTAACTTTTCAGATTTTCAGATTTTACAATTATGGGTTTGAGTATATATTTATAATTTAAAATTATAAAGACTGAGGTGTGTTTGTTTCGTTTACTTTATAACGATGCCGATTTAATGCCAAATGATCGATATAACTATATACGATATGTAAGCGAAATTTTTGCGCCGATATTGTGGGCGTTTGGCAAGTTGTAGGATAATGGGAGAGGGCTCAAATAGAAGGTCTTGATGCCAGGGACTCGAGAAAAATACTGAAATTTCTCAAAGTTAATCAGAAAATAAGACATAATGTTAATTATCTGCCTTTTAAAAATCATTGTAATCTAAAAACATCTGCTTTGTTTACATTAAAACATTTGTTGCTTATACTTGATTTAAAACCACATGCTAGATGTTCATAGCCTATATGGTTTATTTAAAATCAAGCAAAATAGGTTGAACGTACTATAACACATGACGGTTTTTTACTTTAAAACTTCCTTTTGTATAATTGGACGTTAACCTTAAGCAAGAGGAATTAAATACTTCTGTTAATTTTACATTTTATCATTTAGTAGTAGATTATGTGATTTAAAGCAAAGTGATTTGTAACATTTACACAATCGATTAAGCGCAGGCTATAGGTACAGAGAAGACTTCATTCATCATTTTTAAGGACCAGCTCTACCAGTTTTATGTGCGGTCGGAAATGATCATAGTTTTGACCGAGGAACAACAGAGTGTGCTGCACTAACAGCTGTTGAGTGCATCATCAGCTTTAAATTTGATCCTACCAAAAAGGTTCACCTTTAAATTTGGCCAATCAAGAGTATATTTAATATTGAATCTACCAACACAAAGCAGTATTTACACACAGGAAAACATGAAAAAAATTTTGAACGTAGGGTAAAATCCTCAATATTAACCATTTACCAAGCTCGTGGTCTCCAAACCTAACTTTACTGATTTTATCCTCATTTATTTGCTTATTGGGTGAAATGTAGCCTCAATCGGAGATTCTCATAATAATTAACCTTTAACTTCCCAATATATGTTCTTTTGAACCAGGTGGAGGCTACACACGACATTTTTGTGTTAATGTCACGACTTTCTTTGGAAAATAAATTAAGTGTTGCAGTCTGTGGTTAACCTTAAGAATTTCTTCAAACCATGTCAATATGCTTAATTGTAAACAAAGTGAAGTCAGTACGTTTTGAGAACGATGGATAGCGCCTCTGTTCCAAAAGATTCAGCCTTTTACTATACGGTACAGTAACGTCCTTTCTTAACATTCTGATGGGTACTGGCAAATGTCAAAACATCTTTAACATTACACGTTAAACGTTTAATTCCGTCAAACTGTTACCGAGTTGGGAGTGTGAAAGAAAAATTAAATATCCAGCATATTTTTTTATTTTTAGGGGCTTTTGCCCCTACAGGCCTCTAGTATATATATATATATATATTGAACCAGATGAAAATATACCATAATGAAACGATACATATAAATTTAACCTATAACGCCATAGACTAATACTATTGTCGTCACTATTGCAATTGTATTTTACAGCAAAAATAACATTCGTTTTGGAACCAAAAATATATTCATTTTCTCTTTTTTTATACCATTTCATAATAAGATAGTTAAAAGCACATAAAAAAGTCTTGGGAACTATATTTTAGATTTACAATCATTCTCGCTTTTGGCTTTTGGCCCACAAAAGTTGCCTTTTAAAGGCACGGCTACTTTCCACAAGATATTGTAACGCTTTTTTTTGGAGGGGGGCACTCTTTACAAGAAATGATTTTGTTTATGGCATGTTTTGGGATTCCCCCAACTTTGTGTTTGTTCCGGGGCTCGTCAAACGAGATGATACAATTTACACAAAACATAATTTATGTACATATACATAAATAACTAAAAATCTTTTCTCATCTTAGCAAGGATTTTAACCAACTTTTGATTGCTTTTTTGATTCTAGGTTTAAACTAAAACTAAGAGGGTATCATTTTGTTATTAATTTACTGTTGTAGCCTCGTTGCGACCCACCTGAAGCCCTTCACGACCCACCAGTGGGTTGCGACCCACACTTCGGGGACCACTGGTCTATACAATCAATCTATACATCTATATAACAATCTATAATGAAAGATCAATTCATTATCTTTTTCGGTAAGCGTTCACAGAATTGAGTAGATTATTTTAATAGCTGTGAGCTAATTTGGTCGGCAGCCGGCGATTCTTGACACCGCACCCGCGGCTGATCCAATCATCAGTAGGCAGGTCTCACGAAATATACCACAACTCATTGGCGGCCGGCAGTCAAAGGGTAAAATTAGTGAAAAGTAGCCAATTTTCTCCATAATTTTGGCAATAATCTCTTGTAACTTATTGATGAAAGCCAGATGAAAATCTGTTGTGTCTTTTCTTCAAACATAACTTAGGCTTCCCATAATTTCCTCTCTGTATTTATACTTGCAGGGTGTGCCGTAAAAATGACGATGGTGGAGCAACCTTGTTACACCCTAATCAACTTCCCCTCGGATGCTGAACCACCAAACGAGATGCAATTAAAAGCAGATCTTGGTAAGTACGATCAAAGCTGCTTGTGTGTTAATCATAATTTATTTAAATTATGGATTTAAAAAATTATCAGGTGGCCTAAATATGCATTTCTACTTTAATGCCACAAATAATATTTTATCGCATTTAATTCGGGTTGATTTATTGTGACTTTTCTTTTGTTCCCGGCATAAACTAAAATGTTCATTCAGTTACATTCAGTTATCTCTGGAAATTAAAAAAAAGCAAAATAAATCTTTATTGCATCCGATCCAAGAACAGACAGAAAGCACTTTTATTCTACAAAAAAATGTTGCACAATGGCATCTAACATGAACCAGATGGTTTTCCGATCGCCATCAGATTTCATAAGTGGCTCTGCCTTGTGCCAGACGCAGCTCCTCTCCTACAGGTGTTGAGGAGGATGTAGAGAAAGACCTTGTGTGGATCAGCAGGGCATGTAAAATCCCTTCATGGAGAGGGAACCGATGTAATTTATAGCGAAAGTTGATCTCCTGAGCCCTACAGGTGAAAGGAATCACCACCTGAGTCGGCCCAGGACCCGTCCTCACTGCTTTCCGTCACTTCTTCTGATAAAATCTGGTGGTCCTGAAAGTGGCCTGAAATTTTATCAAAAAAGTTTGTCTTAGTTGCTGAGGTCTGTTGCCTCAAAATTATGCCTGGTGTTGAATTTGTCAGATGTCGTGGACACGATCATCTCCCCAAGGATGCAAAGCTCAAATTGTAAGCAGTCCTGCCAGGGTCTTCTTCAGGGTCATCAAGCCTGTTACTTATGCTCCCCCCCGGCTCGCCTCAGATCATCTCATAGGGCAAAGAGACCCTGGCCCTGAGCTGCCCGACACCCCGGCACATTGTGCCTGTTGGGTACCAGGAATTGCTACAAAAATTCAGGAATCAGGTTTCAAGTTCAGGAAATAAGATTAACTCAACTTTTACTTCACCTTCACAAGTCAAAGTTTATCTCAGAAATTTTCTCACTTGACCTCTATGATTCAAAACTCAAACATACAAGTCAATCGTGTTAATGGGTCCTATCATGTCAGGATTGATATCAAGTGATCGATCATGATAATCATAACTGACGTTTTTCAGTTAGATGCATCAACATTTGAAGCAAGGAATCCAAGCAATGTGTCCCTCTGGTGGGTAATACACCTGGTTGCCAGAATTTCAGTTTTGTCTTGATCTGGCAGAGGTTTTTTTAACTTTTTCTCATTTTCAAGCCTTACCTAGATTTTTTTGGTAAGAATAGAGTCAACTTATTTTAATGTACATACATTGTACGAAAAATTTCTGCCTTGTTCACATTCTATGTATTGAAAAGGTATGAAGAATGCTAGTAAATATGTAAATATTTTAAGATAAGTTTTTTTTCAGAAAAAGGTGACATTAAAACCAAAATTGAAGCTTTAAAGAAGACAATTCATATGATTGCCAATGGAGAAAGATTACCAGGTCTTCTTATGATCATAATTCGGTTTGTTCTTCCTCTACAAGATCATACAATAAAGAAGTTGCTGCTTATCTTCTGGGAGATAGTACCAAAAACATCTCCGGATGGAAAGTTGTTGCAGGAGATGATTTTAGTTTGTGACGCTTACCGAAAGGTAAATTATACTTAAATACAGTACAGTTACGGTTATCCGAGGACTTTGGGACCAAGGGTTCAATTCGGATCTTAGATGATGTGGATAACTTGTATTTTGAGATTAGGCAATGAGTCTCCTCAAATAATGTTTACAAACTTTATTTTAAACTAGAAGTGTATATAAATGACTCCAAAAGTCATTTACATTGGCGAATAATTTATTTTTATCAGCTATCCTAGGCCTATATCACTGTTTTAAGATGCCGGCAATAAATTACAATCCGATTGTTTGATACCGTAGATCACTTAAAGTTTAAATTTTTTGTTGTTGTTATGAATTATTCAATTAAATGTTGCGACACTGAACTGGCAATCCAAATAAATTTACCAAATCATTTCAGGAGTGCAATCTTTCTGTTTTTAGACAAAGTGAAATATCACTATAAAAGAAAGATGCAATGTCATGCGACAGTTTATGTTTTAAATATGCAGGGTTCCCACTCAACCGTGAAACCTTAAAAACCGTGAATAAGCCGTGATTTTGGCAAACCATGAAAAAACCTGGAAGGAGCCGTGAATTTAGTCATCAGACCTTTAAAATCAGCCAATTTTAAAATAACCAATATTTTTATTAAATTATAGAGAAATATTTGTATCAATTTATTAGAGACATTAAAAATGATTCATAGTCCCAAGACGAAGACAGCAATTGTGTACTTTAAGACGTAGATTGTACGTACAGGGCTAGACGGTAGGGCCTGCTAAACTGAGATTGAGATTCCACTGTGGCTGTGGAAGGAGGGGTGGAGACTGGGGAGGTAATGGCGGAACGCGATCGGTTGCCTTGGAGGGGGGAGGGAAGGATGGAAAGGTGAACAGAGAGAAGACAAGATAGCTGAAGACGCACGCTCATTGGTTTATGTTTGCGCGGCCAATAAATACGTGAATTTCTTTCTTCCTTAATTAATTTGTTTTCTTATTCTTTACATTCCTTCTATTGTACGATTCATCGGTTTTCAACTACCGATTAATGCATCGATGTCTCCGCGGCTTGTTTCTAATGATTTTCTGTTTGTTGTATCATCGTTCAAGATGTTTGTGACAATAAATGAACTCTTTAAAAATGACGCCAGAACGAACGTCTTTGTTTCGTATTTTGTTTTTTAAATGCGAAAATCCAAACTACTTGTCCTATAACAACATTTGACGGCTAATATTTTTGTCTAATTTTTAGTATAAATCGATTGAGTCAAAAATGAAATTTTTATCTCTTGCCGTTCAAGAGAAATTCTATGATCAAACTATAGACTGGTGTATATTTTGTCGTTCTCCAAGGTCAACTAAATATAACAGAAACTCCGAATTCCATCTAATTGGAGATAATATTTTTTCACCTGTCAACCTCCTTTCCTTATCACTCAGGATTATTGTTTGTGTACGTTTTTCGTGGGAAGGACACGCTCTTCCGGTTTAACGTGACCAAAAATAGATCACCAAAATTATCTTCTCGATAAGACTTCTCGTATCATAAGCTCAGCTAGAAATTCAACCTTATTCAAAGCTGTTTAGTGTTTGTACGACTATTTCATTGCGTCAAAAGGAGCAACGGTCCTTTTAAGTTGTTATACGAGGATACGATATTAAGCAGTAAGCGTACGATAATTTTGAGTCGGCAAGGGGACGGCTGGTTGTCTGACTGAGACGTATAGTGAAGATCACTTCGAAGTTTGACATCGCGATCGCGACCATCCTTGTTCGTCTCGTTGTAATATTGCGTGGACACCGCAACTCAGAAGCTTGGCGCGAATCATTTATTGTTGAACATTTTTAAAGTTTCGGGTTTCTTTCGGGTAGTGTGTCGGGAATCGTCAACCCGATTTCTTTCGGGGAGTAGGTACCCGCCCGACCCGACGTGTAATAAAAACCCGCCGAATTAAGCCCGAGACGTGTCGAACTCTCCCGACCACTCGGGTTCACGTAATTACCCGAAGCTACCCAAATGTTCGGGTACCCGCAGACCTCTACTTATCACTCACTACCCATTGCACTGTTTGAATGACAACAAGGCCCTAACTTCGGCCGCTGGAAAACATGCCTGCAGGCGACCAACGTTGTGCCATTAACTAACATTTACGGACAGTAGAACAACGATTTATCCGGAGGCATATTAACCAGGCGGCGCGCCTAACCGGTGTCCAAAACTGGCAACAAGAATTATTTTTAATCACGTTTTTACTTTCAACTTTCCCAAAATCCTATTTTACCAAAAAAATTAGTTTTCTAAGGAAGAGCCAAGGGCTTGGTAGGTTTTAAGTGAGGAAAGGGATAGTCTTCCAGCTAGCTTACCTGAGAAATAATGTCCATGGTAGCAGCACATAGAAACACTAAAGGAGACACATTTATCACTAATATTTCGTCCTTCTGGAGGACGAAATATTAGTGATAAATGTGTCTTCTTTAGTGTTTCTATGAGCTGCTACCATGAACATTATTTCTCAGGTAAGTTAGCTGAAAGACTATCCCTTTCCTCACTTAAAATTTACCAAAAAAATGTAATCGAAGAGGTGATTGAAGTGTATTTACTACACTTCACGGATGTTATCCGTGTCCAGCCTAGGCGTAGACTGCCCCCCCTCGAGCACGCACTTTTTGCTTAAGTCTAAACTACAGAAAACCGAATTTCGGCGGAAATTGCCGAACCGATGTGAGCAGGTTGTGTCGCTTATCAGTGAGGTTCAAGGTCACTTCCCTACAACTTGCAATTAATTTTTAAACAAACTCGACATTATTTTAATACGTGTTAGGCCTTATAGATCATATTTCGAGTTTTTGATGATTAGAGAGTTGATAATCACGAACTTCAACTCGGTCAAGACGCAATAAATGAACGATCGAATATTCATCGAAAGGTTGGCAACATACGCAAGCGCAGACTATCTGTCTTTCATTACATGGCTGTTTGTTGTCTTAAAACGCAGTGCGTGATTGGCTTGTTGCTATGACGACACACGGTTGTCATGGCAACATACAGTGCGACAGTGCGCACTGGACTCTGCGCATTGTGTGGGCGGATAGAAAGCAGAGAGACAGGAAGAAAGGAAGGAAGGAAGAGAGGATGGCGTTAAAAATTAAAAAATATTTAAGTTGCGTGCGTGTTCCGCAATCGCCAGTACAATGTTTTCTGTTTTCTTAAGTAATCAATAATGTTAAAATCACATCGTATTTTGTAAAATAGTTGTAATTTATTTAATTGCATTGTATTTAAAATTATTTTTCCGTCAAGTATAGTTTGTTTTACCTAAAATATTACACAGTTTAATTCTATTGATACAGAAATTATTACTTCTCCGTTGTGCTGGCGCCGCCGCCGCCGTCGCTATGCGTCTGCCGAGTTTTCCCTCGCTGCTACCCCCCCCCCCCCCACCCTGTTATTCTCTGTGAAACTGTGCGGGCGGCAAAATGTTTTCCTATATTTAGACCGTCAATTTTGTAATTTTCGGACCTTAAAAACCGTGAAAGAGCCGTGAATTTTAAAATTCAGTTTGAGTGTAACCCTGGATATGGCTTGTTCATGTCATCAGAGAATGATTTATATTTGTTCAGGTTAATACCGGATAGTTTTTTACAGTAAAATAAATAACCACTATGATTATGAACAATATTAACATAAATACAGTAAACTCCCGATTATCCGCGAGCGGATTATCCGCGCGAGCTACAAAAAGCGAGAAATACGTATTTATACAAAAATTAGAGTGAACTGACAAGTTTTAAGAGTACAAAATGCGCGCAGGCTTTCTCCGTCTACCGTAACGCGAAGACGATTTTCGTTTACCGCGACGCGAAGACGATGTTTGTCTACCGCGACGCGAAGTTGATTTTCGTCTACCGCGACGCGACGACGATTTTTGTCAACTGCGACGTGACAACAATATTTATCTATTGCAACAATGATATTCGTCTACCGCGACGACCATATTCGTCTACCACAACGACGATACTTGTCTAGCGCATCGACGAACTTTGCCTACCGCGACGTCCATATTTGTATAACCCGACGTCGACATTTTTTCTACCGCGGCGACGATACTCGTTTACCGTGACAACGATATCCTGCTACCACGACGATAATTTTTGTCTACTGCGACGTGACAACAATATGTGTCTACTGCGACAATGATATTTGTCTACCACGACGACGATATTTGTTTACCGCGACGTCCATATTCGTCTATTGTGACGCGATACTCGCTTACCGTGATGTTATAAGATATACCCTCTCCCGAAATTAAATCTTGGTTCGCCCCTGACTGTATTAAATACATTGATTTTTAATGGTGAAATTGTTTTTCTCTTTTATTCTCTCCCATTTCCAACACTTGCGGATTATCCGCGATTTTCGTTATCCGCGGTAGTCGCGCCACCCAATTCCGCGGATAATCGAGAGTTTACTGTAGATTAATGGAATAGTGGCAGTTTTATTCAAACAAATACAATAGCCTATTGAGCCATTAGCCTATTGAGATCATCATTATGTTTGGATAAAAAAAATCAACCTGGAGCTGGGATTATCAGGATTGTACTCTTCATTTTATTATTTTTATAGATTTTAAAACATTAAATTTAATATTTTCAAAACATTTTTAGGGGTGTGAAACTCTGTAATAGATAAACAAAATGGCGAATGAGTTAATTTACCTAATGGAAAAATGTACAATGTTAAGGACACTAATTTGTAAACTTTGTTTGCCTTTTCATTGATTGCATTCATTATCTTCTGTTAAATAGCTTATTCTTCCATTGTTATGAATAAGAGTTACGCCATTCTTTCAGTCATACTTTTATTGATTTGCTCTGAATGGATGAGGAGTTTTTTGTTTGTTTTTCCAAAGTCTAATTAAAACAATGTTACCTTTAAAATTTATTCAGTGTAGGTAGGTGATGAATAGGTTATGTAGATTCCTGACGAATTTATAAAATAAACTTACCATTAAATTAATAAGCTACAAAATATATGGTTGTGGGTTATTAATCAAATCAATAAAATATTCTTGTACTTTAAGTATCTTCTGTTTTTATAGTCACAACGAGTTTTCTATGTTTGTTGTTATGTTTGTTCCCAGGATCTGCAGCACCCGAATGAGTTCCTGCGCGGATCCACGCTCAGATTCCTGTGCAAGCTCAAGGAGCCGGAGCTGCTGGAGCCCCTGATGCCGGCCATTCGTGCGTGTCTTGAGCACCGCCACTCCTACGTCCGCCGCAACGCCGTGCTGGCCATCTTCACCATCTACAAGTTAGTTGTGTTAACTCCCGACCCTAGAAAGTTGTTTAGTTAATTTTTCATCCTAAACAATTTCTTTCTTTATCCTCTCAACAGATTTTTATAGGTAGCAGTGTATTTATACCTGTAAAAAAGTGTATCTTGATTTTTTCAGGTTTATAATCTTTTTTTACTATTAAGGTCAAATAAAATAATTACTGTTACTAATTTTTGTGTCTAACTAAAACCGGAGATCTATAAAAAAAATCACCATGCAATGTTGAGATTTCAAAACTCCCTTATGAAATATACTGGGAGAAAATGGTGTTGTGTGTACATGATAAATGTGGAGGACAAATGTTTTTTCATGTAAACTGATGCTTGATGACAAATCTGTGCTTGCATACCTTCAATTTATTTAAACATAAATTGACCGATTTATAACATTTTTAAATATATAAGGTAATGAGTTTTGAAAATTCTTGTTACCTGAATATTTTATAAATCTTACTGTAAGTATAGTTTGCAAAACATTAACAGAACTAAAGGGTAGCCTATATCCTAGAATGGTGTTAAACTGTGTGTTTCCGCAGGAACTTTGAGTTCCTGATCCCCGACGTGCTGGTGCAGGTGGCGCAGTTCCTGGAGGGGGAGCAGGACATGTCGTGCAAGCGCAACGCCTTCCTGATGTCAAACTGTGTTTCTGCAGGAACATTGAGTTCCTGATCCCCGACGCGCCGGAGCAGGTGGCGCAGTTCCTGGAGGAGGAGCAGGACATGTCGTGCAAGCGCAACGCCTTCCTGATGTCAAACTGTGTTTCTGCAGGAACATTGAGTACCAGATCCCCGACGCGCCGGAGCAGGTGACGCAGTTCCTGGAGGGGGAGCAGGACATGTCGTGCAAGCGCAACGCCTTCCTGATGTCAAACTGTGTTTCTGCAGGAATTTTGAGTTCCTGATCCCCGATGCGCCGGAGCTGGTGGCACAGTTCCTGGAGGGGGAGCAGGACATGTCGTGCAAGCGCAACGCCTTCCTGATGCTGCTCCACGCGGACCAGGAGCGCGCCCTCGCCTACCTCGCTGGCTGCCTCGACCAGGTCCACTCCTTCGGCGACATACTGCAGCTCGTCATCGTCGAGCTCATCTACAAGGTCGGCCACTACTCACAACTTATCATATTTTCCGCTTTAGAAATTATCATATTTTAGCCGCTTTAAAAAAATGTATGGATTTGAAAAACTTAAGAAATCTTTGAAATTGTTTAATAGTTTGTTCAGAATTCTAGGTTAAAAATTTCTTGAAAAGTTTGGTATATTTTGGATTATCTAGACTGAACCATCTGGACAATAGTGAGGCATAGATCTGCAGCAAACGTGCGAGTTTCCCCTTGAATAAAACACAATAGATTTTTTGCTCTGATGTAGTAATAAGTGTAGCATATGGAATCTGAGTCTTTGATAAAGGTCTGACTTTCAAAATCTGTCCTTGGAACCTTGGTTTTTTTCAAGATTTTCTATGAAACATGGAATTTATCATTCAGTTGTCAAACGTCTATGATGATGACGACAATATCGCAGAGACAAAAGTTCAAAAAAATTATATTTATAGTAACTTTAGGGTATCTGGATTTTTTATCATCTGGATCGGGTCTTCGCCACATTAACCTCAATAATCCAAGGTGTACCATACTCCTAATGAGTGTAAAGAACTCTAGTCAGTACAGTGAATTATTTGACAACATCTACTTGTACCTTAAGGTTTTCTCTTTGACCTTTCTCAAAGAAAAAAAATGTAGATTCTTTTGTCTAGTTCTACAACTCTACAGTTATTCACCCTCTGTAAATATTACAAATATCCCCTCTCAATTGATAGTTGTCCTTGACTAATATCTGAAGCTTACACTGAGAGCATGTGTGAATATCAGTGCATCTAGTTTACTTGAAGATATAAGTAGTCCACATAAACTAATTATCTTATAGTCAAGTAGTTAAACAGACATGCTCATAGTAAAAGCAATGTGATGAAATAAGCTATATTAAAGAGTCACAATATTCAGCTCTGCTGAGGCTGAACTTATTAGTTAAAAGCTTTTGCAAAACTTTCAAATAGTAGTAATTACAATACATTTTATATAGACAATACTTACTATCGTACACACATTTAAGGATAGTTGTTATTCCAACATGTGCTGCACACAGGTGTGTCATGCCAACCCATCTGAGAGGTCTCGGTTCATCAGGTGCATCTACAACTTGCTCAACTCCAACAGTGCGGCGGTCCGCTACGAAGCTGCTGGCACCCTGGTCACCCTGTCCACCGCTCCCACCGCCATCAAGGTACGAGGGAACTAGCCATCAGTAGTGATAACTATAAGACTTAATAACTTGGTCATAATACCCTAGAAAGAATTAATCTGATTATACAAAACTCCATCAAAAAGTTAAAAATTTATGGCTAAGATTTCAAATTTAAACATACTGGGCTGTAAAAATAATTTTAAGGTTTACCAATTTCTCAATGATTATTGATGCAGATTTTTGTTATAAAATAAAAATTTGGAATTGCAATAATATTGTTATTGTAATATTGTTAGTACCCAAAATCCATAAGCCTAGTATTTTTGGATGTACAAAAGTTAAGAACATGTTTGAAATGCATCCAAAATTTATCTTTTGAGGAAAAACTTTTTATCATTTTTCCTTTTTTCATTAAGTAACTTTGGGGCCTCATTAGCAATTTTTTAAAATTTTCTTTGTGTTTTAATAGGCAGCTGCAACATGCTACATTGACCTGATAGTGAAGGAGAGTGATAACAACGTGAAGCTGATCGTGCTGGATCGCCTGATAGCACTCAAGGAGCACCCGACCCAAGAGAGGGTCCTGCAGGATCTGGTCATGGACATTCTGCGCGTTCTGGCCAGCCCAGACCTTGAAGTTCGCAAGAAGACTTTGAACCTTGGTGAGCCAACATAAGAAACACTGACTCGTAATGATTATAGGGAAGGCAGTTTTAAAATTGTCATCAATGGAGGATTACTTTATATAAGGCCAGCTTATATGTGGTGGGAACTTGATAGACCAGTTTATGAATTCAAAGTTAGTTATTGCCTATACAAATTTCTTTTCTGAATCACATTTGAGGAAATGTCCTTTTAAGAGGCCTCCTCAGACCTCCTCAGATGTCCTATAGACCTCCTCAGAGAACTGTAAATGGGTGTTTTGCAATGTAGTTTTCAATAAGCACTCTTTGTTTTTTCTTACATATTGAAATCGGTAATATTTATTCTATTGGAGAAAATTGGACTTCAAATTTATTAATTCTACTATTTCCCTCATATCCAAGGACATTATACACATTCACTCACTCACTTAATAAGTTTAATTCTACAATTGGATCAGCAGCCCTAGTTAAATCCATAAATCTGAATGAATTCTGATTTAGCCATGCATTTTTCAGCAATGGAGCTTGTGTCTTCAAGGAACATCCAGGAGATGGTTTTGGTGCTGAAGAAGGAAGTGACCAAGACCCACAACACGGGAGAACACGAGGACACTGGGAAGTACAGACAACTGCTCGTTCGCACCCTGCACTCTTGCTGCATCAAGGTGAGCCGCGCCACCTAGCTTTGTATGACCAGATCCAGTTAAAATATTTATTGTTATTTGAAACGAGAGTCTTATATTCAAGTTTATTGTGTCCAACAAGAAATTTGACCAACTATAAATAAACTAAAACTAGACGTGTGTGAATAGTGATTTTTGAACACAAGCCGAGCCAAGCCGAGCTTTTTCAAAAGTTTTCGAGCTTTTTCGAGCCGAGCTTTTTAACAATCACCAAATTGTTAAGGAATTATGAAGCTTGATTTTAATTTTAAAAGATACAATAGACTAATGTTTGCATACCTTAAGAGAACGCCAGCTCAAAAATAGAAAGCTTATCTTCAAAACAAGTTAATGATCTGATAAGTTCATCAATATTTTGTATTATGTTACATAAAATTAATCAAACTGGCTCAAAAAATAATTTATGAAGAAAAATAACAAATTTAAAATTAGAGGTCTGCGGGTAGTGATTTTTCAAGCCGGGTCGGGTTCGGGTCGGGTAGTGGATTACCATAAATTTTCGGGTCGGGTCGGGTTCGGATATTATAAGTGGAATAAAAATTCGGGTCGGGTCGGGTTCTGGTATGTAAGTTGAAAAAAAATTCGGGTCGGGTTCGTGTATCTTAAATAAAATTCGGGTTGGCTTCGGGTATCATTTATCAGAAAAATATTGACCTCATTAAATTTTGATGGGCCTACCAAGCAGTACTAATACAAAGTAAATAAAAATCTAACATAACATTCACCAACCTATTTTACTTACATCTATACAGTCAATAAGATATTCATATTCATGACTAAACTTATTACTTCAGAATATATAAATGAAATAGTATTTATATTGTATAACAACAATAATTTATTTTCATCATAAAATTAGTTCTATTCTAAAACTTCTGTGAAGAAAATAGGAAGTGGCAGAAACCAGAAATCACCAGAATAGAAGAAAGGAAAGAGAAGGGGAGAGAGAGTGAGAAATAGCTTAAAAAACAGCTGTCTCCATCTCCTTATCAGTGGGAAGGGGGGGGGGGAAGTGGGGGAGTTGTTTACTCGTCAATTAAGTCTGTCCGCTCTTATCTGCGTGCGTGCGTGCGTCCGTCCGTCTGAGTTCTGAGAATTAGGAGATAAAGATTCCTGACTACGAAATGCGAAAATCTAAACTACTTGTCCTACAACAACATATGACGGCTAATATTTTTGTCTAATTTTTATAAATCAGTTGAGACAAAAATGAAACTTATCTCTTGCCGTTCAAGAGAAAATCTATGATCAAACAATAGACTGATGTATATTTTGTCGTTCTCCAAGGTCAACTAAATATAGGAGAAACTTTCCGAATTCCATCTAATTGGAGACAATATTTTTTCACCTGTCAACGCCCTTTCCTTATCACTCCAAGGATTATTGTTTGCGTACGTTTTTCGTGGGAAGGACACGCTCTTCCGGTTTAACGTGTCCAAAAATAGATCGCAAAAAATAGTTTCTTGATAAGACTTCTCGTATCATAAGCTCGGTTAGAAATTCAACCTTATTCAAAGCTGTTTAGTCTTGGGACGACTATTTCATTGCAAAAAATTGTCAAAAGGAGCAACGGTTCCCTAATCCTATATGTTGTTATACGAGGATACTATATTACGCAGTAAGCGTACGATAATTTTGAGCCGGCAAGGGGACGGCTGGTTGTCTGACAGACGTACAGTGAAGATTGCTTCGAAGTTTGACATCGTGATCGCGACCATCTTTGTTCGTCTCGTTATAATTGCGTGGACGCCGTTAGTCAGAAGCTTGGCGCAAATTAATTATTGTTAAACATTTTAGCGAATTTCCCCTATAGGGAAGAAGCTGTTACCGTAGGTCTCATGGTAAGACCTAAGCCTAAAACCATCATAACTTTTCTTTTTGAGGTCCTCAGATGCCAAAAACACCATTCGTTCACTTTCATAAATATATATATATATCTATATATCTATATATATATCTATATATATATGTGTCTTTAAGCACGATAACTTGCGCAAAAATGGTCCAATCGGAATGAAATTTGGCATAGACGTGTAAAGTAGTAATTATTCGGACGAGTTCGTAAACCAGCCCGATCGGACCACCGGAAGGGGGGGTAAAGGGGGGTAAACCCCCCCAAAAATGGGTTTTTTGAGATTTTTACATAGAAAAATAAAATATTTCAAATTTTTATTGGCACCATTGAATCCAGCCCAAAAAAACAAACAATTTAGTATTTTGAATCATGGCTCTATGTCCATTGGTTGCCGAGATATTGAAAGTGGTAAACGCAGTACGTTGTCCCAATGTTAACCTTATGGGAAATAAGTAAAATTCTATATCTCGCTTATTTCTCAACATATCTTGATAAAACTTGGTAAATGGCTTCTTCTAGTTCAGATCTACTAAATATTGAATTAAAACCACCCAGTTTTAATATACCTGTAGCAGCAAACCTCCATACTCATTCCCCATGTTATTCTTATGGAGCTTACAAAAACATGTCAAATCTCGCTATGTTGGATCGAAATATGTTGTTTTGCACTTGAAATTCGCTGAGTATGCAGGTCTGCTGCAACGGGGGTATTTTAAGTTTCGGGTTTCTTTCAGGTAGTGTGTGTCGGGTATCTTCAACCCGACTTCTTTTGGGTAGTAAGTACCCGCGCGACCCGACATGTGATAAAAACCCGCCCGAATTAAGACCGAGACGTGTCGAACCCGCCCGACCACTCGGGTTCACGTAATTACCCGAAGCTACCCGAATTTTCGGGTACCTGCAGACCTCTATTTAAAATCTTATTTATTATTTGACTCCCCAATTCCACAATACTTTACTTTAAAATAAATAGTTAAAATTACACAATTAATAAGACTAATTACATAATTAATTAGACTAGTTACATATAGGTACTACAAGATTAATTTCAAGAGTTGAAAGGAGTAGGTGGAAAGGATTTAAAATGGTTATATCCAATAAAAAAAAAATTACACTTAGTAAAACTCAAGATTGATTTTTTAAATGTTCAAAAAGTAAAGATGATTACAAATTAATAGCAGTCTCAGTTGTGGCACAATATTCATGTCTAAACTTATTATTTTAGAATATAATATATGAATGAAATAATATTTAATAACAGCAATAATTTATCGTAATCCTAAAATTAGTTGCATTTCTAAACTTCTGTGAAGAAAATAATACAGTTTAAGAAAATTAAGATTTGGAAAATTAAGAAAGATCAGAAATTTGGACGGAATAGAGAGAAAGAAAGAAACAGCTACCTCTCTCACTCTCCTTATCAGCGATGGGGGGGGGAGGGGGGTGGAGGTTGTTTACTCCAACTAAGGCCCATCTCTGTTTTTTGTCATTGTCTGACTCAGTGTGTGCGTGCTATGTCAAAGAGTGTGAGTTAGGAGATAAGGAATCCTTACTACAAAATGCAAAATACAAACTACTTGTCATACAACTATAAATGGGCTCATATTTTTTGTCTTATTTTTATAAATCAAATGAGACCAATATGAAACTTATAAGATGTACCGTTTAAGACATAAGCCATGATAAAACAATAGACTTAATTGCTGTATTTCGCGGTTCACCAAAGTCAACTAAATATAGCTCTGATTTTTGTCTAAATGGAGATAATATGTCTTGTTACCTGTCAATGTCCTTTCCTTATCACAAGGGAATATTTTTTGTTTGTTTTTCGTGGGGGGGAACGCTCTTCCGGTTTAATGTGTCCAAAAATAGATCGCAGTAATTATTTTTCCGATAAGAACTCTCTTATCAAAAGCTCGGCTCGAGTGTCAAGCTTTTTAGAAAAAAGTCGAGCCAAGCTAAATACTGAAAAGCTCGACCTAAAAAGCTCGACCAGTCAAATACTTGCACACCCCTAACTAAAACATTATTACTTCAAATGCTTTGCTGATGTCTTAAAGTCTTGATCAGTTTCCAGATGTAGCGGCAACTGTCATCCCTGTGTTAATGGAGTTTTTGTCAGATACAAACGAAGTAGCAGCTGCTGATGTGCTTATCTTTGTCAGAGAAGCAATCCAGAAATTTGATTCCTTGCGCCCATTGATCATAGAGGTAAGAAAATTCCCACGTTAATTCGATTTTAACTAACACTTAGGTTAAAGATAGTATCGTTTTTAATATTCATTAAAATTTAAATCAATTAATAGCAGTAATTATTTTTTCTGTAGTTTACAGACAATCTCTAACAGATGTATACCTCTCAACCTTTCATGAGATAGTTTTAATCTTTTTTTGATCCTTCATTTCAAGGAATCCTAAAGAATCGATCAACGTACTTAATCAATGGTTTAAGTCTCAATTGGTTACAACTTTTATCCCTATAAAACATTTTGTTGAAGCATCTTGTGCTTTAAGTGAATTATTAATTTTGTATTGCAGAGACTTTTGGATGCCTTCCCCACCATTAAATCAGTCAAAGTCCACCGTGCAGCTCTGTGGATCCTTGGAGAATACACTACAACTGCCGAAGATATCCAGACAGTCATGAATCAAGTGCGGCAAACTTTGGGAGATGTAAGTTGACAACAGTTGTATAAATGCATATAAAATTGTGTTAGGATGTTGGCAAATAAAACTATTATAGCTTTAAAGAGATAGGAATACAAAAGCTAAGCGTTAGGCTAAATCAGAATAGTGTTGTGGAGTAGATTATGACCCCAAAACTAAAATCGAGATCAGGTCAAACAGCAATTCATTTTAAGTTAAATAAAGCAGGCGGAATAAGGAGAAGAGCCATAAAGAATTGGATAATTTTACTTCAGATTGCATCAGGCATAAAAATAGTAAGTTTTGTAAAAAATAGTCATCACAAATTTTAGCTTCTACCTAAAGTTGTAGGCACGAATAGAATACGCCTAAGACTGTACCGATCTATAGAGTAAACAAAAAGAACATTAGATAGAGCTTGTTTTTGTTTTTCTCTGCAGCAAATCACTTGTTTGTAACTATTAAAACAATTACAATGAAACTAAATCAGACTTTCTTTTTCATAAACTCCTTTTGTTTCAGATCCCTCTGGTGGAGGACGAGATGAGGCGAGTGTCTGGAGAGAAGGTGGAGGACGAGTCGGCGGCCGGCGGCGGCTCCGGCTCCATCGTCTCCAAGCTGGTGACCTCCGACGGCACCTACGCCACCCAGTCAGCCTTCAACACCACATTAACGTAAGTTATGTTGGTTTATCTACTTTGGTTTTGCAGTATTCATTTTGTATTTGTTTAAATTCTTGATTAAAACTATAATGTTTTGGTAGCTGAATTTGTGCTTGCAGTCAAATTTAAACTGAAGTCTTTAATGATTGTTTAAGTGATAGCTTAATTTGTTTATTGATTGCTTTAAAACTTTAAAATAATTAACCATTTTAAAATATTGTTATCATTTTATAAGAGATCTGCTAAATCTTTGAAACTCAATTTTGTCCCTTCACAGGGTTGTTTTCTATGTTTAAAAGCTGAATAACAGTGATCGTATAACAGTGATAATTAAATGGTCTTCAAGTTAACCTCTTAGAATACAACTCTCAAGAGTTAAATTAAAAATTTAACCTATAAATGAAAATTAGGTTTTCATTTATACTTTAGTTATTCTGAGGTTTGTGAGTCATCAATAATGTGTGTTAACTTGTTTGTCTATTGTGTTTTTTTAATGTTAGCCATGGCTTATTAACTCAAAAGTGCTGATAATGTGCATGGGACATAGGGACGAAGCAATTGTTTACGTTTAAAAACTAATTGGAGTATAATGATTCTGGCCTATTGATCAAAATTTGACTTTCATGTCCCAATAACCCGTCAGACCAGAACTTTACTGTGGTATTTGACCCACAGATCGTCCAAGAAGGGCGAGGGCCGGCCGGCGCTGCGGCAGTACCTGATGGACGGGGACTTCTTCATCGGCGCGGCGCTGGGCACAACGCTGACCAAGCTGGCCCTGCGCTACGCCGGCCTGCCCGGCATCGACGCCACCCGCGCCAACCACTTCTGCGGCGAGGCCATGCTCATCATCGCCTCCATATTGCATCTTGGCAAATCTGGTATCTCTCACTTTGTAGAACAGTTCCTGTAGACTGGATAGATATCAGTGATAGTTGCAGGACACCTTCAATGAACCTTGCTGACCATGTTTTCAACCTTAATGCCTGTTTAGACCGGGTTGTAGCAATGGCTGCATATTTTAACCAGAATAAGAGTGAAGGGTGAGTGTAGAATGGTTGTGGCGCGATATTATAATCTTGTTACTGACTAAGGCCAACATGATACTTAGAGAGGACTGTTAATTAATATCCCAACAGCCAATGGTAACTGACCTACCATGACCAACAATACAATAAGAAACCTACAATTTAACATGGGATCCGAACCTTAGTTTCGCCAATCAATTATGAACGATCTAGTTATGAGGATAATATGAATGAACGTAGTACTCACTAACGCATACGTTATCCTCACCAGGGAATATTAACTTGACCAATAGAATTAAACTTTTCAGCCAAAACCTAGATTATAAAGATGGTTTGAAAGGTCTGAACCAACTGAGGATTGCTAAGGTGCTTGGAGGTTTTCACTCTTAATTTCAGTAATGTTTCATTTTAGAAGAGTATATTTTTTGGGTCCCTTTTCATTATGCATTATTTGTAACGACGGAGGGAGATTTTAACCAGTGTCGGTCGGCAGGGCTGCCGTCCAAGAGCCTGACCAACGACGACGGGGAGCGGATGCTGATCTGCCTGCGGGTGCTGTCCTCGCGGCTGCCGGCCGTCGTGGACGTCTTCACCCACCACTGCAGACAGGCCCTGTCCGCCATGCTGACTGCCAAGGCCGAGGAGGAGGCCACCACACAGAAGGTAAAGGAAATAATTCTGTAACTTTTGCGCCACTCCAGAGTGTTTCCTTCTGTTTATTTCTGATTCCTATGAAGTATTTGGATGATTTTCATTTTTTTCAATTTTCACAGAATTTAATTTACTAACTTACTTTTTAATCTTTGCTTAAAAAACGTATTGTCACTTTTATTTGTTGTTTAGTCATGTTCTTTAATACCGGTAAAATAAGATTCTAAACATTTTATTTTATCATCAAATAAAAAGTGAAATTGGAAAATAATCAAATGTATCTTGATATTAAAAGTTTGCTGGATAGCTGTCTTCTAAATTTATTTTACACATTAAGTGAGCTTTAGAAGCCACTAGCTAAGATAAGTAGTTACTTATTTAAGAAGGAAGAACTGTAACATATTATGCCGTAACAATGCCAAATATAATATAAAACCTTTTTCCTACAACCGCGCGTAAAGTGTCAGTTTACACTCCGATCGTAAAATAGCTGTTCACTGAGGAGCGAGCGATTAAGTCTTTGAAAGTCTTTGGAGCGAGCGCAAAAGTCTTTTGCGCTCGCCATGTGATTACTTTCACGCTCGCTAGCAGATTTTGCATTGTTACTCGGCACGCAACAGCGCTCCTTTCCGTTTCCGACGGGGCTCAACTTGTTTATAACCACCAACTGGCGCATTCACCTACTATGGATGTAATAAGTGATGAAGAATTCGGACTTACTCCACCTGATATTAATTATGAAAGTAGTTTCATGAAACTTATTACCTCGTAAATCTAGAAACCTTTACGAAAAGAAATAGGCTATGAAGAATTTATGCATCATACTGGCATTCAGCTACAATGGACGTGAGTAACTGTGATTGTATTTATCGTTTGGGAAATTAAAACTGCAGTTGTAGGAAAAATTTAGTATGTATTTCGCGTGTAAAGCGTCTTTCTCGCTTTTGCTAAAAATACCGAGCGTCGCGCAGTATTTGTTTAGCTCAAGGGAGAAAGACCTACTTTACGCTCTTAATACATAAATAACTATTTTATGTAAAAATGCCACTGGCCTAGAAAAATAAAATCCTGCCTGCTGGGTGTCTTTACCAAACCTTATTGTCCGACCATTATTTCATAACAATGTAAACTAGAAACCAAGCTAAAAAATATGGTAATTTGAATAATATCTCCAACATGCACCACATGTATTAATATATTTCTGTGTTGATTTTCTCGCAGGCCAAAGAGAAGCCGGGCCACAAGGTGCAGGCGGACGACCCAATCTCGTTCCTGCAGCTGTCGACGGTGCGCGGCGCCGAGCTCGGCGGCACGGAGAACGTGTTCGAGCTGTCACTGTCGCAGGCGGTGGCGGGCGGCGGCCTGGCGGGCGCGGCGCCCCCCCTCTCCGCCACCAAGCTCAACAAGGTCACCCAGCTCACGGGCTTCTCCGACCCCGTCTACGCCGAGGCCTACGTCCATGTCAACCAGTACGACATCGTCCTTGATGTACTCATTGTCAATCAGACCGGTTAGTAATTGTTTCCCCCCATCGATTTTGGCACATTGATGCTTTTATGGGCCTGCATTATTTACCTCTGTCACTCTGTAACTTCATCACCATATAAAGTTTCCAAAAAATTTCACTCCTATAGAAAGTTGATAGACCCAGTTGGATCTAAATTCACAGATACTTAAATCTAGCCTAATAAACTTCAATTCTCTAAGAGAAAGCTCAATAATAAATTTTAACTTACTAGTTATTATTTTCAACTATGATTGAAATCATATCAAAAGTTTCTGATCAAAGAACATTATTTCATTACTAAGGTTATTGAGTAAAGGATAGGGCATTTGCCAGGAATTTTTAGGGAATTGATAGGAAAGCAGGCTTACCTTTAAATAAGTAAACAGAACACATAAAGTTCACAAAAGTTTGGAAATTTTCGCGGTCACTGACCACTTTATCAACCACTAGAGAAATGGCCATTTCTCTAGTGGTTGATAAAGTGGTCAGTGACCACGAAAATTTCCAAACTTTTGTGAACTTTATGTGTTCTGTTTACTTATTTAAAGGTAAGCCTGCTTTCCTATCAATTCCCTAAATATTTCATTACTAAATTACTAATTACTCCCCCTTATATTGTGTCGGATATTTCCTGGTGAGAGAAAAGATGATCGGTTACACTGGTACACCGAACCGCAGGAAATCACGTCACGGGTTGTCAGAGGCCTTGGAATCGCTCAGCTCGGTCGCTGGGATAATTCCAGGGGTCGAGGATCAAAATCACAGTAGTTACCAGATATTCAAATATGAGAGCTCAGTTATATTCAACTGGCATTCAACTAGATGGCATTCAACTTAGGACAGACTAAATCTGGAAACACCTTCTAAGTAAAATGCCCTCTGCTGTTTTCCCCTAGCTCTGTGAGATGTTCAGAGTTAACACTAGTTACCCATAGTTAATGTTTACCCTAATCAAGAAACAACATTAAACTATTTCACTAGTGACCAATGGTTACAGGAGCAGGACAAACCTTACACTCCTGTATCACAGCAGGTTTGGACAAGACTAAGCCTGTTACAACAGCAGGAAAATCTAGGAATTAATCCAAATATGAAAATCACCAATTACTCTAATTTGGTTACCCAGAATTCGGAAAATATCCCAAAAGGAAAACTAAATAATAATTGGCACCAAGATAATTAAAACTAGTCTTGATTATAGCCAAGAGACGAGCAGGATAGGTCTTGGAACCCTATCCTGCGACACGATCAACTTTCAGAAAAGTTTACAGATCGACCAAACACAAATTCAGAAATTTCGCTGACGTACCTTTAATACCAAAAGGTATTGGAAGACGTCGAAAAAAGACTCGAAGCACACAGTCGGAAGCGTCCTGGGAAGAATTCGCACTCGCGAGACGAACTACGCACCGGTCACTTCAGAGGAACAGCGAAGAGTGAAGATTCAGGGGTTATCAGCACGCCATGTGCTCACCCCTTCCGGTGATGAATCACCAGCCTTTTTTCCCAGTTGATAAAGCGGCTGGTTAATAGCTAAAAAAAAGGCTCTTCCGGTCACTGTTTTTCACTTTCTGCCAGAATAACAGTTTGGCGCGCTTGGAGAGCAGAAGAAGAAGCAGCGCACGCTCTGTCGTCGTCTGCAGACGACGACAGAGCAGTCGTGACGACGTCTTTTAGGTTATGTTGTTCACAACAACAACAACCGTAGTACCGTTCGCAAATATTACGTTTCCCAAGGAAGTGATCTAATTACGTGTCCAACTAAGTGTTTATATTAGATTATAGTCGCCGTTATACGCCTCAACACTTTGCTTTCCACATCAAAATCGGCGATCGGAGTCGGCAGTTATGGGACCGACTAGGTTAGCCTTCCGATGGTGATAATTAGGGTTATAACCATCCACCCCAACGCCGTGAGTTACTTAATCACTCAAAGGGTTTAAGTTAGGGAAATTGTAGTGTTTATGTCAACACTCCCTTCATAGGTTAAACATAGGCTAGATAGACCTAGGCCTACTGGTCCCATGACTAGGCCTGATGAGCCAATTCTTACCCCTGTGCAAATTAGGCTCATTACAATATTACCAGCCTGACAAATTGAAAGGGCTGCTTTTTCATCAACAGAAGCTTTGTCGCGGTATCTCCAGTATAGATTCTAACCACCTGTTTTCAACAATGCGAAAACTTTAGAAACTTGAGAATCTGTCTCCACTGTTAAAATCTAATTAAAAATTGATATTTTTCGATATTTACAATTGCGGTTATGTTAACCAAAACAACGTTTCGATATTATTATCAAAACAATAATTTAAAGCATGGATGTTTATCTGTATGTTAGTTTGGAAAATAAACAATAACTCTAACAATAACAAAAACTCTAGGTTCAATCGAAATAAAATATGAAAAATAAAATACCCCCGTTGCAGCAGACCTGCATACTCAGCGAATTTCAAGTGCAAAACAACATATTTCAATCCAACATAGCGACATTTGACAAGTTTTGGTAAGCTCCATAAGAATAACAAGGGGAATGAGTACGCAGGTTTGCTGCTACAGGTATATTAAACCTGGGAGGTTTTAATTCAATATTTAGTAGATCTGAACTAGAAGAAGCTATTTACCAGGTTTTAACAAGATATGCTGAGAGATAACCGAGATATAGAATTTTACTTATTTCTCATAAGGTTAACATTGGGACAACGTCCTGTGTTTACCACTTTCAATATCTCGGTAACCAATGGCCATAGAGCAGTGTTTCAAAATACCAAATTGTTTGTTTTTTGAGCTGAATTTAATGGTGCCCACAAAAATTCGATACATTTTATTTTTCTATATAAAAAACTCAAAAAACCCATTTTTGGGGGGGGTTTATCCCCATTTACCCCCCTTCTGGTGGTCCGATCGGGCTGGTTCACGAACTCGTCCAATTGATTACCACTTTACATGTCCGTACCAAATTTCATAAAGATCGGACCATGTTTGCAACCGCTATCGTGCTAACAGACACATATATAGATATATATATGTATATAAAAATTCGAACGAATGGTGTTTTTTGCTTCTGGGGGCCCCAAAATGAAAAATTATAACGGTCCCGAGCTTAGGTCTTACCATGAGACCTACAGTAATAGCTTCTTCCCTATAGGGGAAATTCGCTAAAAATCACGGTTGCAATTACGATATACATACATAACTTACTGCACCTTCTAAACATTGAGAAAATAGACTTTGCACGGCACTTTGGTAATACCGATGCATAATATTGCCTAGGTACAAGTCGTACATGTCCTTCCTTCTATTCTATCATAGAAAAAGTTAAAAACTGCAATTGTTGAACAAGTAACAGTGCATGTTGCTGATGAAATTCTAGGTTTGTGATTTACCTGCAATTGAGGTATAAGGTATTATTATGGCTCCTCGTATAAGGTATCGTCAGTATTACTGTACGACATATTGGAATTTTCGAACCATTTACCTACACCCATGTTGGTTGCACCGCCAAATTATGTCTGCCACTTCTATCACGTTTCATTCCTATAATCATTGTAATACCACATAAAACAGAATTAGCTAACAAAGTAAGTTTTTGTAATCCATGACTGACTTACTGACTCCAGGTTTGTCAGTTTTTCTAATTTTTATAGGATAGTAAAGGAACTAACTGAAAACGACATTTTAATAAACTGTTGAAACAGTAACCCAAATTGTTTATTTCAAATAAGATCCACATTGATAACAATAAAACATATGTTTTTAAAGGAAATCGATTATTAACATCAAATCGAAAATATTGATTTTAACGCAAATTTGAATTTAAGCAACGGCAAGTGACGTCGCTAAGTGTCTCATTTGTTGCCTGGACAGGTTAGAAAATTTTGTTTCAATTAATCCAATTCAAAATCTCTTTATTCATAATAGTACAAAGTAAACATGAATAGTATCAGTTTTTTGTCATTAATCTTATTCACATTTAATTATTACAACATTTTGTTTCAATGTCAGTTACATAGACACTGACACATCAATTCATTGACACATTTGTTTTGTGTCAATTACATAGACACTGATTAAAAACCAACATGACAATAACCATAACATCCTGAGCTTTATATTTTATATCTATAATTCATCAAGTGAATATAAGGCTTTGTTGATGAGGAATACCTTTAACTCCCTCTTGAATTTTGCTAAGTCATTCAACAATTTAATTTCATTTGGAATTTTATTGTAAAATTTGGAGCCAATATAAATTGGCTTTTTATAGTAAAGTTCCAATCTGTGGCTGTTTAAAGCAATATTTGTTTTGTTCCTTGTATTATATTGGTGGTTTTCACCGGCTAATGCCAATTGAGAAAATCTTGTTTTGATAGAAAAAACTGTTTCATAGGCATATAGTCCGTAAACTGTCATTATATTTAATGATTTAAAATGTTCTTTTACTGAACATTTGCGTCGCTTGCTGCTCGTCATAGATATTGTTGCATTGTTTGAGGTTAGAATCTATTCTGGAGATACCGTGACAATGAAACAAAATGTCAAACAACCAACCGCTCACATTTTGAACTTTTTGATGAAAAAGTGGATTTCATTTCGTCAGGTTGGCAGTATACAGGGGGTTAATTAGTAATTTAGCAATGAAATGCCTTTTTTTGAATTGCAACAATTCAAATCTTGACCCAGAAGTGAGTTATCGCCTGCCACTCACATGGTATCCCAGGCCTTAGTCACTTGCAGGCGAGATGTACGCACTGTACGCCAGATAACGAATGTAACAGTCTATCGTGTCGGCAGGCGACACGCTGCAGAACTGCACGGTTGAGCTGGCGACGCTGGGCGACCTGAAGCTGGTGGAGAAGCCGCAGCCGGTGGTGCTGGCGCCGCACGACTTCTGCAACATCAAGGCCAACGTCAAGGTCGCCTCCACCGAGAACGGCATCATCTTCGGCAACATCGGTGAGCACAGGACGCTGTTACTCTTAACTTTGGTTGGCTTCAGATTGGAATCCTAAAATGTTTGTGATTATTGCCCCAAATAGATCTAACTGTACGAAATGAATGCAATACTTAAATCTTCATAAAAATAACATAAGTAATATCTAAACCAGCAAACCTACTAATTAGTCTTTTGCTTCCAAAGGGTCAATTACCGAAAGTACCGGTACCAAGTAGTCTTTTTTTCATATGTGCTCAAAACTTTTACTTTTTTATGTAAGGATAGGCTTACTATTGGTTTTTGGTTTAAAATATAGTAGAACCTCGATTATCCGGGGGCGGATTAATCGGGCGGCGGATTAACCGGGGTCAAAAACTGGCCAGTTGATAATTGTTTACAAAAGGTTTTACAAGGGTAAATTTTGTATAAAAACTCCTGATTTACTATGAAATATAGCTAAAAATAATTATTTTTTAAACAAACTGTCGTAAGTATTCAGATTTTTAAGACAGTAAAACAGTAAATTTTTAATCGTGAAGTTAAACCAAGATGCGACCAAGGCCGACTCTGCGAGACGCAACAAAGAAATTAAGGAAAGGTTGGCAAGGCACGCATGCGCAAAATTATCTTCTTGTCTTTCATAGCACGGCCATTCGTTGTAGTACAACGCAGCACCTAATTGGCCCGTCGCTATGACGACACACAGTTGCCATGATGACGAGCTATGCGCACTGGGCACCGCGGATTTCGTGGGTGTGGAGATAGTAGAACGGCAAGAAGGAAGAGAAAGGGGTAGTGGGGGAGAGAAAGAGAGAGAATCACGGCACTTCCCTCCCTTAACGCCAAGCTGTCTGGCCCTATTGAAAACAAAGTCGATGAGTCATCCCACTTGTTTTTTGGGCATTTAACTTCCGCGCTTTTTTATCCTTCTCTCTCCGATAATCTTGGCGCGAACTGTTGCCTTTACTTTTATTTTTCTATCACTAATTCTTTCACCCATTTTGCATTTCCCATTTGACACGTAGGCTGTTGACCACAAAACCCTTCCTTTAGTCGTCGCGTCTTTAGTACGTTGCCTGTTGTTTCACCGGTACAGTATTTTTTCGATCGTGAGTTTCAGTTAGTGCTTGGTCAAGTCATATATTGTTCTGTTGTGACTGTTGTGCGACGTTCGTGTGAAAATGTCGGAGAAGAAAAGAAATCGTGTAGTTCTGTCAATTCAGCAAAAACTGGAAATAATTCACAAATTTGGAAACATATTTGGTTTTACCGACGACGATATAACGGCCGCTCAAATGGCTCTAAAGGCCATGAAAGTCCCGGGAGGCGAGAAGGATGATGAAGAAAACATTGAGGAATGGTTCCAGTGTGATAAAGACTTTCCATCATTTGAAGTAATTAGCGACGAAGAGATAGTAAAGCGCGTGAGAGGGGAAGAAGACGAAATCGAAGGAGAAGGAGAGGAGGAAGAGGAACCGGCAACTGCTCCAAAAATAAGTCACCGCGCAGCTCTCGAACACCTAGAATGCTTGTTGAACTATTTGTAGGAACAAAGCGACAGCCTGCTTTGTGATAAACTGGTGTTGCGAAAATTACGTTTCAACATTATTAAAATTAACGCCAAAGTAAAAAACAAACAACTATGACGGACTACTTTTCCCGTGTATGAATTAAATAGCCGAAGCAAACTTTCTCTAACATGAAAATGTATTTTTCATTACGTGAAACGTATTTAGAACTGCTACGTGACTTTTTAATAAAATAAATTTGTTAGTATCAATCTAATATTGTGTTTTTTATATTGATTTGCTCTGGGAAAGAGTTGATAAATAACTTTGGAGGTTTACACGCAAGTTACTGTGTATTTTTTCCTAATTTCGGATTAACCGTGGTTTTCAGTTATTCGTGCCCCTCCTCCCGACGATTACCCCGGATAATCGAGGTTCTACTTTAAATAATTTACCATTAAGACTGTGCAAGTCTTTTAGTCTTTCAGCCTTTCAAAATCCTGCTCATTATAAGACTAAACCAAAGATTTAACGCTAAAACAAACCTCAGGGTGACCTGAATAGCCCCCACCCCTCTGGCATATTACTCTGACAACTTCATATAATGTATGACGTAGTTACTACTGCTTTTTCCGTGTGAACCTTTTTAAGGCATAGATTCTCTGCTTTTTAGGCTTGTGACTTTTTACAGCAAAATTTCACCTGCCAATTACATGCGATCATTTAGATGTTAAATTTTATTTTATCTTTAACGCATAGTTTATCTTTTTCTCTACCTGCGATTTGGTGTTATGCAATGGTTATCTTATCTTACGGTTATCTTATTATCTTATCATGGATGTCTATTTTTTATCAAATTGCATAGTCAAAAAGACAGTCTATGCCATTAAAGAGCCACTTTCATTCATTCTCACTAAATGCCTGGAGGTAGGATATTTTCCTGACTCGCTTAAACTTTCTAAAGTAATCCCTATTTATAAAAAAGGAGACAAGCAGCTTCCTCAAAACTACAGACCAATCTCCATAGTAGCGATCTTCTCTGAAATTTTTGAATCCTTAATGCACAAGCAGCTCTCCCTTCATTTTGAGCATTACAATCTCTTATCTGAGTCACAGTTTGGCTTTCGCAAAGGACGATCAACAACATCTGCTGTTATGGAAGTTGTTAACCACTCCCTTGATGCCCTTGATAGCAAAGAATCTGTTGCTTTATCACAGTTAGATTTAATCAAAGCTTTTGATTGCGTCCCTTTTAATATAATTCTAGAAAAACTAAAATTTTATGGAATATCAGATCATTCATGTAATATCATAAACTCTTACTTAAGCAATAGGCAACAATTTGTTTCAATTAAAGGCTTAAACTCAACAATATCAAAAATAAAAATGGGAGTACTGCAAGGCTCTGTTCTTGGCCTTTCTTTTTTACAATAATTATCAATGACCTGCCTAAAAATATACCAGTAGGCTCTGTAATTTATGCAGATGACACCTCTCTTTTTACTAGCAATCAAAATATAGTTTTCCTTGATCAGTCCATAAAATCTGCAGAAGATTATACTTTAAATTAGTTTTCTTCTAACAAACTTCTATGTAATCAAGAAAAAACCCAACAGATTATAATCAGTCTATCTACACAGTTTCAAGATTTGCAATCAGTCAAGCTTCTTGGCATAAACTTAGATTCCAAATTAAACTGGTCATCCCATATTAATATCCTTAGTAAAAAGATTTTTCGGGTAAGCTACCTATTTTGGAAATTAAGAGATATAATTTTTAAGAACTGAATTTTTAAGAATAGCATACTTTGGGCTATTTCAATCACATATCTCCTATGGCTTAATTCTTTGGGGTCATTCACCCTTAGTCAAAAATATCTTATTAATTTAAAAGAAAGTAATTCGAACTATTTGCAGGGCAGGTTATTTAGATCATTCTCGACCCTTATTTATTGATGCCAAAATCCTGTCATAAATCTATACATTTTTCAAATATTGGTATATACAAAAACTAATTTAAATTTATTTACTACCAGAAAAGACATCCATACTCACAATACAAGAAATACTCACAATATTCCTCAACACCGACTGACAAAAATTGGATCTTCTTATCAACTTAACTGTATGCATTTTTTTAATAAGCTGGACGAGTCTGCACAAACCATTTCAATTGGCATTTTTAAGAATAAGTTATTTCAGTGGCTTTTGGTTAATCCGTTTTATTCAATTGATGAATTGATTGTGAAATAAATTTGAAATTTTAAGAATCATCTTGGATTATATAACTTTACTTACTGATTTACTTATTTTATACATTTAGCTTTGGATACGAAAATCTATTTTACAATTTAACATGTTACATACTGCTGTAACACAACTTAGAAAATAATTGACAATGCCTATTTCATGTATACTGTGATCAATGGCAATAAAGATTTGATTGATTGATTGATTGATTGATTGTTTACCTAACATTTTACTACTGGTTCTCAGTTTTAGTACTTTCCCAAAGAAGCAAAGGCATAAGTTTTGACACACCTCTAGAAATAACTAAATATTACAAAATGGAAAATATGTTAAAAAAATAAATTCATTAAGAAATCTTGTGGATAGTTGAATGTTATGGTGACATGTCTGCTTGTCTGTGATAATTTTGCTTGTCTGTTCCAGTGTATGATGTGTGTGGGGCAGCATCCGACCGCAACGTGGTTGTGTTGAACGACATCCACATCGACATCATGGACTACATCGTGCCGGCCTCCTGCACCGACACCGAGTTCCGCCAGATGTGGGCCGAGTTCGAGTGGGAGAACAAGGTGATTGTGATTTTATTGTAGAAAAAGTATTTCACCAATTTTATCCATCAGTTATATTTCTAAGGAGAGGATCCTCTAGAGAGAATTAGCATCCATTTTTGAAATTTACCACTTATTACTTCCTAGCCAATGTTGGTATAGGTATTTGAAACTCAACCCTCAGTTATTTAACTGAGAGGTAAATAATTTATTTTCAGCCAATTCAAACCTTTACGAAAATTTTCTTTCCATTTTAAGGACCGGGCTGGTGGTGTCCCCTGTAATGCTGCTACTAGGAAGTTACAGATTGTGATGGCTTTTGGAAGCGATATTCCCGAGTAGGGACAAAAGTCCGCACCAGAGAAGACAATGTTTATTCATAAGACCAACGTCATAATCAGATCAGTTTGTAATTCATTGGTGAAATTGCTATGTAGATCGTACGTTAAACTGTAGGTCCCTTAGTTTCCACTGGCTGGTGGGCTAAGGGGAACTATCAGTCCTGTCTAAGGAACATGTCGGCCTTAGTCAGTAACAAGACTACAGGATCTCACAACAGTAATCTTACACTCTTTGTCTCATTCATTCTGGCTTAAAATGTGGCTTATGTAGGTCGCCATTTCAAGTATAAGCTCCACATAAAACCTCAACTCTATATCTCAATAAAAACTTCCTTTTTTTCGGTTTTCAGCACCTTTTTGTTGTCAACTAGCCTATATCAGAGGTTTACTAGTTGGTTTCTGATCCCCTCCATGTAAAAATGAAGTACAAACAAATTTGCACTTACATTAACTTAGAAGCGGTTAGAGGTGTGCGGATAGTGATTTTTTGGATCGGATCGGATTCGGATCGGATAGCTTATGTTCGGATCAGTTTCGGATCGGATAACAACAGGTTCGGATCGGATAATACCGGATTCGGATATTTACGGCGCGGCGTAATGAGCAGATTTAAGTTTTCTCAAAAGCCTTAGGTAATTGCAAGGAACTACCATATCATCCTAATATGTAAGGTAAGATTTGCCTTGATAGGGTTGAGTTGTTGATTGTTGTGATATATTGTTTCCAATATAGGCCAAATGTCAATTATTAAAGTATGCAAAGGTTCAACTAAATATCTGTTGAGAATTTAGAAATTCGTTGATTCCCCTTAAGCATAGGTAGTATATAATTAATTGAATAAGCTTATTAGGCCTAAATCAATTTCAGGATTTGCAACTTAAAAAATCCTTTTCCAATGCAACCTAAATTTGTTCACTATTAGGCCTCTGTCTTTTTTGTTCTTTTCCTTAGCCTATTTGATCAGAAACTAGGCCTAAGTGACTAGACAAAAGAATTAAATATAAAACTTGATTCACCAATCACCATTTTTATTTACCTATGCATTAATGCCTGACAACCTAGATTTTGATTCACTACAATAACACTAAAAAAACAAAATAAGTCCGCAGTAAACTTAACCTAAATTTCAAGATAAGTTTCAAATGTTTAAGTTTCGGTATCAAAGCTTGGTCATTTAATTAGAACAAAGGTCTAATTGTTTTATATCACAAACAACAAACAAACTCACTAATTATTTTCATAGACGTAGGCTGTCAAGTCGCATTGTTATCTAAGAAAGTCCATTTTAAAATTTTAATCACGTATTGAAAATACGGCCGGCCGGCTTTGACTAGGCTTAAATCGTCAAAGATAAATATTTCAGCAAAATAAAAACTTATTTGTGATCATTCAACTTTCTATTTCTAGGTAGGTAATTGTTTAATTGATAAATAAAGTAAGAAGAAAGACGTTCTTGAGTTAATTCTGCTTTTAAGCAGACGACGACATTCAAAATGAAGTGATTTGGAAAGACAAAACAATGAATGAACAGATTTGCCAAATCTTTCACAGCCCAAAATTATTGTACGCTTTTTATTTTATCGTATCGACAGGCCACGTAAGATATTTACGGCCTGAAATAGTCGTACGAAACATCAACACGACTATTTATTTATGGGGTATTTACGGGATATTTCGTTTTGGAAATTCAAGACGACTGACTGTTGGACACTGTCGACTCTGTCGGTCAATGGCGAACACTAGAACACTGATTAGCCTTGATTGCGATTCTCCCTCATACCAATCGATGTTTCGTCGGTAACGGATACTAATCGAGACAGAACTATTACAGGATGTACTACAATTTTTTTGTTAACTGATTTAATGCTACGATACAAGAATTTATCTCAAGAAAATGTTTGTTATCGTGTCGGGTATTGCGCAGTAATCAGATCTTATACAAAGATCTCGATTCTCGATCTTATCACGAGTCGCAATATCGGCAACCGAAATACATCGATTGATGCATACCACTACATAATCGCATTGTGTTGAGGCGTTGTTCTGGCCGCTATCGCAACCGTCGCATTTCAAAGCGTCGTTTTTGCTCCGCGATGTTTTCTGTCACTAATGTACTTTCGTCGGCAGTGACTTCTTTTGTTTGAAAGACTTTCCTTACTTGAAAATTTGATCTTACTTTACAATTTACCCCAAAAAATGCAGTCTATCCGATAGAGTCGGATATCTAGTCAGTCTTACCGGATAGTTATAAAACCCTCGGATCGGATTCGGATATCCGATCCGATCCGAATCCGATCCGAGTTTTCGGATATCCGCACACCTCTAGAAGCGGTTAAATAATCCAATACAGACGACATGTAAATAAGCGAGATGTGGACATTGCAGGTGTCGGTGAACACGAACCTGACGGACCTGCACGAGTACCTGAAGCACCTGCTGGCCAGCACCAACATGAAGTGCCTGACGCCGGAGAAGGCGCTGTGCGGCCAGTGCGGCTTCATGGCTGCCAACATGTACGCCCGCAGCATCTTCGGAGAGGACGCGTTGGCCAATCTGAGCATCGAGAAGCCCTTCAACAAACCCGACGCCCCTGTCACCGGCCACATCAGGATCAGGGCCAAGAGCCAGGTATGTTGTGTTGGAATAGTTTGCATTTAAAATACACATCTTCAGTGATAAATCAGTTATAATACCTCAAATCGAATATTTTATAAAAATCTTGCCCATTTTTGTGTTTTGGACCAGACATAAAAATTGTTTTCTTCCCTTAAATGCAATGTGCAGAACTATCCTCCATGAACGAACACCCCTCCTTATAAGTTTGGAGTGTGTTCCAAATTTTTCCAATTACCTTAGGTAAATTAATCATACCTAAGCTCAATATGAACTTTGTTGGAATGGCAAATTGTATCCTTTATGAAACATAAAAGTCAATACCATTAAAAAAATATCAACTTGTTAAATATTTTTGTAAAAAAGTCTCTTCGGAAAATACAGTAGACTTCATCTTATCTGGACACTTGGGACCGAGACCCTACCTGGATAACGAGTTTTCCGGTCAAACTGATATTCCCTAAAGCATGTTAAATTAGAACTTCATTGGATCATTGACGGAATTAAGGTAACTTTATACCATTTGAGAATTAAATTAGAACTGTAACGCATACAAAATAAACCAATACTCTAATTTAGACTTTTGTTTAATGGTCTATAATCTTCCCCACGAGAATCATCGATACAAGTATTGTTCATCTCCTAGCCATCATGAACGGTAAAACCGAAGTGTTGATAAAAATTGTTCAGTTTAAAAGATGTCACTTTCCTGAAGTGTAGTCCAGTTAAACCGATGTCCAGTTAAAAAGTGTCCACATAAGAGGGAGTATACTGTATAGTATTTGTTTTTATTATTATTAACAACGCTCGTTTTCTTACTAATGTAACAGTATTCTCTAAATTTTTGTTTAAAACCCAGTTTTTGTTGTAAATATGTTAAAAAAAATGGGAAACCCTAAAAATTTGGTTTTTTGCAGGGAATGGCCTTGAGCTTAGGAGACAAGATCAACATGACCCAGAAGAGACCTCAGAAAGCAATGGGAGCTTGAATTCAGCACTTTATGTTCTTGAATGCTTTTATCATATTGTACAATAGTATTATAGAAGGATCAGTTATAAATAAACTTATCTGTATGTTACGGTTGAGTGATATTTTTATTAACCAATATTGTAACTCTCTGATGTAATTTGAGATTGTTTTGTGCAATTTATGAATTCAAATCTACCCAGATACACACAAAGCAGTTAATAATTTATTTACTCGATTGCTCAACCAATTTGTGGATCCAATCTTATTGACTTTGTATTAATGAGGTAGAATCTGTACAGTCATGCAAATGCCACTCTTTCTTTAGGACAGAGGATCTTTATTGCAAGTATGGTTGCACATGTTGATTTTGTGATTCTCTTAATGCTGACTACATGTGAGCGCAGTTACTATTAATAGTAAATGTAATATAAATGTGTAATGATAACATCTTTGGACCAAGGAAATTATTGAAAAAATTATGCTAGAGCGAAGTTAATGCATTTCGCATGGTTTTCCTTTGCTTAAACTGTTAACATCATAGTTTTTATCTCCCTTATAAGCAAAAACCAATTTCATACAAATTTGTTCAGTAAATATACAATAACAAATTATAGTTTTCATATTTTCCAAAATAATGTGTCAACATTTTGTTTTCAGTTTTCTAGAATCAGCTGTTTTTTATGTTTATACTTTGATTGATCACTGTGGAATTAAAATATATGGATACGTTCTAAGTTAAAAGAAAAGGTTTTCAGTTCAGTTCAGCTTGAACGAGCTACATTAACACAGACTCAAAAAAGTGATGCTTTTAATGACAAATCAGAGTCTTTAACCACACAATTTTGACATATCTGTAAGTAAAAAGGGATTCCATTAAAAAAAATTCCAATAGACTCCATTGGTTAAAATTGCAGACATTGCAGTAGATTCTCTCTTACCTGACCACCTTAGCACCAAAGTCCAGACATGCCCGAAAACTCATTTAATTATTAGTCTTAACACATCCTGATTAGACTTCTGATACAGCCATACACGTTTGCCTGTTTTATCTTAAGCTATGGGAATCGTTCTCAAATGAAGCAGTTGGAGTGGAGTGAAAGGCAACAGAACATCACAGCTGATCTCAGAGGTTGTACTAGGCTGACATGTTTACATTTTCTAACAGCTATTTATATATTTTCTGTTAGTTTGTAAACAAACACAGTTGATGTTTGTTGAAATGTATTTTTACATTGTTTATTGTCCCTAATAATTTAGAGTAAACAATGTTTGACAGCTCGGGCAAAGGAGTAGTCCTTGGCTCAAGATAGAACGGATGAACTATACATACAAATTCAACATTTTTTTGATAATTTGTCTCACATTTCCTACAGAATTTTCTCAAATTTGGAATCAGCGTCTTAATTTAAAAGAGTTAAGACTGGTAAAAGCGATGGCTGTCTGTTTGAAAGGTGGCCAAATCAGAGAGAGTCTAATGTAAATAATTTTCAGGAAACATAATTGAAAATTTCAGGAAATATAATTAATTGAAATACCGCTGTGTATTTAGTATTAGAGTTCATCTTGCAGTTACACTTTTCACCAAGCTTTTCATACCTACTATGACTATTATCACCCATAAAATATACTCTTCTAATAATATTAGAGTTGTCAACCCTCACCTTTAATTTTACAATCCAGGTAGAGTAGTTCTGCAACTTGACTGCGAAGAGATAAGAGGAGCCCAGTCAGTGGCCAAGTTTTCTCCTGCAACTTTAAAGACACTTCCAACAGATGAAATCAGTCATTGCTTTGATCTTCTAGGGAAGGAAAAGTTGACAGTGGAACAGGCTCAAGTACTCTGGCAACTAGTGCTGCTGGTAAGCAAGTTAAATTGAAATAGTTAATCAAACAAAAATTATTTAATCTGTTTTATATGTAAACATCTTTAAGTTCTGGAATTTGATTTTATAGCAATTTTTGTCTGATAAGGGAATCTGTAATCCAATTGTAAAACTATCCTACACTGTCAAAGATTTATTTTTCGTTCGGAGATTGTTTGAACTAAAATTTAATGAGTAATTAATTGCCTTTTCTCTTGTTTCTTACTAGCTCAATGATTAAAGCAAAATGTAAACAAGTCGGTCCAAATATAAAATTTTAATCTCCAATAACATTAATTGCAGGCTTTCGGTTCACCAGATCAGATTCCGGAAGAAAAACTTCGATCTTTAGGGTGGGTTGTGAAAGGTATTCCTCCAAACGCTTTTTACAACATGTCTTTCACGGATATTGATACTATCGCAGCGTTTGGTAGATTTTTCGAGCTGAATTTTGATCAGGTAATATCAATTTTCAATGAATTTGTTAAAAATGTTCACATTAAACTATATAATTCTATCTGTTCTAAAAATTGGGGTTTAGTCATTTACGTTCATAGCCTATGGCAATTTGAATAAAAATAAGACGTCACCATTTTGGGGTATCAAAATTGTTTTGTAATTGTGACAGTCAAAAAAAAGGCTGGCCCAACCTGGAATATTCGAGTTGATAAAAAGAAATTACAGTTGATGAATTTTTGGCTGAATTTAAATATTTATGGTGCATCATCAGCCTTGAGTATATTAGTAGTGTCTATTTATATGGGCGCCCGCAGGGGAGGCCCCCACTGAGAAAATTTAAAAATAAAAATAAACATTTTGAATTTTGAGCTTTGTAAGGTTTTATTTAAAGTCAATGGTTTTATACAGCTCAAAAACATGCATTTTATACTTTTTGTATATGCGTTCAAAATAAATCTAAATTTTTTATGTATAATCAAAATTGCAGCATATCTACGAGCCAGGGATTCGGGAAAATTTCATGGTTTTATAAAGAAGAGAAAGGAAGTGAAATTTTGGTTGGGAAATTGTTTGGTTGGTGAGCTGTTTTCAACGTTAATATTGTCATCGGAGCCAGCTAATCTCCCATCAAACATCGTCAGACAAATCTTTCGTTCGTATTTCGGTTGGAAAATTTCTTGGTGGTAGCAACTGGCAGATCATTTGTTCATATTTGAGGCTCGTGTATATCTCAATAAAACCACAGCAGACAAATGTTTCAGTCATATTGTGGCTAGAAAATCTGTCATTTATCCCACAGTAGTACTGCAGCCTGAAGATCACTCCCTCATTTTGCAGCCATCTAATCTCTCAGTGGTATCGCAGTCATCATATCTCTTGGCATAGTGTTGCTGCTAGTCTTATTGTGGCCGACAGTCTCTTGGTCTTTTTTGGCTGGAAAATCCCTTTGTCTCTATTACGGTTGGAAATTTGCTTGCTCTGTTAGAACTTGTCAGATGGCGATATTTCAATGGTCGGAAAGGTTGGCAAAAATCAGGAATTTAAAATAAATGTTTTGTATAGACGTTTTTGAAAAATAATCTGACTCTTGGACAGCCTAAAATTATGTTTAAAGCATTTTTATCTTATATCCTATTTCAGGGGAACTACCTTGGACTCCCCACCAGATGGGTGCTATGTTATATTAAATAAAGAACTCGAGAAGGAAGTTACATCACTATTTACTGGTCTGTAAATATACAAGAACAAAACATAACACAATATGTTGCTTAGCAACTTAATAAGACAGCCAGGTGTAATATAATTTTAAGTAAACAGTTCAGCCAATCTGAGAACTTAAATATACTACAGGTGCATATCCCAAAAATCCCGGAAAAAGATACCAGCTTGCCCCCACTGAAAAAAAATCATGCGGGCGCCCATCTCTATTTAAGAGCTGCTGAGTGCCCTAAGATTTCAACTTATAACAATTGAGCACTTAAAACCTTCAGTCTTGAATGTTACAAAATAAAGTTAAGAACACACAGGGTAAGACTATATGCAAAATAATTGCAAAGTATCTAGACTGAAATACAAATATAGTTTCTCTGCAATCTTCTTGCACCATAAAATAACTAATCATTTGCAATATCAAGTTGGCAGCCCTCCGAGATACTGTTATGGACCAGTGGAGCAGCAAAGATGTTTCTGACTTGTCAAGTTTCGACCTGGCTAACCTCGGTCATATCCTTTGTGCTTTTAATGTTTCTGACATATCAAGAATTCATGCTGACGCATACAGGTAACATTGGAAATGTTTAGTGTAATTACAGTGATTCAGTTGTGAACAAGTGCAAGCACCTTACGTACATCACTCTAACCCATTAAATATCCAAACATGGGCGCACGCAGGGGGGGGCCAGGGGGGGCAGTTGCCCCCCCCTGAGAAAAGGAAAATATATTTAAAAATACACGAAGCTTTTAAGTTTGTTCAAGTTGTCCAAACAAAGTCAATCTCCGTAATTTTGAATCAGGGATTGTCGGGTCCCAAAATTTCGGGAAAATTGAATTCCCGTTTTTTGGGCGGGATTTTTATTCACTTCGGGAAATTTTCGGGACGTGATCGTTTTAGCGATCGCAACAAAAAAGCGAGTGTAGCTTCGCAAACCTCGCTACCGGCCGCGGAAAACGAACTCGCGTATTTGCCGTTTGCCGATCGCAAATAAACAGCAGATCCAGGTTAGTGCGATCATCCGCTAAAACTGTCGTGCGTATTAGCCAATCGCAAATAAAAGGCAAGTGCAGCTTTGCAAACCGTGATCGGCCGCTAAACCCATCGCGTGTAATTGCCAGTCGCGGATAAACGACAAAAATAGCTTTACGCTATTCGCGAACGTCCACCAAATACGCTAGCGCGTATCTCCCGATCGCGGATAAACGGCCGATGTAGCTTTACGAAACTCGCGATCGGCCGTTTCAAACGGTTGCGCGTATTTGCCGATCGCGAACAAACGGAGAATCTAGCTTTGCAAAATTCGCAAACAGCCGCGTATTTGCCGATTACGGATAAACGGCCGATGTTGCTTTTCGAAACTCGCGATCGGCGGTATTTGCCGATCGCTGATAAATGACAAAAATGTACCATTGCGAACTCGCAATCGTGTGTGAAAACCGATCTAATGTATTCACTAATAGCGGTTGATCGACGGAAATACCTTGGTAGAAGGCGTGACAGTGATTATTGTTCATATTATTGGCCACATAATTAGGGCTGCCAGCCCGGTTTGACCGGGACAGTCCCGGTTTTTTGGTCTTGCCCCGGTGTCCCGGCCGATTTTCCTGATGTCCTGGTCAGTTTTTAAATTGCGTAATATGTTATTAAATAATTAATTAAACCTGTAGTTTAACAAGTTTTCTGCAGCAAACGAAGAAAGAAGAAAAATTTTATATTCTATATGTACTTTTGTTTTTAAGTTGTGTTTCACTCGCATAAAATACATTTGTATTTTTCATTGAAGTAAAATAAATTAATTGTAAGTTTTGTTTCATGTAATGAATTATCATACAAATACCATTGTAAAAATTGCATTGTCACAACACAAAAAATAAAAATAACTTTTTCTCAAATCATTGAAATCTACAATTTTGCTCTAAAACTTTTATAAATTTTTACTAGATTATAAGTTTGTTCAAAAGTAAATTTTACCTCAGTATATTTACCTACAACTTATTAGTTTGACTCAGTAATCTGGACACAAAATAGGTCTGCTTGAAGTTAATTTTTACTGCAAAAATTAACTAGAATTAACCCCTTTCCTCAAAAATTTCCGGGGGGTATACCCCCGACCTTGAAGGGTATACCCCCAAACCCCCCAGTGTGTCACACACTGGAGCATCCATGGTTAGTTGTTCCGGTTTGACCGCTTGAAAATATGGCAGGCCTACACATAATGGTCGGCTAAAATTTTGCAATGGCACTGGTTTTGCCTATTGATTCAATTTCCTAAACTAATTCAGGATGTAATTGAATCCCAGCTGAAAGAATAATTATTTTTCATAAATAAGTAAGAAAATTTACAAAAGTAAAGAACTTGAGACTTTTAAATTTACAAACAAGCTAAAAATTGGTATCATGATTGAAGAAACAAATGAGTATGTTTGAAATGTTTTTGAAAGGTAACTCTGGATTTAGACAGCCAAAAATGTTTTCAAGTACTTTTATCTTGCTGTTTCTCCAGAAGAAGGCTGCGGGCCCTATAAGGGATTCCAGTATATTTTCCACACCCCAATAAAACCCCGGAAAAAAAGTTTGCCCCCCCTGGGAAAATATCCTGCGGGCGCCCTTGTATCCAAATGTAATCTTTAATTTCCGTTTGTGAAACACCAGTCAAAATTTTTATTTTTCATTTGAAACACCTCCAATATTACAAACAGTCTTATTTATCTACACTATTTTGCCAGCTAAGCTGACATCATCTGAAAATGTTATACTCAGGGCCGGATTTAGAACTTTTGGGCCCCTAGGCTCACTCAGTGGTGCGGGCCCCCAGAGCCAAAAAAAAACAAAAAAATGTCCGTTTTAGGAGGACATGTCCTCCTTTTTAACCACTGTCCTCTGTTCTTCCCGACTTTGTCGGTCGCATTGTGGCCGACAAAAACAAAGCCTCTCGTTCTTTTCGTGGCCGTCACATCTGGCCTTTTGTTGTGGCCAGAAAGTCTGTCGTTTCTACTGCAGCTGACAGGCATATTTCTCGGTAATTCGTGACCGACAAGTCTCTCGCGCTTTTGGATCTCTACTGACAACATTGCGGCCGGGAAATATTTTGTTTATACCGCAGCCGGCAAATCTGCCGGTCACATCGCGGCTGCCAAAACGCGGTTGTTTGTACCAAAAGCAAAACTATCGGTAATAATACCGCGGCTGGCAAGTCTCTCGGCCATATTGCGGCCGGAAAATCGCCCAGTGTTTCCGTGGCAAGCAAATCTCTCAGTCTCATTGCGGTCGGTAAATCTTTCGATATATATTGCGGCCGGTAAATCTGTCGTTTGCACCACTGGCCTTTTGTTGTGGCCAGAAAATCAGAGATAGTGCTTAGTTATTCTATTTAAAAGCTGTATTGTTGATTTCACTGGTCGGGATTTTTTTTTTTAATTGTATGGATGGAAATGTAAGGCGAAAGTTGGAAATTTAATATGTGAAATCACTTTAAATGGATACCACACTTTAGGTTTACAGCGGCTGGCAAATTTCTCCGTCATATTATGACAATAGCAAACAGCTCTTGGCTAGGCTAGGCTCGTGGCCTGCGAACATCGGTTGTATCGCTGCCGGTCAATCTCTCGGACATTTCGCGGCCGTCATTTGGCAAAGCTTCTTCATCAAAACTCAGCGTCTAACACATTTTCGAGGGAAGGGCGGTTAAAATTGAGCTATGGAGCAAAGGTCTGAAAATCTAGACCCCCTCCAAGCATAATGCTGAAATTATTCCCATGAATATTACTATCCTGTTATGTTGCCTAACTCATATCCGGTTCTGCAAGCTCTATTAGCTTATCGGGTAAAAATATAGCCTAAACGAGGTGTCAGTTACTGTATTTCCCTTTTGATTGGTCAAAGTTAATTTTTGTCTTAGCTGCAGGTTGTATGTTTCCGGTCCCCCCACGTCACAATTTGTTTCCATTTTTGACTGATACAGCCTGAATACTATTATTATTTTCTTCTCTACTCTTTTTTTTCTCTACAGACCCCTTGCCCCCACCCGCACTTCGAGGACTTTGTAGCCGACAAAGCGGCGCTGTGCGCAATCAAAGCTGGCCTGCAGTCGACGATGTTTCATGCAATCCAGCTGTCTGCTATTTAAGTGCTGAAATTACGTTGTTTATGGTTCACGTTCAATCGGGATATCAATTGATTAATTATTTTTTTATTCTTGGTAAAAGTTTATTGAATACCAAGAATTAACTAAGTTAATTCCTGGGTTCTAAAGAAATAATTTTTATATATTTTTGTGTGGCGCGGGCCCTTTTGTGGTGCGGGCCCCTAGCGCGCGCCTATGGCGCCTCTGCTTAAATCCGGCCCTGGATATACTCAACCCAATGTTACAGTTCTCCCTTTAGAAAAGTAGAATTGCTTGTATCTGATTGCTTGTAATATGGGGATATCTTACCCCAGCAACATGCTAAGTACAGCAGCTATGGGCCTTTTCACATTTGGCAACAGGACGAGGCGGCGACTAGTTGCTGAGTCTAGTCATTTTCATTGTTGACACCTCAAAGTCGCTGCTACCGGGATAAACAATGTTATTCCGAGTGCAGCGACATGACTCTGAGTAATTCATATATAGGAAGGCGACAAATTGGATAGTAGTATTGACTGGTGGATGTATTGGGGTGGTGGAGTGAATTGTATGGGACAGTCACACCATCTTTGAGAACACATACTATTGATTTCTAGGGACGCTGCAACTGACCTTTCACTTTTGAAAAATTGCAGCACCGAAGTGATAAAAGGTCTGGCGAATTTGGCAATAAATCCCTATGCATTTGGAGATCCAAAAAAGTGGACAGCGCTTCAGGTACAATATGAGTCTTTAAAAGAACAATCCTATACTCTTATATAAGCAATGTTATCTTGCTTGTATGTTTGCACAATGATCTCAATAACGGCTCCGATGATTTCCTTCAAAGTCTGGAAATAAGTAATTTATGATTCAAAAACGTCTTTTATGCAGATTACTTGGCCAGAGAAAATTTAATAACGTAATAAATCAATTTTTAAAGTTTTAAATTCTTAACATTGGCCTTATGAGTTGCCATGATAGCAATGAAAATAAACAAATGAACGAGTGTAAACAGATGAAGTAATCATAACACCTGTTTGCAATTTACAGCCATCAAGGAAAAATACAGTGAGTGGGATGAAAAGTTTATGTACAGTAGACGCCCTCTAGTTCGGCTTCGGTTGGATCGGCCGCCGGATGGTCCGGCCGGTCCTATGAGGGTGACTCATATCCGTCATATCGCCAGACCACACCGCGGGAGAATTACTTTTGGCAGGATTTATCTTGAATGTTTCGTTTCCGGCCGCAGAATTTTACTATTCATGTCAAGTTTAGTTTACGGGCAAGCTTGTAATTGATGGACACGCTTGACCTCAACTAACATAAATGTTTTCTAAAATGGGTGGAAAACGTAAACACACGTTTACGTTTTTTTTTGGTTTTTTTTCATTTTTGGTAATGAAACAAAAGCTTAGTAAAAAAATTATGCACAAAAAAAAGAAAATAACAGATTTTTAAAAATTTGTATACGTTTTGCATTCAGGTAAAGCATGTAAATTAATTTGATCAAATAAATTATAATATGTGTTTAAATTACGGAATGAGTTTTTCTGTTCACTTTATATCACCAGTGCGGTATTGGTAAAAACGTCCTATCTACGAGTGACGCAATATGACAGTTCAACATACAGACGTCAAAATATTTTCTTTGGCAATTAAACACTGTAAACAGGTTTAAATAACGTGTTTTGTTGATTTGTAAGCATAGGTAATGAGTTTAATATGGTTATTTTACATTTAAATAGTACATCCGGATAGTCCGGCCATTTTGTATTCCGGCCGGTGGTCCGGTCCCGAAGTGGCCGAACTAGAGGGCGTCTACTGTAGCAATAAAAAAGGTTTTGATTTATCAATTTCACGACATTGAAATATTTTATAGTAACTGGATGAACTAGTAAACATGAAATAACACCGAGCAAGGCTCAGTCCACCAAGTACTTATTCCAATGTGACAAAAATGTTTTTCATATATTATTATGTTATAAAGACAATATGTTTATGAGTTTATTTCAAGCACAATTTTTATTTATCTTAACCAAGGACAGAATATGAGATGCACTTTCCCAAGGACTTTTGAATATGAATGTAGAACATGGGGGCTACATTGGGTTTTGCAAGAAAAAAATCCATGTCTAGCCAACAGTTTCGCTGTTATGTTAAGCTAACTCAGTTTAGTTGTCATTTTTAAAGTCAAGTCGGTATGACATCATCTACTGCTGAGGAAAGCCTGACAAGTATCAAGTATCCCCTGGTCACTTTAGCCCTATGCTCACCACTCAAACTAAAACCTGATTTTGATCACCTGCAGGTGAGGGTTGTTGTAGCATTAATTTACTAACATAGAGAAGTGAACATGTTCTGCAGAGGTGAATAGCGCCTAAGCTAAGGCTGTGACTAAAGCTGTAGAATTAGACGGTTGAGAGTTGTACTTTAACAACTTATCTTATGTTGTATAACACTTCACAGTTGTTTTGAAAGACTTTTAAACTTTTAATCACAATCAGGGTCGGATTTCCCAATAGGCCCATTAGGCAAGGGCCTTGGGGCGCAAGCTGCCTGATGGCGCACTTTTAAACAAAAATAAAAAAATGAATAAACATGATTACACCCAGGCTGGCGCACGGCCCATACTGAACATGCGGCCTCATGGATAGCCAACAGAGGAAGCCGGCAAAGCTGGCACAGTGTAGCATCTGCAACGTGGCGCCCGTGGAGCTCTTTCAGATGGTTTAAAGTGCTAAACGTGTGGTTTGGCAATGTTTACCCGTGGGGCATTTCCAAATTGTTCAAAGTGCAAAATTTGTATTCTATTGGCGTTTTTCAGCATCTGTGGAACCTTTTCAAATTGTTCGAAGGGCTGTGTTAGGCAGGCCCGGCGACAGGATTTATTCCGGGCCCCTGTGCAATCTTCAATCCCGGGCCCTGAGACCTGACGACCTTTTTTGTTACTAGTTTTGTGTGTTCTTGAGCCCCTTTTCAGCCGTTCTGGGCCCCCCGCAAGCCCGAGCCCCTATGCATTTGCTCCCCCTGCTCCCCCTGACACCGGCCCTGATGATAGGTGGCAAATCAGTGATGCCCGGGAAAACTTTCTATGGATTACATTTGATTCATGACGAGTAGCACACAACCATGGGGAGATTTAGGTAGTAATCTTTGGGGGTGCCAGATCATATGTGGCGTTATAGGGATATGAATTCTATGTGCTTGTACTAAATCACACATTTTAAGGTCTATTTCAAGATCCTTTTTCTTTTATTTAACAAAGCCCCCTTTCACTTTTTGTTATAGGTCATTTGAATCATGAAAAGTGCCGATAATTTGCAATTCATACTATGAAAAGTGCTAGAATAATGTTATTAATCATCACAAGAAAAACATTTTGAGACTTTAAAATATGCATATCTGCATATTATTCGGTTTTCAAAGCAGATTATTCGGTATCAAATTTGCTTTAAACTGCTTTAAAGCAGTTTTGATAAGTTCTGTTTGTCTGAAAAAAATATGGAGTTTAAAATGAACATGACGAATTTAATCAAATGACACGATTTTGAGACAAACTTCAACGATTAAAATTTTGTAACAACAGAATGGGATGAAAAATAAATAAATAAAGCAAAACCAAAATCCAAATATAATTGGATTGAAATCATATTGCTATAATCAAATTATGAAAATTTAGGCTGGAAACTTTTTTCCATGCAAAAAGGTCCCAAAAATCAGGGGGCACCCCTGGCACCCCCGGATATCCGCTCATGCATACATTATTCTTTAGGAAGGATTTATGTATGGACTAACACCCTCGAAACCTAAGGGCAGAAAAAAAATATCGAGCCTAGAAGCGCCCAAATGTTAAATCCGGCCCTGATAGAAATGTGAATAGTACAAACAGTCAAAAAACATTGAACAGTAATACACAATGAATCCAAAAACTAAAAATTATGTTGGCCTAATTTATGAACATTAACAAACAAACATTAAAGAACATTGAACAGTAATACCGTACAGAATGAATGCAGAAACTCAAAATTATTTTTGCCTCAGTTCTGGTTTCTGGGCCAAGTGCCTGCTTCCCTATTCAAGCCATCAGGTACCGAGTTAAAATTCAGCGAAAATTACCAAAAATTTTTTATCTCAACAAGAATAGTAAGTATCTATTAAATTAATCCACTATAAGTACAATTCAATTTTCACTCAGTTCACTCAATTTTTTTATTAAACCTCTGCAGACTCTGAATGTGTCTCTATTATTAATTTCTTCATTACTTGTGAATAACATTTGAAGGATTGATATGAATTTAATAATGATTTACTGCACATATTTATATAAGCTTAATTTATTCCCACAAAATGAATAATAAATACATATTTAAAATAATGTCTAGTACTTGTTATCTCTATTATTGGGTGTATTGCACCATACTTTTAAAGTTGTAAATTGTTTAAACCTTTGAAAAATAATAGTCCTGATAACTTCAAGGTATCCTCTTCAATGAAATGAGGCAACAATGCTTTTGGCACACTAATAGAATCTTTGCTCATTCTGTTATTCCCATCTTGGTCAGGCTGTCCACTCTCTTCAGGAATACAAGCTTTCAAAGTGAATATAAAATTGAAATTCCCGTTAATAAAACTTACATTCACATAATAATCATTCTCTGATTTGCCGATTGGTACAGCTTCAAATATTACCTCTAAAAGTTCCTTTTCATCACAGTAGTTAACAGTGAACCAGAAATAATGGTTGAATAATCGTACAAGGTTACTAAAAGAATACTTTTTCAACAAATCAAAGTCGTAGTAATACACACTTTCTTCTCTAATCTCACTTTCAAATATGATAGCACAATCGTCAGCATGAATTGTATTGAAGTGATTGATTAAGTCTTTAGCAATAACACATTCTTTACATCTTCTGCAGTTTATCTGTCGAAATCCGCAGAATTTCTCATGGCTGTCTTCTTTTTCAACGATTTCCTTACATCCATTGTCAGTGTGTTGACAGTGATGGGGCAAATGGTCAAGCATATTTTTTATGCAAACAGGACTCTCCACCAATAAGTCTCCTTGACATGTTGGACAGACTTTTAAAGTGTTTAAACATCCAACACACATCAAATGACCATTTGCGCACATCTTGAAAGGATTCTGAACCACATCCATACAAATTGGGCACTCAAGGTCTTTAGTAAAATTTGAGGTGACATTTTTTAGGGTTTCATAAGTATTGTTCTAAAACAGAAATAATGTACAAATTAGTTATCTGATATAGAAATTACAATTTTTAAATATGAAATGATTTTTAAATAGGAAGCCAAAATTTGATGGGTGGCAAAAACTGAAAAAATCACAAGATATTCTTTTAAAACTGAGCTGAAAAAATAAATTAAATCTTTTAGTTTAACAAAGTGACGGCCATGAGACTACAGATCCTCTCTGATCAGTTACTGGTTTCTTAGTCAAAAATGTCTTGTTGTAACTGTCACAATGTAAAATGCACACTTGAAAACATTCTTTAGAAAATAATGTGGATTTATTTGAAATAGCTTGATGATTTGAATAGTTACTTAGGCAGGACAACAACGTAAAAAATGTTTTTGGTTTGCATGGACATTTTAAGGCATTAAACTATCAAATTATTAATTTGAATGTGTTATTCTCATGGGTTTGCTTTGCTCCCTCAGCAGACAAAGTGATCTCTTTACTCCCTTTAACCCCTTAAGCCCACGCTTAAGGGATGCAGTAATTTGCATCCCGCGTGATCAGTAGCGCGCAGTTTAATTACACGATCAACACCAATACGCGAGGTTTTCGTCTCTACGCGATACTGCAGAACTCGTGGCATGGACGTAGTTCCAGAAAAATCCACTAGAGTGCAGCACCAAACGGTCTACAACTCGTCAAGGCCAACTGTGCAGTCGTAGAAAGAAAAAACCTAGCAGAACAGTTGTACCAACAAAATAACAAAATAAATCAGCTGAGAACGTCAAATTCGAGTAAACTCGGGCGTCGCGCGGAGGGCACTTAGATGTTCCACGAGATATCTCGTGCGTCGCGCTTAAGTGCACAGAATACTACCACGAGCTATCTCGTGCGTCGCGGATAAGGGGTTAAAATACTATTACTTTACCCTCTATTTACAAGCCAGTTAAATAAAGCAGGTGAGGGGAAAGTATTGCAAGGAGTAAAATGTGACTAAATGTGATGCGGAAAGTGAAAAGGGACCTCAAGTCGCTGGAGTAAATTTTACAGTACGGGCTATTTAGTCAAACTGGTTTAAAAATATCGATTTTTAGGTGTTGATTGGATACGATTTCTTGATATTTTCTGTAAACATTCATTCGGTTATTTTAAGGAGAAGAATCCGAGAAATATTAAAAAATAATTGATTTAGCAGCCTATGTCATCTATACGACAAGGGATCTCAAGTCGCTTAAATGGGAAATTACAGTACACCTCGGATTATCCGGACCCCACATTATCCGGATCCCGGATTATCCGGACCGGGCGATCTGAGAAATTAAAAAATTTTAAAAAACGGTAAAATCACGATTTTATCGAGTTCACGGGAAAAATGCGCCTTCTAATAGTAAAATGGAAATGTAATACACTACTGAAAGCATTTTAAATCACAATAATTGAAGGAATCACTTTACCTGAACAGTATATTGGCATTTTTTGAGAACGTGGTTTTTTGGGTTGCTACTTGGGGCGCTAGCAGCAATCAACAAAGGCGAAGCCTACGGCAATTTTGCGAGTTAGTTCATTGCTGTAATTTGATGTGTTAGGTTGTTTCTTAAGAAGAGCTACTGTAATAAGTTTTGAGTTACTTTAACTTTCGTCATGATTATTTAAAGGTTGAGTTATTTTTATGATTATTTAATCTCTACGAATTAAATATTTCAGTCTGGTGTTTTATTCCAAACCTATGAACTGTAAGTACGGTATAAGTTAACATTATATTCGTATGATTGGTAATTAGTAATAAAGTTTAGTTCTAAAATTTGTTTCAAAATTAAACCCCCGTAAAATTTGTTAGGCTAATGTGCTGCAGTCTTGATACGCCGTTTGCAACATCAATTTAGCAGAGGCTAAGGTACGCGATCGCTATTTAGGCAATATTGTAATGACCTCGGATTATCCGGATTTTTTGTTATCCGGATCGGTGGTCCGCCACATTAATCCGGATAATCCGAGGTGTACTGTACATGGCTGGCGACTGTACTCCCATTTCCCAAATGTGCAGGCCCGTATTGATACAGAGGCGTCTGGGGCATCACAATACTAGTCTCTCCTGACATCTATCGGCAGATTAGTGAACTACTTCAAGTTTCTCGTTGAAAAAGAACATTGTCTAAGTCCGAAATCACCATCTCGACAGTGTGTATTTCTCTTTAATTCCTCGGTATTCTGTCTTCCGGCTTGAGGTCCCTTTTCCAACTTCTTTTGCATTTTTTAACAATGAAATGGTAAGTCTATTACATCTGTATTAGTTTAGACTTTAAGATCTAGTTTTCAACTTTATTTTGAGACGTAATTCATTTATTAAATGTTAATGATAAATATTTTGCAAAATGTTGAAGTTTTGAGCCTTGATTTCTTAAAATACCCACTTTGCTTAGTTAAAATTCAAATGCCAATAACCAAGACAAAAAATCGTAGCTCTATAAATTATATGTCAAATTGATGGACATTTGAAGCTGAATTTCAGGATGTTAATAGCTCCAAACCGGAAAATTCCAACTTGAGGCCCTTTTCACTTTCCGCACACAAATGTAGCACCTGAAGGAAAACACTTTCTAATTAAGAGTATTCTAGAAAAGTAGACTAACTTCTACAAAGGAATTTTTTTAGCCAAAACTTGGTTTAGAAATTTAATTAGGCTAGTTAAAAAATAGTAAAATGTAATTACCTTGGCCATGGTTGGGTTTATTCAAGGCCACAAGTGTGGCCTTGGTTTATTATAATATAAATCGTTAGATTGATTTAATGTGGAAGGGCACCTTCGTAACTGATATTTTTTCAGATATTTAACACTATCAATTAATTTTTAATATTTTATAAAACTGGTGAAATTACTTTATAACTAAAACTCTAATCGTTTTAACTTAACCTGGACCTTGTGTTCAATAGAAACTGAGTTTCCAGTCAAAACTCCAAACCAGCCTGATGAAGGCGAAGGCAGAAGCTAGCTAAGCTAAGCTTTTGTGATATGTCGTGTGATAACAACACAATTCTACCACTACCACAGTGATAACCAAGGAGGTTATATTACTATACTGGAGGCAGCACTCCATAGTAAAACAGCGTGCCGGCTGTTTAGAACAAAATATCACAAAAATGGTACATCAGTTAGTACCAACCTTTGCAAAATACCTCAATTTCACCGACTTACCAAAATGAACGAATCAATCGAGTGATTCAGTCGAGTCGCGACCTCGCGACTCAATTTTGAGCTTGGTTCATTCCGGAACCGGAAATCAATAATATTTTAAACAACGAATTAAACACTCATAATAAACTGCTAACGAGTACTTATTAGGTGATTTTTGTTTGAAAATAACTTCACCTAATTTTTTTGGGTATATCTTTAAAGGCAAAATAAAGTAAAAATAGCAAAACAGATACCTGGGCTAAAAGTAATTGATATAATCAGTCACTATGCAAATACGAGAATTATGGTAGAAACTTGGCAGGTAAGCAACATAGTAGGACAATTTTCTTTTAGTGGTACAATATTACTTAGCGACAGTAATGTTTGTATAATAACATGGCTGATGGCAAAATTGTACATAAGGAGTGAAGTTGTCATTTACTGGCCGGATACTAACACTTATATATTGAACTTTAAATTAATTATTCTTTATTCATAGGTTTTAAAAAATAACATTTTCTATTCTATTATTTATATAATATCGTATTTGGCCTTACCTGTTCCAAGGCAAAGAAACCGTTCAATCATAATGAGAATCAGATCAACATGATTCAACTCTCCGAAATGATTACATCAGTTTTTGAATCAGTTGAATCAACTCAAAGAACGGTACATCAGTCAGTACCAACTGCGGCACGCTTTCCAATGCTGTTTGTGAAGACAGTGCTACCACCGGTCTGACACTTAAATGGAGCCAAGTGGTAAGCTTGATTGGAGCGGGTTAGTTCGATGCAATTTATTCAGATGGCGTTGTAAAAACATGACTTTCTTCTTCTTCACTGATTCAGCCAATCAGAACGACGATAACGATCTGCTTCCCGTTCCGTTTCCCCTGATTTTCTGTCACGACGCGACGTGTACACAACCATAACGAGTTGGAATTAATTTGAGTGTGGGAAAATACCTAAAGTACGTTTGCAGAAAGTTGTTCTAGAGTAAGTCGTTTCGTGAAATACTGTACTGCGTGATTCATGTTGTGCTTGAAGCTATTGATGGAAAATAAATACGTAGATGTTTACATAAAAGCACTTAATAAAAATCAACTAAGTTAATTTTTATTAAGTGCTTTTATGTAAAGATCTACGTATTTATTTTCTATCAATCGCTTTAAGCACAATAAGAATCACTCAGTACAGTATTTTGCGAAACAACTTGCACTAGCGGCAAACGCACTTAATCTAAACAAACCGGTAAAGTCATTAAAATTGAAAGTCTAGCAAACAAAACAAGAAAACGAAAATATAAGCAAAGCAGACGACGACGATCGATATGTCGCATCGACGACGATCGATATGTCGCATCGATGACCATCGATATATCGCATCGATCTTTTTAGTTCGTTGCACATTATTCAGATAGCGCTGCTGTCTCCTTACCACCGAGTTAACATGGGAGTGCCATCTCTTTACGAAGTTCATTATTACTCTATGGTGCTACCTCCAGTATAGTAATATAACCTCCTTGGTGATAACAGTCAGAGAATCACTAATACTTGTTTGTTTCTTCCTCCGAAATCAAAATATAACAACACGGTTATAAACAGTTAGGACAAGATACAAGATACAGAACACCTACCTTGGCCAGTTTGATATTTGATAACAAGGACTAAGTTAAATGATGATAATTTATTACTGGAGGTAACGCGAATAGTAATTCTATGGCCCTCTGATTTTGTCACGTTGGTCATTGTCATTGGGAGAGTAATTTCGTTCTTTGCATTTTTCTAACAATATCGAACGAATCAGTAATGGGAGTCAAATCATTTGATTAACCAAAGATAAAAACATTTTTTCAAGGATTTTACGATATTTAATTCGTTTGATCGTGTTCCCTTACTTCAATTAAATAAAATACGCAAAAAATTGTTGAAATAATAAATCTATAATTTATTATTTTTATCTATATCTATTATCTATATCTTTATCTATATTTATTATTTAGCATTTTTTACGAACTGATTCGAATTTCTATTCGTTCTTGTAAGATGAAGAAGCGAATCATTTATTGAAAATTGCGGATAGCGTTGTGGCCGTTATGGGTTCACAATGATAAGGTAGGCATTCGGTTAAATATCGACCTTATTTGCTATCGAATGACAGACAGACATCAACTTTTTAGTTTCGGCTCGGCTATCTGCCCCCTGTCGTCGTGTCGTCACTCTGTGTTTGTTTTCATTTCATGCTCAAATGCCTTAATTTGATTTTAACTCGTCATTATTGTTAATGGGTGCAAATAAATACGTCCTGTTTGTTATCTGTATCTGTACCACGCAGGGCGGATTGTCCATTATTTGGGCATTCGGGCAAATGCCAGAAGGGCCGGCCTCTTTAGGTCAGACAAGGGCCGGTGGATTAAAAAAAGTGGGCCTAAACCAAAATAGAAATCAGCCTCTTATGATGTTGAGCTGAGGCCGGCCATTGTGGAACTACGAGCCCGATGGCCCATCCAATGAATTGTTTCATAAAAGTTACTATGAATAAGGCCCCTTTCACACGAGGCCACTAGTGGCCGCCACCGGTGGCCGCCACCGGTTGCCCGCCACAGCTTAAACATTGTTATAAATGGAGCAAGGGCGCCCGCAGGATATTTTCCCAGGGGGGGCAAACAGTTATTTTTTCCTGGGGTTTTATTGGGATGAGGAAAATATCCCGGGATCCCTTATTGGGCCCGCAGCCCTCTTCTGGAGAAACAGTAAGATAAAAGTACTTGAAAACGTATTTTTGGCTGTCTAAAAACCGGAGTTGCCTTTCAAAACACTTCAAACATACTCATTTGTTTCTTCAATCATGATACCAATTTTTAGTTTGTTTGTAAATTTAATTTAAAAGTCTCACTTTTGTAAATGTTTGTGGGGAATTTAGTTCTTATCTAGGTCTGTTGTTAAAGTTAAAGTTAACAATATCTCTGCTGATGCTCTCATTGGCACTGGCAGTTCTGAAACCTTCATCAATAAGAACTTTGTCGATAAAGTAGGATTTGGAGTAGTTCCAGGTGGTGCATGGCCAAATTTCAATGGCATCAGTTGATTTACAATCTCGCATCTGCGGGCACTGTTTTGTTAATATAGAGCTTCATCGACCACACTTTCCCACTGAGTTATTTTCATATTTTTTTGATTTCAAAGCCAATTGTACTCCATATTACACCATTATATCTTTCAACTTGCCCGTTTCCTTTGGGGTTGTAGGGGCTGGATCTACTGGTTGCTACACCCAAATTATGTAAGAAAGATCTAAACTCCTCTGACATGAAACAGGTACCTTGGTCTGAATGAATAAACGACGGAGTTCCAAAAATACTGAAAAGTTTGTAAAGGTGTTTTCGCAACACTACACTAGTAAGTAGCCGGTTTCCGCTTCCGTTTCAGTGTGGGAAGTCGCCGTTTACAAAAGAGTACGGCAAATATCAGCTGTAGTGAGGTAACAAATCAGCTGGAGTGCGGTAAAGAGTTTGAACTGAGCATTTACCGCACGAGTGCGGTAAATGCTCAATATTGCCAACTCAAGAAAAAAAATATTACATCACACAATTTACATACATTATACATAAATACAATATACACATTTTAACTATGACGACCATATCTCAATTGTAAATAAACTGGTTTCCCAGGTTACGACTACTTACAGTTAATAGCGATAAGTTAATAAAGAGCAGTGTTATTTAATCAATTGTTGCCGTCTGTGTGACGATAAGACGTATTCCTAGAAAGGCCTACTCGGTCGCTGAACAGCAGAGATAACGCTTTTTGTTATCTCCCCCCCTTAGATAAATATAGTTTTGTTCGTATTTTCTTTCAACAATTTAATTATATTTTTTAAATCTTTTAACTTTTATAGATGTGTTGTTTTTTACTTACCCTGTATATTTGTTGCTGGTAGTGTTGCGAAAACTATCGTACGCAACTCATCCGGGAAGGTGTTTACGTTGCTCGCATGAAATTCCCGCGCTCCGCAAGCGTCGCGCGTGAACTATCATGCTCGCACGTAAACACCTACTTCCCGCACTAGTTGCGTAATATACTATTAATCACTGTTCGGGCTGTCATGTCAGGCCAAGGAAATGCAAAAGGGTAGCGTGAATATTCATCAACAATAGTTAAAATGTATGAATTATTTGTTACTGAAGGAATTGGTCCTTTGAAGTCTATGTTCAACCTTTCAAAAGGGGCCATGGCTTTAATTAGATGTCCTGTACTTTTCAAAAACTTTGGCTTTATTTCTGCACACACAGGACAGGCAGCAGTCATTTTTCTTACATCTTCAACTGAGTAGGGGAGATTGTGAGTTCGAACCCAGTGTGACATGCGAGTCACACCTGGATAACAACACTCAATAATAGAAAAAGAACCTAGAAGCAGTCAGAAAATGGAGGCACTTCCTTATCGGTCGACATTTCACAATTGTGACGGATCAAAGATCAGTGTCTTTTGAGTTTGAACAGAAACACAGCAGTAAAATAAAAAATGAGAAGCTCCAGCGATGGCGACTCGAACTGTCATGTTTCAGTTTTGATATTATATACAGACCTGGAAGTCAAAATACAGTTGCTGATGCCTTTACTCGACTCTGTAGTTCTGAAACAAAGCAGAGCTTGTTTGATTTGCATCAATCATTATGTCATCCAGGTGTGACTAGCATGTCACACTGAGTTCGAACTCACAATCTCCCCTACTCAATTGAAGATGTAAGAAAAATGACTGCTGCCTGTCCTGTGTGTGCAGAAATAAGGCCAAAGTTTTTGAAAAGTACAGGACATCTAATTAAAGCCATGGCCCCTTTTGAAAGGTTGAACATAGACTTCAAAGGACCAATTCCTTCAGTAACAAATAATTCATACATTTTAACTATTGTTGATGAATATTCACGCTACCCTTTTGCATTTCCTTGCCCTGACATGACAGCCCGAACAGTGATTAAACACCTTTTCAAACTTTTCAGTATTTTTGGAACTCCGTCGTTTATTCATTCAGACCAAGGTACCTGTTTCATGTCAGAGGAGTTTAGATCTTTCTTACATAATTTGGGTGTAGCAACCAGTAGATCCAGCGCCTACAACCCCAAAGGAAACGGGCATGTTGAAAGATATAATGGTGTGATATGGAGTACAATACAATTGGCTTTGAAATAAAAAAATATGAAAATAACTCAGTGGGAAAGTGTGATCGATGAAGCTCTACACTGTATAAGGTCCCTCTTATGTACAGCGACCAACTATACTCCACATGAACGGATGTTTAAACACCAAAGAAGGTCAAGCAATGGGAGTTCTATCCCTGCATGGCTAACTGCTCCAGGAAAGGTCTTACTGAAAAAGCAAGTTAGAAGCAGCAAGTATGATCCTTTGGTTGAGGAAGTAGAAGTGCTTGAAGTCAATCCGAAATATTCACTAATACGTAACAAAGATATATGGAAAAGAATCCATTGTTTCTTTAAGACACCTGGCGCCAAGAGGAGACACAAACCTTCAGCTAAATGACCAACTGAATTCAACAGATGACGAATCTCATGGGCAAAATAGTTTTCATCAGTTAGAGTCAACAACCACACCATCCTCATCAGAACCAAACTCTAGTGACGTCAAAAAGTGATCAATGATATCAAATTGACATCAAAGTAAAAATTTGCACATAAAATTGATGTCAAAATGATGTAAGGTTTTTTACTTGCATCCTCTTATTTTTCAAGGAAACACTGCCCATCAAATTTTTTGTCAAATTGATGTAAAATTATTTAATGTAACATTTTTACTGTTAATACATTCATACAGTAAAAATGCAAAAATGCAAACTCAAAATTTTCAAATGCAAACCCCTTTCGAGTGACCCCTCATTTTAAAGAACTTAAAAAATAGGCGAATGGTGGAGGTTGGAGGTTGCTAACGTGTTTCTATCAAAATTGGCAAGTTGTCAAAGTTTTGAATTCGACTCGTAGAAAATTTGACAAGCTGCCAATTTTGATAGAAACAACAACGTTAGCGACCTCCAACCTCCACCAATCGCATATTGTTTTAAAGCTCTTTAAATGAGGGTTCACTCGAAAGGGGTTTGCAATTGAAAATTTGGAGTTACCCCCAAAATCCTCCATTTTTGGGGGACACTCAAAATTTTAAATATCACCAAAAGAGACTCCTTTTTCATTTAATAACATTTTTCCCAGGCTCAATTCATTTTTACGTCACCAAAGCTGAATTAAAACTCCAAACGTCATGGACGCCAGGTTTCAAGGATGTGTTGTATTCAGAACGTTGACAAGCTGTCAATTTGGATAGAAACACATTAGAGACCCCCAACTTTCACCATTAATCTTCTTTTTGAAAGCTCTTTAAAAATAGGGGTCACTCAAAAGGGGTTTTCATTTGAAAATTTTGAGCTGCCCCCAAAATCCCCCATTTTTGGGGGACAATCAAAATTTTCGGTAACGTCAAAAAATAATTTGGGTTGAGTTAGTATCATTCCCCAAAGGTAAATTGTTTGACTTAACAAACAAAAGAAGCAGGAGTGGGGAACAGACTTTTTTACACACTGTATATAATAATAACATTTGATAGTTAATTCTCCACATAAAAAGTGTGTAAAAACGACATAGAATGATCAAAAATAAATAGTTTGACAATAAACTTTTACTTTCATTTTCAAATTACTTAACATGATAATTTCCAGTTAAGTTAATATGTTCAATTTATTGTTATTGTTTGACTTACTTGGTGCCTAAGTTTTTTTTTAAATTAATGTTTCTATTTAAAAGAAGTTATTTGTAAAAATTTTAGTATAATTGTTTTAGATAAACAGACATCGTTTAAATGGGGTAAAATTGACGTATGAGTCTAACATGTAAATTCAAAGAGAAAGGGTAGCCCTATAAAATATTGATATTTGCATTTATTTTATTCCGGGTAGGCCTAAGGTACATTTGAAAGTGCTATTACTAATATACACATAAAAAATCATTTATGGCATTTTGAAGTAAAAGCTTAATTGAACTTATTATAAATTTTTATTATTTTTATTCAACATTCTTGAACAAAGCATCTTAATTCACTCATAAAAAATATATTAAGATAATTAAATAAACTATGTTAATTTTTAAAGATAACATGCCAAATGAACACAAATTGTAGACAAAACGTTAAATTTTGAAAATCGTTGTGAACTAAGTATAAGCACTTTTTCCTCGTTAGAGAAAAGTCGAAATCGCCGAGTGGTCTAAAGCGTCATGACATTCAGTCCAAGGAACAGAGTCGCAGGTTCAAATGCAGCAGGGTGTATAATCTTTTTGTTCTGCAATTCCGTTTCATAGTCATTCATTTAACCAAATAAATCACATTTTCAGTTTAAAATAGATTTATTAAAATAATGGAAGCTTGACATTGACATCAAATTGATGTAATATTGACATCAAAGAGTGTGTTCTTTTTTACTTATATTTTACATAAATTTGATTGCTCTTTTTACCTCCATTTTTCGCCAAATTGACGTAATTTTGATCAAATATGACGTCAATTAATTTGACATCAACGATTTCATTGACATTGACATTTTGCACATAAATTTTACATAAAATTAATGTACTTGTGCTATGTGGGGTAGTGTCAATGAAGACTTAGACGATGAGTAGTCTAATACTTTACTTTGACCACTGACAAATTAAATTTGCCCAATGTTAAGAATTGTTAATGTTGATTCTTCTTACAGTACGGCTAATAACCAGCATAACTAGGCTTTAATAACTTAAATTACGGAGGAATTTAAAAAAAACATCTTCCAGTGCCGTACGCAATTGTCGGATAGATTAGCCTGTAACTGTAACTCTAACTTTCCTAATTCAAAAATAGGCACTAATTCTATATTCCTATAAATTGAGCCTTTGGGATTGCACTTTTCTCAAAAACACCGTTCTTAGGGTCCACATATTGCAAGCAAACAAACTTGTGAAGAAATATGTTTGCATTGTTATAACATCCGAACAGACGACCTATTTCATGAGTTTAACACTCACTGGCTATTAGAAAAACTGCATCCTCACAAGTTATACTTAACAGCCATTAGTAGGACTAAGTAGGACTATAAACCATGACTGGCCTAAATTTTACCCTATTATTTTATCCGGCATTAGGCCGGGCGTATTGTTAATGTTAAAGCCAATCGATTTACAATATTCGATAGTAGTTCACACTACGACGATCGATATTTAACTGATTGCCTACCTTATCGTTGTGAACCCAACGCTATCCGAAAATTGCTGCTATACTCCCCCTCATGATGCCAATCTAACAAAAGCAAAGGGCCAATTTCATCATCAAAATGCATTGAGGTAATACCTCCAGCAATATACTCTAATCTGCTAGATTGTTGATAAGATAAGAACCCTTATCCAGTGTTGCCAGTCAGGATTTGGCATTTTACCCGCCAACTCCATTAAAAATCCCCGTTTTTACCCGTTTTTCGTCAAAAATCCCCGCAAAATCCTCACTAGTACCGTACCAAAAACTGGGTAATCACCCGAAAATACACCTGCCACCTGCCACCTAAATCTGGGTAGTTTCCAAAAATTGCTCGGTAAAGAGGGAAATCTTACATCAATAAACTGCACACTATATATACCAAAATTTGTCTATTTTCATCGAGTAGGCCTATTGATCTCAAAACCATGAAAACAAATAATTTTTCTCATCTTACATGAATACTGGATATTTGCAAAGAAATTTATAATTCAAAAATCCCCGTCTTTTCCTGTTTTCTTTTGTATTTATAGGATGCCGCGTAAAACCCCTCAGCTCAAGTCTAAAATCTCCAGTTTTATCTGATTTTTTTAAATCGTCTCAAAATCCCCGAACGGCCTTCAAAATATCCGTAAACCGAGCAAATACCCGGTTTCTGGCATCATGATAACCAATATAACCATAACCATATCGAATACATATTGCCAACTAAAAATATCTAGAATTAAAAAAAATCTTTGTTGGCCAAAAAATCTTTGTAGACGGTTTTATCTGTATTTTCAATATCCCCGGTTTTACCAGGGGGTTTTCCTAATCCCCGCAAGGCCTCCAAAATACCTGAAAACTGGGTAAATACCCGGTTTTTGGCTGTACTGCTTTTCATATGCAAGACAGGTGCGGTTGTGCGGTCAACAAGTTTTTCAAGGACTCCCTTGGAAAACGGCAAACTTCGGGCTTAAGTATCACAGCGTTAATGTCATATTTTTTGTGTTTTCGTTTCTTTTTATGAGTATAATAACAATAGAATTCGTCTCTAAATCTTTGCAAAAACTTGGAATAGCACGAATTATAGGGTACCTGAATTAAAAACTACGAACGAATGCAAGAAACTAAACCGTGTGTAATAATGGTTGCGTGATCAAAGTTTTACAACTATATCATTTACTGTGGCTTTTAGAAAAGGCACAGTAAATGATATGGTTGTAAAACTTTAGAAAAGCTTAGGTAAATGTTGTAAGGAAGTAGAATCAACAGATTGTAATCTGCTTTGAGTAGAAGCCAACGTGTAACTTAGAACTCCGAACAAAAAATTGTAAGAGCCTAAATCGTCATGTAAGCTCTACTGCTCTATTGCCTCGCTGGCAGCTCTACAGTGCTGCGCGCATACGCACATCGCACATAATAAATAACACATTTAAATGACGAAGGTATCAATAAAATGTGTATATTTCGTTTTATAAAATAAAAATAACACTAAAACTAAAAACAAAATTTAATGTTACAAAAATAACCACAGTGCAGCACGAGTAACCCACAGCAGTGAGAGACTTGTCCGACAAGAAGATCAAGGTTGAAGTAAAATTTTGCTAGTAAAAAGGCCTTATTACCATATTGAGGAATTCTTTGGGGACAACCTGGAGTTTGAGAGATAGGGTGCAACACGTCCTGCCATGGCACGTATGTTAGTTTTTAAGTTTTGTTTTTCGTTTTTAGTGAGTTCATTGCAAGGGCGGATTGAGGGCAGTGGCGGCTGGTGGGTTAAATGAACAGGAGGACTCACTTACTACTAACTACTAAAAGAGTATATTGCGGATTTTGTGTATAACACCTACCTTCGATTGCTATTCACATTTCATGGTCTGTAATATTACCAATATCCACTGAATTCACTATTAAAGTAATAACAATCACTTTCACCATTACTGATTACGATTACCAACTCATTGGAGTAAAATAGATACATGAAACACAGCATGTAAACAAATAACCTCACTTGCCTCACCATGCCTCACCGTTTAGGTTAAGGTTTGGAGGTTACAGAGATTGGAGGGTTGCTATAGTTACTAAAACGAATAAACAGCAGGTTCGCCAACATGAATCGTGCAATCATAACGGCAGCAAAGGTTCAGTTTCTTATTGCCCTAAAGAGATTGTGGTGGCTGCACTGATTACTGATGTGCGCGCGCATCTTCAGACGCTGCCCGAGATGCCCTATATCACAACATGGCAGTGACGTCAGAGCACCCCCACGATTGTCTGCAGGATTTTCCATAAGATAGCATGCATTAGGATTGGGACGCTCCGGCCAGCGTCCGCGCGGGATATACGCGCAATAGCAGTTGATGCCTAAATACTTTCGCAACATATTTCGATGCATATAGTTGAAATTAATCTTCTATATATTAATACGCAAGCGGTTTTCTTTTCACAGTCCAACCGCAATAACGGCTGGACGGATTTTAACGTTTGAGGTGTCAAATTAAAGGGATTGTTATGTAGATTTGTCATCGAGTCTCAGAATTTTAAAAAAGGGCGTCACTAAAGTACAGTAAAGGGCTGAAGTTTCGGAACAGTAGCGCTATTCATGGACATTGAAGCAAGCTCAATTTACTTTGTTTACAAACTGAACATATGACCAAGCTCTGAAATAAACCACAGACTACAGCAATTATTATAATTCATTTTTTGAAAAGAGCAGATTTATATTTACAGCTGGTTTGGCTTTGTTTTCAACAGTTTTCTTTTTTAAACGATTTATTATGCAATTTAGGTTATGCTATGAAGTTTTCAAAGCTCTTAACGTCGCAGTTTACATATGTAGTTTACGATATCTCATAGTGTTTTTTTGAAGTTATATTAACCTGATCAAATTTATTTTTGGATCTGGTGCATTTATTTATGCCACCAATAACATTGACCGAACATTGACTGGTCGGAGGAGTCGGAAAGAACACGATCGCCACCGCTGGCATCATCAGTAACATTTGATGCTCCTTCCAACCTCAGACCAATGAACTAAAAATGTTTTCATTGTGGTGGGTTGCATTTTCAAGAATGAAAAGACTGGTAGAGATAATGCGTCGTTTGCGCGTTTTCGCCACAAAAGAAAGGTTGCCTGTAAAGACAGCCGTTCCCTACAGTATCTGTTTTGGCAAAATTATCGAGAAGGTGCAGAGGCATCAATCCCGGCAATCCCTAAACAAAGTAAGTCATTGCTCACGGCGCCAGTGTTTGCTCTCGGTCAGCTAAATGTTGCTGTAAGCAGAGCTTGATCTTTTGCCGATGTTAGAATATACATTTCAGAAAAAAGAGGACATGGGGAAATGAAGGTGTTGCATTAAAAATCGTTTACATTTACCGGAAACTCCTGCGGTAAATCAAATTAACTTTAAAAGTTTCAGTAGTTAAGCCATAATTTTGTTAATGAAGTTAGCCCTTTGATTAAACTTTAAAAGTATATAAGTAGGCTGATAATTCTTCATTCTATTACCATATGATTTTTGCTCGATTTCGAGCTACGTGTTATCTAGTTTATCATTAATGGTCAGTATAATGAAAATTAGTAGTTTTTACACATTTATCGGATACATATGTAAACCAATTTTAATTCAGTATGTTTGAAAATCTTCTGGGGGGGCGGCGTCCGAGAGTCCTTATGGGCCGGCCGCCACTGATTGAGGGTGAAATTTGGGGTGTTTCCGGAGGTCTTCCCCCGAAAATTTTGGTGAATTTTAAGACTCTAAAACGTATTTCTAGGCTATCTGACAAATTAATATGAGAAATTATAGCCTATTGTCATTGAATATGGACCTAGGTAGATCGGACGAGGCATTGTTGTCCTTGAAAATGGCGACTGCACCGGGTTCATGTTCTTGCCGCTAGGCGTCGCTGATCAGCCCCCCCCCATTCCCCCTTCCACTCCCCGCAACCCGCATCTCACTCCCTGTTCGGTTGGCGACTCTGAGAGATTCAATCATGGCGTCGTCGTTCATTTGCTAGCGCTAGCTACTTCAAACGCGCGGCGGCGGCGGCGTACGGCTAACCTACTGCTGCATAGTTCGTGGGATATCGACTGATCTAATCCTGTGATGGTTACGAACGTATAAAAATAACGCTGACCGTACTCGATGTGTTGTATTCTTAACCTTGCGAGGATTTTTCTTATTATACTACCGTTACCATATTACGCTACCATGATTTAATAAGTTGTAATTTTAATAAGCCAATAATTATACAGATAGAGGGATAAAAAAATAACTTACCTCCTTTAACATTTCGCAATACTTCATAAATGTCATCTTATTTAATAATGTTTCTTAGCTAAAGTGTTATTTACAGTATTTACAATGAGCGGTGTTTTCCTCTGACAGCCTACTGCAAAAAACAAAATAAATGATTTAGGTATCTCAATAAACTCCGTCATGTTTTTTTCTTAAAATATAATATCTGGGAAGAATGTTAATAGTCTGAGGCAAATAAAGTGCCCGAGGCCGTTCATAGGTATAATACTAAAAATTATAACTGTCTTATGGGCGGAATATGCTATATTATTTTATTCTTATAGCTGTTCACTTTTACAATACAAAATTTTAGTTTTAGCGAATTTCCCCTATAGGGAAGAAGCTATTACCGTAGGTCTCATGGTAAGACCTAAGCCCGAGACCATTATAACTTTTTTTTGAGATTTAATGTCTTTTAGTCTAAAATCACCGCAATTTCCATTGTTGTGGCGGCAAACCTGCATACTCATTCCCCATGTTACCCTCATGGGCTAAAAAAATCCATATCTTCATTATTTCTGAATTTATCTTGATAAAACTTGGTATAAGGCTTTTTCTAGATAAGATCCACGAAATATTGAAATTAAACCATCTAGTTTTAACTTGCCCTCCATTGTAAATACCTACGATTAAAAAAATTGTAAAAAAATGTTCGATACAACTATTTTTTACAGTATTATAGGTTCATAAAATAACAAAAACAAAATAGTTAAAGAAATTGCAATTAAAAATTAGATCTGTTAATTTTCGAGACACTAATTCAGGGCCGGCTCTACCATATAGGCGAACTAGGCGACCGCCTAGGGCGCCAGGGTCTGAAGGGCGCCAAAGGGGGCGCTGAGCGGCCCCGTTTGTCAAAAAAGCTATGGCGGAAACAATCAAAAACTTTTATTTTCGGAAGGCAAATTATGAAAATAGCATAAATGCTGATTTATATTTAAATTTTATTAAATAACAAGTTTATAATCTGGGAATAGCTCGGGAACTTTACGCTCTGCTTGTTACTTTTCTAAACACTTTATACACTTATTTTCAATGGGAAACTCCTACTCTTCTAAACGTATGACTATAAACCAATGACAAGCATGCGATATTCTCTGCTCTTTAGGCGCCCTGGCCGCTATATAGTAGTTTAGATTTATTTTTATCTTGACAGCCAAATTCAAGACGGTCCACTGTAGTCCACTATTTTCCCAATACTGGCAAGTAGTATGTTTTTGCTTTGTAAATTATTGTTCTTAATAACTCGCCTAAAAGTTTTTTTGATTATTTGAGTTGTATACAGTGCTGGATTTATCACTAGGCCCGGAAAGCCTGGGATTAGGGTCGCGCGCAGAATGTTTATCATAGCATGGCTTTTGTTAAGTAAGAAAAATTCCCAAATGAAAACATCGGAGGCTTCCAAAACCGTAATGAGAGATTTAACTTCTTTGGAATTATACCTTAAAGTTAAATCAACACAACTGGTCCGTAACAAACTTGACTTTTCTTACAGCTATCCTGTCATGGGTTAAGCTAATATAGATAATGTTAATTTTATATATTTAAAGTGAGTCAACAAATTTATTTTACAACCAATACTCTGGAATAATAAATAGGTACAATGTTTGTTCAATTTCTTACTTCCACCTATAAGCAGTTTTAAAATTTCAGAGTGTTTGTCCAAATTTTAAGATTTTGTTTCGTTTTAAATGTTACATATTTGAATATGCGGTTAACTTTTAGGCCTGTGGATACCTCATACAGTAGTATTACTCAACAAGTCAAAACTATTTTTTTTAAATTAATCTCTGTGGAATTGTGCACTAGGAATTTGCACTTTGTACCTGCATAATTTTACTAATCAACCCGCACTACACAAAGTAATGCTATCGCTATCAGCACGTTTCTGTCGCCTCTTTTATAATAAAAAAGTAGGCATATATACAATTTTCCAATTCTCTCTTCGTCACCCTTAACACCGTGGGCAGCCATAAACAACATTAACCTAAAAAGGCTACACTTTAATGAACTTAACAATTTGATCGTTTCTTTGTTCTTACCTTAAGATATCGTTGGAGGCTTTTTCATGAAACTCGCACTATATTCACATATAACTTTAGTAAAGTCAGGGAACAATAACAGCACATCTAATACACCACAAAACGTTGTTAGAATGACATAGACATAGGACTGCAAATAAAGCAGACCATGTGTTGAGATGCGCGCGCAAGTTGTTCTGATATGGGATGCCACCTCAACGCTCCTTGCGGAGTTAATCACAACATTTACCTTAGCGATAATGGAGTACTTTTAAAGATTTGTCCTTTCAGAACAGGGGTGCTCACAGGGAGGGCCATGGTGCAAATTGAGCCATGAAAGATGTTAAGGGGCGGGAAAATTTTGAGGTTGAAAAATAAATAAATACTTAACAATTAATGGAAGAGTAGCCGGACAGATGCAGGGCTGGATTTACATATTTTTCATTCAATTTTTAGATATGGCTTGTTTTATATGGAAATAGATCCAAAGTTAGTGATTTATTAATTCTTCAGACAAAAGCAGATAGAGTATTTATTATCTGCACAAAATTATTTTTGCACTGTCATTAGTGTTTGTAAAATATGTATTTTGTCACAAGTACTCCCGAAAACAGATTGCGGGATTTCGAGACGCGATCGAATTTGCCCCCAAGTTGTCAGTCGTCAGCTCTGGGGTTAGTGGCGTTCGTAGCGGATGACGGGATCGTTTGAAGTTGCCGCACCCGCTGGCGCCGTCAGGTGAGCTTGCTGGGTTGCTACCCTTTCCAGACCAACAGCGCGCTCTGCTCCGCGGCCGCCGCACAGTGGGGTATTTGCCTAATCCAGCCGGAGAAAAAATATTTTCCAGGGCGGCAAATTTCCAAATCCGCCTCTGGACAGATGTCTTTAGTTTACTGATGTTTAAAATGTAAAATAAAGGGAATGAGATTAAGAAACCACATAAGGAGTCAAAACCCTTATTTCAATAAGCAGATCAATGGATGGCTATCAAACGCAGTCTGAGCAATGAGAGTGTTTTTTGGCCACGTTGGGCTAAGATTACAAGCCTCGCAGGTGGCCTGATGTGGTAAAAAACCCGGCCATATCGTTGAAAAAATTTCCTCGACAAGCGTTCGAAGACAAATTAATTCGCCTTAAATTATTGTAACCTTAATTATAAGCTTTTAATAGTAAGAATGATTAAAGATTAATTATTAACAATAAACGATTATGTATGAGTAAAATATAGTCAATTTAAAATATAACAGTATATGATTTTCCTTTAGGTAACTAAGCTTTGCATGAAATTATCGAAATATTACAATTATCTCAACAGCGTGTTTTCATATTCAATAGTAAAAACAACATTGTACGGAAATAGCTTAATAGCGTTATGACCTCTTCAAATCTATGTAAAAAATCTCGTTTAAATGTAACTGGAAAATAATGTACATTTGAAAATAGATTATATAGGTAAATATAATTTTATTGTACGTAAGTAATTATGAATTACAATATTACAAAATGTTTTGTCGCTCATAATTCGCCCAAAACTCGGATTTGCGGCGTCGGCGACACGGCCAATATGAGCGGTGGGGACTAGCGTCTAGTGGGGCTCGTCATCTGTTGAAGAGAACCACTTGGCGCGGCAGAGTGGGGGGTCGATGACGGGAGGGGCGGTAAAGCGCGCGAATTCAAATTGAAGCGCGCGGAAATACGTGCGTCAGTATCTGTGTTGATACTTTAAAGGAATGGTATGGTATGGTATGGAATGGAAAGGGATGGTATTTTTTATGTAACGATCAAATAATTTATACACTAGTATTACGTAAGAGTTGATACCGCATTTTTGTAAAATATAACAATACTTATTTGTCAAAAACAAGTGTAAACATGAATGCCCGCTTTCCGAGAATCGTGAACGCGGGAATATTCATGTTGACATTTTAATCTTTTTAACGCTTATTAATCTTATTATGTGAGAATTAGACGAATACATGGTACATATGCGGTATGTAAGGGTTAATAATCTAGTTTGGTAAATTATGACATTAAGTAATTCTAAATAGCACGTAATAAGAATGCGCGCGTTCCGTGATTCGTGCGGGCGCGGGAATATGTGTTATGGTTTATTTAATGATATTTTAGTCTTTTTAAGGCTTGTAAATTTTCCTTATGAAGGAAATGGTTGAATAAATAGTACATAAATAATATTATGTGTGAGTTCATACTTTAATTTTGTAAGATAACAATTATTTCTAAATAGCGCGCGATTGAGTTCCAAGAAATTTCACCGCGCGCGCGGCACGGCCGTGAATCAAGGTAGCTAATATGACTATTATAACTTTATCTGATATACCTTATTTGTTCATTAAACTCACGCTAAAAGGATAACATAATAAGTTACGGAACGCCAATTAATTAATTACTGATAATAATACAGTTACAAACACATAATGTCGTCTGTCGTCTGCAGTTGTTGTTTGCGTCGGTGTCGGTTTGACGGATAGGTGGTGAGAGCGGGAGGGGAGGGGCGGTCCCCCCACTCCGACGCGTCGACAGGTTCTCTTCACTGTTTGACGAGCCCCACTAGACGCTAGTAGCGGTGGGGCGGGACGTTGATGCGGGGCGGGTGCGGGGAGGGGAAGGAGTCGAGAGCCCAGTCGACATAATGACGCAGCCGTCTAACGTACGAATCCGCCATTAGTTCTCATCCCTGCCGCAGCCGCGCCACCTGTCACGTCGCCAAGAGCGGCTAGTTCCATGTTCTTCACGCTGGAGCGCGCCAGTTGTGGCTCGTACAATGCCAACAATACCTCGTCCGATCTAGATGTGTAAAATCAATGCTATTGTTAAACTGGGCAAGCAAAAATATAACACTTCCATTTTAAGACCCTTTTTATTGTGCTATCATGTGTATCTTGCTACATGTGTAGAGAACAGTTATCTTCTTTTATTTAGCAGCCCAAGAATTCTCCAATTCCAAATTATCCCCAAATAATGACGACATTATTGAAATAAAAATTATTAATTTAGTGACTGCTATTAAAGAAGAGCAAATAATACATTGTGAAAACAAAATTGATATAATCAAGTTAGCAAAAGCACGGGTAGCACGGCTTCACTCTATGGGTGAACACTTTTCCTATACTGTTCTTGAACGTTCTTTGCGAATCACTCAGTGAATCATCACGTTCTTTGCGTGAATCATTGATTCGCGTGAATCACTCAGTTCTGAATACGGACCAATTCATATCGTTCTTACGTCTGAATCGAATAGGTATCGAATCAGCGTGAACACTTTAACCACTTAACTTCAGCTTCTCAGGAATCGTTGCTCAAGATTAATAAAACATGTTAAATAGTACATTTATTTAACATTGGCATTTAACATTTTTTTACTATATTATTGCACAAAGTTGATGGCCCCCCGGCACCGCTGGTTCCGAGTAGTGGCACACTCACCCGGGGCTGGGTATGGCACCATTGCACAGCCAGGTGCCTAGCCAGAGGCGGTGCCGAAATCTCACCATTTCGGATGTCTAATACCTGTCTTTTATCTGTTCCATGTGCCGATACCGATGGAGCCTTGAAAGGGGTATTGGTCCGACGGAGCTGCTGCACCAAACATGCCCAGGGAAATGTACCGCACCAGAAACACGAAAGCGACAAAGCACAAAGAACACAAAAACTCTCCCCCACAAAACACCGCCCACACATAAGTATTTAGAAATAGTAAATGTTGGCTCGGGGATCAGAAACTCTTCTGTCAACTATCTGTGACCTTTGGGAGTCCTACTAACATGTCTTTACAAACTTCCTTCACTCTCAAAACATGGGGGGAAACCAGATCAACACATGACCAAACTGTGATTTCAGGAACAAACACAGCAAACAACTGGTGGTCCAACCAAGTCTTCGAACCGCCTGACCAACCAACTTCTGACTACGTCAGCTCAGACGACTCTCAACAATAAAACAGCCACCACCTCGACACGCCACAACAGCACCAGCCAACCACAAACAAATCACAATCACATCTGACACCCAGGGCCAACAACTGAAAAGATCAACTCCAAACTGAGAAACAACAAAACACATACACTGACCCACACACACGAACCCAAACACTGAACAACACCAATGCATGCCCACACGCTCGCACGATTTCTTGGCTTCAAAAAAAAACAAAAACAAAAAAACAGGTTGCTCAATGTGGGACCAACTAACAATGGGCCACTGTTTGGTGCATGACTAACAACACTTCAAAGGGTGAAAAGAAATAAACTAACATCTGTTCTAGGGCGTGGTGAAGGGTTTGAGCAGACAGAAAACTCAAGGATCAACCTTTTCTGAACCAGCACAATATACCTTTCTCACCCCATCCCCTCCCTGATGTATGGACTTACTAGGTCCTACATCACTCTTCTCCTAATCTCCCTCCCTCTCCCATTCAATGATACATTAGCTGGGCTATCCCAGAGATCTGTATCAAATACCAATATATTATTGCACAAAGTTGATTTCCAAAGTCAGTCCGGACTTACGTACTATTAGGCCGGGTACACACACGGCGTTTTTTAACGCGCAGTAAAAATGCCGCTCGCCCGTAGTGCATTGATTTAAATGGACACGTACACACAGGGTGGAAAAAAACTGCGCGATAATATTGCCGATGGCGGTAGTTTTGACGCCGCTCGAGAGCGGTTTTTTTCCGCTTTGTCATCACAGTGGCGTATGCAATTAAATGGGAGCGTACACATTTGGCGGATTTTTCACCGCCGCCATGGTCAGACGGCAAGACACTCTAAACATTTTACCGTGTTGGTGACGTCAGGAGCTCGGTGATCAGCATATGGTAAAATGCATTTGGTAAACACCCACCGTCGTCTCTCAAAATTAAAATGGTACCATGATTGGCGATATTTGTTCCGCGGTGTTTTTTACCGCCACGTGTGTACGAACGCCGATTTCGTCGCGGCGGCGGAAAAATTATCGCGCGGTAAAAAAAAACGCCGAGTGTGTCCCCAGCCTTACAGCTCAATTGAATGAATGAATGAATGAATGAATGAAAAACATTGTTTATTCCATAAAATACTAAGCTACTTTACAGTACAATTAAAATAAAATATTACATATTAACTAAACATATTTAAAGACAACTTTAACTAAAAACATCTTTATGTAGCTTTTATTTATTTATTGGCCTCGGCAGGAATCAGCAGACATAGGCAGGTGCTGCCTGTGCGTCTGCTGTGAGTTGCGTAAAGAAAAGTTAAGACCGTATTCATTTCTAACTGGCAAAAGTAGTAGATGGAACAAAATTTACTAACAAGGAAAAACATTATTTAAAATAAAAAGAGTTTTCAGTAGAAGTAGAAAGAGTTGCATTAAGTGGAAGATTTTCAGGAATCAAAAACAACCAGAGAAAAAAGTTAACAGAGCAAAAAAGCAGGTGAGAGCCATGTCAGCTTCGACTCATGCTGGCCAGCCGGAGAGCGAGGTGCGCCCGGCGGGAGAGGCACAGTAGTAATTATAAATCATGCTGATTAATATTAATAACCTTTAACAAACTTGTATTTGTTTAATTATTTATTGATAACTAGTGTATGGCATATAACAAGTCATCATCTGTATGGTTTATTTGAATGTAAATTGGTATATTGCCATTGGAATGATAAATAAATTATTACACAAAAAAACAAATTAGGGATCAACCAAAAGTGTATCTATAAGGCCGAAGTTACGGTAATTTTTAAGACATAAATTTCACTAAAATTAGTCATTTAAGTGAGGTAGATAATCATGCTTGTTTTGTAAAAGAAGACTACCAGATCGATCTCAAGGAAGATCCAGACAAAATTTTGTGACGTTTCAAATGTGGGCCCAGCTGCCATTGGTTATTGAGCTATAAATTATTAATCGTAACAAAGTAAGTCAGCCGTTCTTTGACAGTAACAAATAACCCCATCTGTTACTGACCGATCTTTGTCAGTAACTTATCTCACCCATCATGTTACTTCAAGTTCTGGTTAAAATATGCAGCCAATGTCGCATCCTGGTTTTAAGGCTCGTTTTGACTAGGCTGGTTGCCAATGCTGATGAGAATTTGAGAAGAAGACAAGTCTGAGAAAGACTTGAATCTTAAACGAGCGATTGAGTCGGCTTCAGTTCGGAAACCCAACCGTTATGATTCTTTTTACCGAGTGATTCACGCGAATCGATCCGCAATGAACGTTCAAGGATAGTAGGGGAAAATGTGCTCACCCACTCTAAGACACGACTGTGAAATAGACTCCAGACGCGAGTGTCCACTTAGTCCACTTGAATGACACTGTCCACTGTCAAATGCAGTGCATCAGTTGTCACACCCTAATTACCTAAAAAATAACTACCTATTTAGAATTTAGACTTTATGTGTGTAATTATTATTGTAACTTAGTTGGCAATTACATAACATTGCAACAAAAAATCTAGTTCAAAAACAAAACAAAAAAACACTCTTCGGGAGCCACTTATTTATATTTTTGACAAAATTTGTGGGGGTCATGGCCCCTATGACCCCCCCCCCCCCTAAATCCGCCACTGGTTCATTGACACATTCCCCCGACAAGAGGGTTAACGAAAAGGAGGAAGGTAAAAAGTAACTGGTTACTCATGGACAGTTAACAATAAAATTGGATTCTCTGAAAAAAATACGAATTTGGGGATATAACATTTATAGCAATCACAGAACAAATAACTGAGATACACAAAATTCACCCAGGGTATGATCGTCGATTTCAGCCGCCTAGGCAATGTCCGGCACGAGTAACTGGTTATTCGTGACGCAGTGAAGGTGCTACCCCACCCCAAGCTAATCATCTTATTGTCCCTTCTATTTTAGGTCCCTTCCTCTGTTTTTAGATGACGTGATAGACAGCTCCTTAAAGCAAAATCATTATCTACACACAGAATTAATGAATGTCCAGCATTCCTCCCATAAAGACAATCTTGTGCATGATTTATTAAAAAATTATTATGAATCTAACTTGGCTAGAATGGATAATTTGAATGAATGAGTGTGAATGAAAATCAAATGTTTGAGTGGGACTTTGATGTCAGAATTTTAGCTTTAAATATGACAATTACAACATATTACATACATGTTATATGAAATATACAAATATTATTATTTCATTTTAATTTTATCAATTTTTTTCATTTTACCCCTTTGATTCCGTGGGGGGGGTCTGGTCCCCCCTTTATACTCCACTGGATGAGGTAACTAAGTTATTACTTAACTTCTGAAAATCAAAAGGGATAACTGAATTCCCATGACAGGTTTCATCCATTGGGTGTGTCATTGCTGGGGTTTCACAAATTTCATCGATCCCAAGTGAAGCTTTTAAGGGAATATCACCTGATATCGTGGACTGCTTGCCTGCGACATTTTTTCAGGTAAGATATAGGAAATTTGACTTATTTTTCTACCATGTCCTGGCAAGAATATGATTTTTTTTTACCTCACAAAAAAGCTCAATTATATACAGATGTTGAGACCCCAGGCCAAGATATCTGCGCGTCCCTCCATAATGTGGAGAGTTAAAAATTATTATGTAATTGATTATTTAAAAATTACCTAAGAAAAACTTAAAAGAAAAATTAAGTTTAAAAGGTGCGATTCAAACTTGAAATATCTTAGCAAATTCTGAAAAATTACTAGCACTGCAAATTAATAAAAATTTGGAAAATCCCAGTTTGATTAAACCTTTGATTAAGGGGAAAAACTTATGCACATCTACTGAGATGGACGTCAGTTGAATCGTCCATGGACTTTCTTAGCCAGGAAGTTTATCGTAGTTGAGTTTATTCTCCTACGCTGGCTGAGATGGCACTCTGGAAACTGAGTGCGCTGTAGTACAGTGACAGCTGGAATCTGCTGTCTATCTGTACCTGATGAGACGAAACAACGTCGAAACAGCTTCTACTTGGCGGTGCATCTGCACCTTTGCCAACCGAGCTTTCGCAAGAGGGCAGGCTGCATAGCAGTGTGGTGGTGCCAACACTACCTTAGCGTGCCGGAACGGCGGATTCGCTTTTGGTATCGCAGAGCAACGCGTCCGTGTCATTCAACGGAGTTGAAAACTGCGCGTGGAAAACGAAGGAGACATTGTCAATGCACGTCGCTTGGTTCGCCCAGCAGCGACAGGTTTACCTTATCGCTTGGTACGCCCAGCAGCGATGGGTTTACTGTGCAGAGACTACCACTTGGTTCGCCCAGCAGTGGTGATGTCAGTGAAGAAATGTTGGAGCAGTAACCTCTTTACCAGGTTCGTATGGTAAAACCACCCCTTGTAGCTAATGCTACGGCGGTCACAGATTACTGCGACTACAACACGCCCAGATGGGATGTCGTCAGCTCACATTTCTTTGCTCCTTTGTTGCGTTTTGAGATGTCTGTCTCTCGTCAGGTGTGCGAAGAAGCACACGACGCTTGGAATCACGGACGGATCGTCCGAGTGTGATTTCCACTGAGATGGACGTCAGTTGAATCGTCCATGGTCTTTCTTAGCCAGGAAGTTTATCGTAGTTGAGTTTATTCTCCTACGCTGGCTGAGATGGCACTCTGGAAACTGAGTGCGCTGTAGTACAGTGACAGCTGGAATCTGCTGTCTATCTGTACCTGATGAGACGTAACAACGTCGAAACAGCTTCCACTTGGCGGTGCATCTGCACCTTTGCCACCTGAGCTTTCGCAAGAGGGCAGGCTGCATAACAGTGTGGTGGTGCCAACACTACCTTAGCTTGCCGGAACGGCGGATTCGCTTTTGGTATCGCAGAGCAACGCATCCGTGTCTTTCAACGGAGTTGAAAACTGCGCGTGGAAAACGATGGAGACATTGTCAATGCACGTCGCTTGGTTCGCCTAGCAGCGATGGGTTTACTGTGCAGAGACTACCACTTGGTTCGCCCAGCAGTGGTGATGTCAGTGAAGAAATGTTGGAGCAGTAACCTCTTTACCAGGTTCGTATGGTAAAACCACCCCTTGTAGCTAATGCTACGGCGGTCACAGATTACTGCGACTACAACACGCCCAGATGGGATGTCGTCAGCTCACATTTCTTTCCTCCTTTGTTGCGTTTTGAGATGTCTGTCTCTCGTCAGGTGTGCGAAGAAGCACACGACGCTTGGAATCACGGACGGATCGTCCGAGTGTGATTTCCACTGAGATGGACGTCAGTTGAATCGTCCATGGTCTTTCTTAGCCAGGAAGTTTATCGTAGTTGAGTTTATTCTCCTACGCTGGCTGAGATGGCACTCTGGAAACTGCTGGGCGAACCAAGTGGTAGTCTCTGCACAGTAAACCCATCGCTGCTGGGCGTACCAAGCGATAAGGTAAACCTGTCGCTGCTGGGCGAACCAAGCGACGTGCATTGACAATGTCTCCTTCGTTTTCCACGTGCAGTTTTCAACTCCGTTGAAAGACACGGACGCGTTGCTCTGCTATACCAAAAGCGAATCCGCCGTTCCGGCACGCTAAGGTAGTGTTGGCACCACCACACTGCTATGCAGCCTGCCCTCTTGCGAAAGCTCGGGTGGCAAAGGTGCAGATGCACCGCCAAGTGGAAGCTGTTTCGACGTTGTTTCGTCTCATCAGGTACAGATAGACAGCAGATTCCAGCTGTCACTGTACTACAGCGCACTCAGTTTCCAGCGTGCCATCTCAGCCAGCGTAGGAGAATAAACTCAACTACTTGTTCTTGTGCACATCTTCTGACTGAAGTAAAAATTTATGTACATAAATGCCTCTAAAATAATACCCCTGTTGAAGCCGAGTTCCATTCTTCGCAAATGTAAATGCTAAAATTAACAGTTTATTTTGAGCCTCAAATCAAGGTGGTGTATATATGAAAACAAAAGATGCAGGTTTTTTTTCTAGGTTATGTGTATTATTATTATTATTAAAAATAATATCCTGTAATGTATTTTATTGGATCAATTAAAGTATCTTCATTTTGGTTTTCAAATTCCAGGAATACAATCAAATAAAAATATCCCGAATATATCAATCAGCTGTTTTGGATAAAAATACCCATCACTATAACATGGGCACTTGGAAGGGCTGAAGAACAAAAACTGGATTTTTCCCAGTCTTGTAACCAGCTCCTATAGATTTCTGGTGGCCAGAAACCCCATTAAAAAAAAAAACAAGAATTCTTGGACGAAAACATTGCCCTCACAAACAAAAGAGGTAGTGCTTGTTTCATAGCGTATAAGATTACCATACAATACCGGCTTACGATGACCTGTCCGACAGAGTATGACCGCGGCCCAGCTGAGGCTTCTGCCGGCCACCAGCGGAGTCGCCGTCCGGGAGGAGGGCCTCTCCAGCAAGCAAGGAGCCGCCATCGAGGAGGCCATCTCCGGACCCACTGCCCAGAACTCAGCGATTAGACGCTGCTACATCCTCCACAGTTTTCTGTCCATGATTTTAGCCATAGCTGTTTTGCAGGTTTTCAGAAATAACTTGAATGAAGGAAAACTTCATATGATAAAAACTTACTAAAGAATAATGTTGCAAATGCATTAAAAAAATTACAATAAAATTATATAGTTTGAAAATACTGTAGATTCCTGGTTATATTTGTTATATATAATTTTTAGTCTTGAATTTACTTGACAAGGCTTGCACTTTACATATTTTTTCCTGTTTTCTTTTTAACCATAATATACAACTGAAATAAATTGTGAATCTAAAATTGTAGTATATTTATTATGTTTCATTGGAATTCGAATGATGAATAGAGACTGATGTATTTTGATCTTGTAAAAGAATAGAATAACAATAATACTCAGTAGAGCATGGTGCCACTGTTCTCCCTAACTGGAGTGCAATTTTGGCGATGGGTACCCTTACAAATTTCGATTTACTCTTACTTACTCTCTTACTCCCATGGCCATCGATACTCTAGTCGGGTTTTGGCCTCGCCAACAATTGCTCGCCACCTCTCCCGGTCATGTGCCTCATCTACTTCTGCTCCCATTCTTGTGATATCCAACTCTATGCAGTTCCACCATCTTCTCTTTGGCCTTCCAGGGGGTCTTCTTCCTTCTGGCTGTCCTTCTCCTATTTCCTTCAGTAGCGATCCTCTATCCCTCCTTATGACATGTCCTGCCCACCTTAACCGTCTAGCTCTAGCATGTGCTATAATGTCATAATCTTTGTACAGTGGAACCTGGATAATTCGAACCTCAAGGGACCAGCTAAAAACGTCGAATTATCCATAAATTCGAATTAAAGAAGTTCTGAAGAATGAGGCCAAGACATTAAAACTTCAAATTGTGAATGTAACCTCTTTATCAAATTGACACTATAAAAGAATAAATTCATCAACAAACGCTAATTATAAGGGTTCAAAAACAGTAATCATAAAACAGAAATAACTACCCTAAAGTATAAACTACAGTACACCTCGGATTATCCGGATTAATGTGGCGGAACACCAATCCGGATAACAAAAAATCCGGATAATCCGAGGTCATTACAATATGCCTAAGTAGAGATTGCGTACCTTGACCCCTGCTAAATTGATGCTGAAAACGGCGTATCAAGACTGTACGACATATTAATCTTTCAAATTTTACGGGGGTTTAATTTTGAATCAAATTTAAGACCTAAACTTTGTTATTGATCGTACGAATATAATGTTAACGTTTACCATACTTACGGTTTAGGTTTGGAATAAAACACCAAATTAAATTATTAATTTATGAAGATTAAATAATCATAACTCAAAATTACTCAAACTTAGAATAATAATGACAAAACTTAAAGTAACTCAAAACTTATTACAGTAACTATTCTTAAGAAATAGCGTAACACATCGGAATGCAAGCAATAATTTATCTCGCAAAATTGCCATAGGCCTACGCCTCAGTTGATTACTGACAGCGCCCCAAGTAGCAATCCAGAAAACTATGTTCACGAAAATGCTGTAATGTACTGTTTAGGCAATGTGACTCATTCAATTTGTGATTCCAAATGCGTACAGTAATCTATTATGTTTGCATTTTACTTTTAGAAGGCGCATTTCCTCTGTAAACTCGTTAAAATCATGTTTTACCGTGATTTTAATTTTTGAATTTCTCAGATGGACCGGTCCGGATAATCCGGGATCCGGATAATGTGGGGTCCGGATAATCCGAGGAGTACTGTACGTACGACGCGACGTACGATAATACAAAGAAGCATTTCTGCTAGAAAAAATACAGTACGTTCTGCTACGTCTGAACTTTATTCAGGCTACCAACTTAACTTCGTGTAACATTGACAATTGCACGCTCATTGACTTTCTGCTAAAGTGAGTGTTTTATAGGTCCGAGATTTTGTCGAAATGATCACTACACTTATTTAATGTTACGTAAAAACTTTTAAACACTTAAAAACAAGACACTGCACAAATAAAAAAAACACTTTGTTTGAAGGACGATCAAAAACAACGGATTGCTGCACTGGAATTCGCAAGTTAGTTTGGATGGTGGGGGGAGGGAAGGGGGTCGCAGTGTTGAGTAGTCTTTGTGTCGACATAGAAAACTGCACATCAGGTCTGGCGCATGGCCAGTCTGCCGGGGGCCGTTCTACACAGAATCAAGTGCGAAAAGACTAGTGGCGCTGCCACGGCGAGCGCAACCCTTTTCCAAACTCAGTCTGTACTGTACTGCGTTCTGTACTGTTTTAGTTTACATTATTGATGTCGAGTTACAAGCGATGTTGGGGCAGGGTGGGAAGCCTGGGAGGTGGAAGGGATGAGTCATTTGACCATAACCTGACACGCCATTGGTCTAGCGTTAAATTTTTATTGAACTTCGTAGTAAAACAGTGTTTTCCAATGAATTTGTAACTATTTCCAGTCGTGGAATGAAACTGATGTACCTTAATTTGGCACTTAAAAAATTCGAATTATCCAAAATAAAATTCAAATTATCGACGAATTTTTAGCATTGTTTGGATACAAAATGCCAGGGACCAAGAAAAATATTTGAATTAAAGAAGATTTCGAATTATACAAGTTCGAATTATCCAGGTTCCACTGTATAATTTCCGTATCTCCTCATTGTGCCTAATTCTCCACTCTCCATTTTCAATCACAGGTCCAAAAATTTTTCTCAATATTTTATTTTCAAAAACAATGAGTTTTCTTTGTTCTTTTTTATTTAATTTTAAGAACCTCTGTAAATTTTGAAATACAGAGGTTCTTAATGAATCTAGAATCTTAACTAATTTTATACATTTATACCTAAAACAACTCTCTCTACTGATGAGAAATTCCAATGCAATTTTATAAGGCTATCTATGATTTGTTTTTGGGAGTGTAATAAAGAAAGAAAGTATAAAGATTATAAATTCAATCTGTGATATAATCTAAAATATATTAAATATCTTAATATATACAAATATATTAAATATGTATAAACAACAATAAATAGACTGTAATACACAATTTATATCAGATCAGGAATGATGTCCGCTCTCCTCTGGATGACGTCACGAACCAGGTCCCTGTTCAAGTGGTGGATTTCTATTGGTAGTTTGTCGTATCTTCCTTTGCTCCACTCGGAAGGTAGGGGACGCACGTTCAGTAGAGCACAAGCTTCTTTTAGGCTACAAAAATAACCAGCAAATTTGTTATTCTGTTGCCTACTGATTATAGTACCTTAATCAGTAGGCAATAAACACTCTTTGACAACGGTACAGTAGAGTCCCGCAAACCCGGAATTCGATAACCCGGAATTCTGGATAACTCGGAAAGCCAACCAGAGCAATAAAGTGCACTGAGATTCAAGGCTAGAACACGGGTTGACACATATAAAACAATTTTGGTTTTTCTTTAAGTTTTTTTTGTAACTGATAATGTAGTTTTTGTATTTTTTACTATGCAATAAATAAATGATTTCTTATAGAAATAACAGAAACTATTCTTATTTTTTATTATTTTTACTCATTTCCCGATAACTCGGAAATTTCACAAACCCGGACACCGTTCGGCCCACATAAGTCTGGGTTTGTGGGACTCTACTGTACTTTTTATCAAAATTTCCATACCAATTACACAGGGCATACAACCTACTATATAATATACTTATTCATTTACTAAAAATACAGCCACCAATTTTTTTCTACAATTTTTTTTTCTACCTTGTCAGCAGGTTTTGAAGCCAATTAAATTGTACTTTAAATATCTATTAGTTTAACATTAAATTACAAATCAATGGATCATATGTTTAACTAGTGGAAACAGCACTTTTTTTTTACTAAAATCAGTTATTCCTTGAAATTTGTACAGTGATTTCCTTTAAATTTCTGCACTCAGGGAAATATAATAATATTTTTCCAATTTGCTCACTGAGATCTTTTATATTCAAAAATAGGGTTGATGGGTGTCTGATTTATGGTTTTCTTGAAAGTTGCTGAGTAAATTAGGATGTACATCATATTTTATATATCGTCGGTGAAGAAACAATACCGCCTATCTGACAAATTTTGGGAAATTGAGTTTTTGGTATTCTAGCAACGTTGTGTAATTCTGCACGTAATGGCGGTCATAGTTCACCAAAATTCCGAGGGATAGCGTTAGTATAGCACTGTTCTAATACCGTCCTAGAAATAGGAATGGAAAAAAACGCCCATCTGCTTTGTTATTCATATAAATTTTGGATGTGATAGGCGGTTTTGAAGCAGATAGGCGGTGTTGCTAAAACAGTTTTTCTTCTCTCCTGTAAAATTTGGGATTTGTCATTTAGGCGGTATTGTTTCTTCAGCAATGATATTTAATAAGGTTCATAAAATTAAACCAATGTTTTAGAGCCTACCACAATATCACTTAACAATTAAAAACATTAATATTCAAACAGCCATGATACCTTTTAAATATATTCAAACTATTACTCACGTAAGGCCTGTAGATATCACTCAATATGATATAAGATTTGAGGTTAGGATGGCTCTAGGCCAGGTTACATTAGGTAAATGAGGAAAGGAATGAATTGCCAGAGAACTTACCCATCTGGATGATTTGAAGACTCTACTGGCACAAAGATACACAGATATGTGTATCTTTGTGCCAGTAGTCTTCAAATGGCATCTATCTTCCAGGCTATCCCGTGTTATTTATCTTCTAAAACGTCTAACTAATCAAATTCCAAAACATTATCTAAGAACAGCATACTCTGCTTATTTCCAGTCAATAATGAGATATGGTCTGATTTTCTGGGGTGGGAGTGGAAGAGTAAATGAAATTTTAGTTCTTCAAAAGAAAGCTTTAAGAGCCATGAATGGGTCTAACCCAAGAGAACACTGTAAACCTCTTTTCATTGATTGGCAGATACAAACAGTAGTAAATTGATTTATTTTTGATCTCATTAATTATATTCTAAAAAATCCAGAATATTTAAAATTTAACAATCTTGGACACAATACTCGATTTGAAAATAATGCAATGATAGAATCCCACCGTCTTAGTAAAACCAGTAATAGTCATATTATTTTATCAGTAAAAATATACAATGTTCTAAAAGAATCCATCAATGCTTATCCTGAAAAAAATTTCTATCTCTGTTCTACAATTGGCTTCTGGAAAACCCTTTTTATAACCTGGACGATTTTCCTGAACACTGGAAACATATTGTTTTAATATGATATTTTCTCTCTCTCTTCTATTTTTTTTACTGTGCCCTGCTGCTTTTGATTTTGATTTTAATTCATTTTTCATCACAACCTATTATTGAATTGTATAAATTTTGTTAGAATAGTTCTCTGTTTAGCAATAGGAGCCTTTGACAAGGTTTTTTCTTTACTGCTATTTTGACATTGTCAATGATATGTAATGTATCCGTACGACAAATAAAGATTTATTTATTTATTTATTTAAATCATCCAGATGTGTAAGTTCTCGGGCAATTCATTCCTTTCCTCATTTCCTCAATATGATATAAGAATTAATTAACTGAGTGATATCTACAGGCCTTACTAGTTTGAATGTATAATAAACAACAGTCTATTTCTTGTTTACTCACACTAAAAAATAAGCTTCGGGTTTCTGGGTATACTGATGAAACAGTGGAATAAGGCTTCTATTAAGGTCTTGTTCAAGCTGCTTTGCTCCTCCCTCATTGAACCGGTTTTGTAAAACAAGCTCTTCGAGTAGAAACTGGAATAAAGAATCAATGACAAGATTTTTAAACTGACAACTTCTCCTGAGTCTTATTTTTCAACCAGTCACATATAAATTTAGACAGCTAACTTGCTATAAATTTAAGTGCCATAATTACAACCAACAGGAAGCGAATTCTTTCCTCACCCTCCATTCCTTCCCCTCATGAAATTGTTGTCTGTGTAAAGCAATATGGCTTTAAAATTTCCATTTTATTGAACTCAAAATTTTTAATAAACAAAATAAAAATCAGTAAAACCTACTATATAATATATTGTTACGCTCAAACTGATCACTGGATTCGTCCAGATAGCTTTGAAATGGCTAATCTCATTCAGAGTAACAATTTCACCCTGGCAAATTTAAACTAATTCTGGCTTTCAGCTACCAGGAATTGTTTCTAGAAAATAATAAAAACTAACTGAATTGAGTTAGTCTCAAAAGTTCAAGACAGACTTTAAACTTGAATTTTTTTTATTAGCACAGATGATGCCCCAAAGGCAGAAAAAACCCCCATAGCAGTAGACCTGCATACTCAGCGAAATGTGAGACGTACTGACCGTGCAGAGCTGGGAGGCGATGGACTGCCAGGCGAGGGTGAAGAGCGGGGCGGCGAGCAGCGACTGCAGGGCGTGGAGCTTGGACACCAGCACTTGGAACATCGGGCAGGCACTGGGCGTCAGCGTGCCCTCACAGCTCATGGCGAACCAGCTGTGTACAGATACAACATCTGATTGGAAATGCCAAGGTTGAATAGATGAAGGAGAGTTTTGTCCCTCTGACCTCTCAGAACATGACACATGAGAACACAGCATTTCTCATGTTGCCAAATACACACCGCTACGCCCCTTCCCCATCACTCGTAGCTTACGGGAACCGGCATATCCTTAGCATGCCCATTGTCTGGAGCAACGCAAATATGGTCCTTTGTGAAATGGTTGCTTTGCTTATCAACTTTGTTTCATGATTTTGTTGTTTGCTCGTTGTGATTAAGCCATGTATTAAATTTTGCAAGGAAGTTGAACTGTATCCATGTTTGCATGATCACAGTCGTGCAGATTGGCAAGATCAGCAAAATCTTCTTCTTCTTAGCAAATTGAAGAAAAAACTAATATATATCTCATTGTCCACTTCACTACTATCCACAAAGCAATCCTAAACCATACTAGATAACCTAAAAAAACTTCAGTTCTCTACTAAAGCGTCTCTGCTCTATGTCCATCCTGTGTATTTTGGGCCAATACAGTCAAAATTTTGACATTTTGGCATGTGGTCTGATAATGTTGGTAGTCTAACAACTATTAGGTACAATGTTAAAAAAATTGTAATCACCTTAACTACTTACGAGTCTTTCCTGTAAGGACGACTCCTCGCTTTGACTTCCATCATGACAGCTTCGCACAGGACTTCTACCAGTTCTTGAATTAGATGTTGAAGCAATGACAGGGTGTTGTCAAATACTGTTCCCTGCTTGAGGGTAGCAGCTTCCATAGCAGACAACTCATCACTGGCACACTCCAGCTGACTCTTGTAGTGTTGCAGCATCAGGAAGTGCTACAAACAAAACACATGGTTAGTTCACAGTTGTTCCTTAGTGGGGATTAACGTCCGCACTATTGAGTACTCGCTCATGGGACCATCCTCATAATTAGACCAGTTCGTAAATTGTTAACCGAGGCGAAATCGTGGTTCGGATCCCACGTTAAAATGTAGGTCCCTTGGTTGCCATTGGCTGTTGGGCTATTAATTAACAGTCCTGTCTAAGGAATATGCCGGCCTTAGTCAGTAACAAGACTACAAGATCGCGCCACAATTATCCTTCACTCATCTGTCATTCATACTTGGCTTAAAATACCTATCTGGGTAGGTCGCCATTTCAACTAATGTATCTAATGTATATTACCTTAATATTAAATTCACTTGATTTAGTAGTTGATAAACATGGTGTTGAAACAACAAAGAAACATTTTGCTTCTTAGTTTTGTCTCATTGACTTTAGCCCATGCTTCAGTAAGTTTTGCCTCCAACGAGCAAATTACAGCTTTCAGTACTGATTTTGGTTGTATAAATTTTGTTGCGGCGTTAAAAATCAACTAACACATACTTAATTTTAAGAGAATCATTAACTTAGCGCTGGGTCAAAGTCCTGCCTTGTGGTATCAAGCCTTAGAGGAAACAACTTCATTAAGTTTGATTTCATTTTCAACTGTTGGTTTTACTGTATTTTGAGACTGGATATAATTCAAATCTAGATTAAGATTTGCACGAAAACACTTTTTTTAAGGTTTCAATTTCACCGTGCTTATTGGTTTCAAAATATGGTTGTAACGGTTAAAACTAAAATAAAGCATACGAACAGGGCTGGTTCCCCACTCCTGCAGCACAGTGCTGATGTAGGAGGCAGTGTTGAGGATGGCAGGAAGCTGAGAGTCCAGCGGGTCGTGTCTCTCCGAGTGCAACAGCTGCAGAAGCCTCACACGCAGCTCATCCACCAGCTCCAGCTGTAGCTCAACAAACTGCAAACTGAACACAACATCAACAACTGCACACAAAACTATATCTACTCTGTGCATTCTACAATCCAACTAAGCATTTCTCAGCGTACAAACCAATATTATATCGTGCAACATTTGTAACTGGTGCAAATAAATAATCTAAGCTTGACAGAATGCTCTCTTATGTGGTTTGCTTGAAGTTGACCTTTCAGTCAACTAAGCCTTACGGTAAATTAGGTTTGTATTTTTTGTTTATTCAGGCTAAGTGTGATTTTATGCCGTAAATCTCATGACTTAGGAGAAAAAAAGAAAGAGATTACTAAAGAATTCATCTCAATAAATAATACTCAATCCTAAATAATCCTCAAGTAAGTATAGTCAAATGGCCCTAAATAATAGCTGTTCTGGCTGTATTATTACAATAAAAAGAAGGCCTAATAATCATGGAATGTTTGTTACCGATGGCCGGGCTGTGGCAGGATGCTGTAGCGGTCGGTCATGGTCTGCAGCAGTGTGAGGAAGGCCTCGGCCGCTTCAGTGACCTTCAGCTCCTCACTGCCCGCCACCTCGGCCCACGCACTCTCCGAGCTCAGGATGCGATCCATCTTGTCTCGGGCGTCTGCAACAGTTCAAACTAAAGCTGTTGTTTTCTTCCTTAAGTAATTACATGATCGCCATAAGTTATCCTCTACAGTAAAAACTGAAACATTTCTACTAGGTTGTCTTACAGAAGTACCGTAAAACAATTATATACAAACTGGATACGGAAACTTGCCCCTAGCAAATTTCTTTGGCATACTCTAATTAGATTTTTAAACTACATTGCCTGACTAATTTCTTAAGAGGCCATACTGATTTAGTTAAATCAATTTCAGTTACAATTACATGATTAGTGAAAGCCAGATCTTTGTTATGGAATACTTACTTTCTTGAATACTTCAGTGTTCCGTCCGTAGTCCTGTGGGAGGAGTTGGAAAGGTCAAGGTTTAGTCTAAATAAGGAATAAAAAGAATAACTTTGCTCTAAAAAATTCTAGCAACTAAATCTAAGGAATTTTGTTGAAATTTAGTAAGGAGGCCATATTATAGAAATTGTTCTAAATACAAAAAGATTTAACTTGGATTTTAAATTTTGAAATTTTCTGAATCGATTGAAGATTTTGTGGTAATGCCTGAAATAATTTGAGTCCTGGATAATGTGGCTTGTGTTAAAAAAGTTTTGAGTCTATGCTGTTATGCATGTGTACCTTTTTTACTTGTGTTGAATATATGAATGATAAAAACTGGATTTATGTTCCGTGATTTAATGTACACAAAAGATTAAAAAATGAGAGACAGGGAACTCTCAAGAGCTTCATGACAGCTTCTTGTTAGCTTAAACCTAACATTGTAAATAGATTGTTTTTTTTTAGATAGGTCAACTGACCATTTAGGAAATTAGATATGAATGAATTAAACATAAATGAATTAAATATTTAATCCATGTAAATATACAATTATTACATGCAAGGAATACATACACATGCACTAGTCTAGAAGAATGTCATGAATATATATAAAATTAAACATGCATGGTACATAAATTTATTTATAACAAAATTTGCAAAGCCTCACAACATGGAATAGGATGGGCAGGAGCCTGTGCGTAGGCCTAGTTGTTATCTAGTAAAATTCCATTGGCCATACTTGATGAAATTAGAAAAAAAATGGATAATAAAAAATCGTTTTAATAGATGTCATAACGAAGTTAAGTGGAAAGGAGACGACAGCTCATCTGATTTTGCAATGATAGGGGCATGGATTGCTGTAGTTGGGAGAGGGAGGGGGGGGGGGGGCTAAGTGTGTGTCATAGTCCAAGTCGAACGAAAGTGGGCAAGATAATGGTCTCGGAGCCCTCTAACCCTAAGCTAGATAAAAATTCTTGAATTATTTTTTTAAAAGACGGCAAGGATGGTGAGTAAAATAAATTAAGATGAGAAAATCTTTGAGAGATATTATGGTACAAAATATTAGAAACATAAAAAGAGTTTGTTGTCAGAATAGATTTACTAAGATTTAAAGCAGATATAGAAATCTTATGAGCATAGCGTGTGTGATAATTGTGTGAAGTTACAGAAAATATATTGGCAACATTTTTTAAAATTAATACTAACAGATCTTTATTAATGAAAAGTTGACGAACGGTGAAAACCCGTTTCCTGAAAAAGAGCAATTGAAGGATATCTTCTTTCTTTCCTGTATGTGACTTTTAAGATGGTTTTTTGAACTATATTTATTGCCTCCAGGATCAACTTAAAAGCGCCTTTCTAGGCCCCAATACCATAAGACAACAGAGACTGAATGTAAGCATAGTATGTGATTTTTATTTCTTGTTCATTTAAAACTTCACCAAGACATTTAAAAGCAAATGAATATTTTCTAACTTTGGATTAAAAAAAAAATTGATGTGATGATTACTTTTCATACGAGAGTCGAACACGACACCCAGATTTTTATAAGCATCTGCTTTTTCCAAAGATTCACAGCCACACATTAAGTTATTGAAATCGTCAATAACATTGACATTTACACTATGTCATCTTAAGGTAGTAGTTTGTCCAGCTATGGATCAGTGCCGTTATTTCCATTAGGCACATTTTGGTTTAAAAAATATTGAAATTATGTTTGACTCTCCAATAATTCTACCTTAAGCACTCACACTTGCGCTCCATATGTATCCACTTGACGAAGACGTGAGCCTGTGTGAGCACGGTGACCGCGGAGGGGAGAGTGTCCGGGTAACAGAAGCAATCTTGCAGCTGCTTGTCAAACGCCAACGTCTCGTCCACCACGTGAGAGAACCACACGTCGTTAGTCATCAGCACGGGCATGTCGCCATGTAGCTTGTCCACCACCAGCTGTACCAAGCCTTGTGTCAGCTCCAACTGTCGACAAACATTCATGTAAGATGTAATAACCAAGCCTTGTTTCATCTCCAACTGTCAACAAACATACATGTAAGATGTAATAACCAAGCCTTGTTTCAATTCCAACTGTCGACACACACACACACACACACACACACACACACACACACACACACACACACATGTAAGATGTAATAGCCAACCCTTGGGTCAGCTTCAACTGTCGACAAATATACATGTAAGATGTAATAACAAACCCTTGTTTCAATTCCAATAGTCGACACACACACACATATAAGATATAAAAACTATGCCTTGTGTCAACTCCAACTGTCAAAAAACATAGGCTACATGTAAGATGTAGTAAATTGTTCATCAAATTGCAAATGGGTTTCTGTACACACTATTTTCTATACTTGCTTCTTAAGCAGCAAGAGTTTTTTTAATGGTTATTAGATTACTGAAATTAAGTTAAATTCCTACCTTTGCAGACATTTTAGCACGTTTGTTTTGATTGTACACTGGCTGAACCCATCTGGTCACAAAGCTTTCATGGTCTCTAATCCAGTTCATGACCTGTGGATTAAAAATAAAAATCATTTAAGATTATGTTATAAATTATTATTTTTAGAAAATGTTCAAATTTTACTTATATTAATCTACTAACTGGTACTACATGATTTAAATTTCTATTACTACATTTTTGAATTCTTACCTGTGTCATGTACCATTCGGGTTTTTCAGACTTATTTGTATCTTTATTGCCACAAAAATGGTAGATGAAACGTTTCCGCAGAGGCCTGATGAGCAGATTGATGGGAAGAGAGATTGGAGGAAAGTTTCCTAGAAGAGATGAAGTGACAGCAGGAGGCGGGCTCAATTCTGGACTAATAAATATTAAGTTGCATAACCATTCTGTAAAGCTATGCATGCATTTTATAAACTTAAAGTAAAGTGCTACCTCTGGTGTCGAATAAATGACAATATTAAAATAACATCACTAAGCTTGATAGTGAATTGTCATCAATCATAAATTGATTTTTTTGTTCCAGTTCATGATTTGCAAGGAAAAAATACAGAGACATAACATCGGTTATGGTTGTTACAAGAACAAGTTTTACAATAATAATTAAATTAGTTAACTAGTAAATTTAAAGAAGCTTAAGCTAAGGAACCATTGAAATCGGGCCTCTTCAAAACACCTTTGAAAGACTAAAAATACACATTTTACTGACAGGAACAACTACTAATGTTGTGTATCAATGTTTAAAACACATAATTTGTAATTTTTAAAATTTCATTTTCTATTATAAATATAAATAAAATACTTACAACAGCGAAAACAAATTTGGAACATAATAGTTTCAAAAATTTCACAGTCAAACAATTAGGCCTAATATTAGATTTGATTAACGTTATATAATTCATTGTAATTAATGTAATTGTAATTGAAATATTTTAAAATATGACTGGTTCATAAATTTAGAAACCTGATGAAAAGAATCATTTATTAAAAACTGCTTTCAACCTTTTTCATACTTTCATAACTCATTTCACTATTCAAAAAATTTGGTACTCTAATTTATTATGCTTTAGGTAAGACATGCACTTGTAGAAAGTTTAAGAAAAAGATTTGATCTATGTTATTGCAATGTGGATGAAAGTTATGCCAGTTTCCAATATTACGAATTTTAATATGTTTTCCTATAATTTATTCATATTTCTTTCAAGAAATACACAGGTACTAAAATCGTAATTCTATAGGAAAAGAGGATGACTGATTAAATAATCGTAAGTCAGAAAAAAGGATACGGAAGTTGAATGTTGAGTAGATGCTTGATGATGGTCTGAAACTTAGCCATTGCATCTAGTGGTGGAGTAACTAAGATGTTGCTGCTCACTATTGGCCAGCCAGCGCACTTTAACACTTCATCAAGCTGTCTGCACAAAAAAACTTCTAATAAAAAAACTTGGTTTATAGTTCTTTATTCAGCAAGCACTCTGTGTTACATTATCTAATCGAATAATTTGTACATGATTTGGTAACAGCTAATTTTTAAATGAAACTTGAATTTCGATTGATCAGCTAAAAATGTTATATAATAAAAATATTTGATATTTTATAAAAGAACTAGCAGTTCCCGTGGCTTCGCTCACGACAAACACTAAAGCCTAACCTTGATTTGACGAATCTGAAGGGACTAAATGAAAAAAAGGTTATATCAAGGAATTTGTAATGTAGAGGTCTGTTTACATGTTGTGGCGTTGTATAGGTTTAAAAAACAGTTAAACTCATATTACAGTTGATGGTGTAGGTTTTTTTTTACAGTCATAACTCTTAAACGGCAAGACCGATTTCAACCTTAAATGTGTCAATTTTAAGGTATTTCTATGCTTATTTGCCAATATAGCTTGAAATTGTTAAATATAGGGTATCAATAAAATACAATAAAGAGCTGAATGTTCGGAACAGTGCTTCAACTGAATGTCCGTCGACAGTGCTTCAAACTGATTCACTTAACATATATCAATGTGTACATAACCCTCTAAGAAAGGATATTCAATGTTTTTTTTTCAGTTCCACCGCCTTAAAGCAGAGGATAAATTAGCGCTGACGAATGGAATAGTTCAAGCTGGCTCCGTCATCCGCGCTTCCACTCATTGTCCAAATTTAAAAGTGAGAATGTTTATAAAATAAGAAAAAAACAGATTAAACATGGTCAAAGATTACAGCAATATAAAACACTAACATACATCTGTAAAAATATTACAACCAGCTGCTTGACTTTAGAAAGTCAGCTTGATCCGTAAACTCCAACAAATATTCCAATCGGATTGAAAAATGAAAGTGGTGCCATCTCGTTTTCGGCACGGGAATTACTCATTTTCCTGGAAGGTGTCCCTACTTAGAGGGTTCTGTATACATTGCTAATATGGGCGATTTTTAATATGTTTTGTAAGGTCAACTACAGATTGCAGCACTTGTTTTTCCCGTGCAAAGCCAGGACACCCTCGAATTCGCCAAAGATTGAAAGATGAAAGATGAAAAGGGAATTTGCCAAACTATTTTGGGGGATGAATACATTAAGGACGCCCTACGGGAAAAACAGTAACCCCCGCTGCCTAAATAAAGATTGCGCCACATTTTATGATTAAACAGATAAGGTACAGAAACGATGATGGATTAAACGTAAACCATAAATAAATGTAACTTTTGTATAGTGAGTATGACCTAAATAAATTGACAAACAACCATAAACACATGATGAAGGGAATCAAATTGTAAATAAGCTGAAACAACGTATCCGTATATGAAGAAAATTACCCTCTGCTTGACTGAATGAAAATGGAAGAGTAAACAAAAGATCATCCATTACACTTATATGGGAGTATTTCAAAACTTTGAGTCCGCTAACATACACTTAAAACTTGGAGATTTTTATAATTTTTCTATATAAATAGATCAAATAAATAGATTATTACAGCACAGTCTGTCAGTGACTAAATAAACTACCGCATCCCTCTCTTTCAGTCTTGTCGGGATTTAGTTTCAAGACTCAACCACAAAAGGCAGCACGCTCTTCAGGCTTTAAACTATAGAGGTCGAATTAGTTTAAACGCCAAATCATCGTACCAGGCATAATTACAACTGAAATAATGAAATAATGATTTTTATTCATAAAAGATTACAAATATAAAACACACAAATTTTTATGAATAATACTAACCACTTTTACCAGTACTGTGGTTAGTTATCTACTAAAAACACCAGAAAAACAATTTTCAGCCCAATCTCTTGTTAAATGACTTTTGCTGCAGCTACCCGTGGTGTTTGTGTGTTGTAAAAACTACAGAGTGACAATTATGAAGATAATAAAGTGAATTATAAAACATATTAACATTTATAAAGAATGAATAAATTATAAACTGAACTAGAATTTAAATTATACAAATTACAATAAAGATTACAAAGCAATCTGTACAAATATACAAAAAAAATGTCTTGTTTATTTCTCAGACCATGGTCTTATTCAATATGGTAACATCATAAATAGAAAATAGCCAATTTCTTACCCTGACACAGAATTCTTGTACGTTATTACTTTCTTTAATATTAGTGGTAATTTATTGAAATAATTTGGTCCTAGATAATTAAATGATTGTTTGAAAAGCATTTTCTTTACTTTCGGTTTAATAAATATTCTTTTAAGATTGCTTCGAGTATTATGGTGAATCCGGGTTGATCCTCTATTACCACTTCTTATATAAAAAAGCCTTAATGTTTTAAAGATGAACAGGTGTTGGATTGGGAGGATTCTTAAAATAGAATAGAGGGGAAAGGATGACTCTCTTGAATTTTCTTTCATAATTATACGGATGAATTTGTTTTGAGTTTTCCTCACGATGTTGATTCTAGTTTTACAAGTTCCGCCCCAACAGACAATTCCATATTGAATTCTAGATTGAATCAGCCCATAGTACAGAGTTCGCAATAAATGGATGATGCAAAAATTTCTTAGGAAGTAAAACCTTCTTTCGAGGAGTCGAGTTTTTCGAAGCAACTCCGGCTGCCGAAATAAAGATGGTGCCATATACTGAATTTATGATTAAACAGATTAGGTTTTAAAATTAAACTAGCCTAAATGTAACTTTTGTATAGTACATAATTATGTCCCGTAAAATAAATCAACAAAAATATCATAAAACCGTGATGAAAGAAAGCAAATTATAATCAGCTGTAACAGCGTATTTTGTACATTTGTGAAGCTAACCCCCAGCTGCTTGATTGAATGAACATTTAAAATGTAAACAAAATGTCGTCCATAACACTTTTATATGGGAAAATTTGAAAACTTCGACCTCGCCAAAAACCCTTTTAAACTACGGATCATGTAAAATCCTTTCTTAGCGGATGCCTACGCCCTAGAAGGAACGTCCACGCAAAATTTCAAGGTCCTAGGTCGTATAGTTTGGGCTGTGCGATGATAGGTGAGTCGTATTTGACAAATTAGTAGATTTGAAAAAAACTCGATAGTGTATTGTAGGCCTAATTATAGTATTTATAAAAGGGAAAAAACTTAAAAATGCAAAGAATATTTTTAGGAGCAAGAATAAAAAAGATGTTAACATTAGGTATCTGATAAAAAGCTGAAAGTTGAAGATAAATTAAGAAATTGTTCAAACTGGTGTAAACAAAAATACGCCAAGTTTTATCTAGAAACCTTGAGAAATAATCAAGATATAGAATTTTACTTATTTCCCATAAGGTCAACATTGGAACAACGTACTTTGTTTACCAGTTTCAATATCTCGGTAACCAATGGACATAGAGCAGTGATTCAAAATAACTAAATGTTTTTTAGCTGAATCCAATGGTGGTAACAAAAATCTGATTATTTTTATTTTTCTGTGTCAAAAACTCAAAAAACCCATTTATGGGGGGGTTTACCCTCTTTTACCCCCCCCCCCTCTTCCGGTGGTCCGATCGTGCTGGTTTACGAACGGGCCCGAGTGATTTCCACTTTACATGTCTGTACCATTTCATTAAGATCAGACCATATTTATAGCTGCTATCGTGTCAACAGACACATATACGTATTTACTATACTAATTGTCTATAGCCTACTATAAATTCGAACGAATCGTCTTTTTTGCTTCTGGGGGCCCCAAAATGAAAAGTTAATACGGTCTCGAACTTAGGTCTCACCTTAAGACATACGGCAATAGCTTGTTCCTTTAACCCCTTAACTGCAGAGTAAGTTGGCGTGCCGCGGCGCCGACGAGATCAGTGGCGCGGGGTTTAATTACACGATCAACCCCAATTTGCGGGGTTTTCGTTTCAACGCAACAAACGCGATACTGCTGAACTCGTTGCGTGGACGCAGTTCCAGAAAAATCCTCTAGAGGGCAGCACCAAACGGTCTGCTAACTTGTCAGGGCCAACTGTACAGTCGTAGAATGGAAAAAACGAAAAAACCTAGCGGAACAGCTGTACGGTACCAACATAAATCAGCTGGGAACATCAAATCCGAGTATACTCGGGAGCAGCAGATACTGAAACATGGGTGTTGCACGAGTTAGCTGTACAGCAGTCGCGGGTTACAGAATACTACCACGAGCTAACTCGTGCACAGCGGATAAGGGGTTAAGGAAATTCGTTAAAAGTTAAATCAAGTTCTTAAAAACTAAAATTTACTTAAAAATAAAGTATTACACCATGTTGGACAAAGAAAGTCTGAAATAATTGGTAGTAACCTAAATTTAAATCAAGTGAGTTTAAAAGTTTTTTAATTGTGATAAATTGTCCACTTACTCAGAAAACATGTCCTTCAATACATTATGCCAGTGATGAACAGTGTCACTCAAGAATCCAACAAGGTGGATGCATTTTGAAGTGTGAAGCCGCCCACACATCTGACTAAGAAGCCTGAACTCGGTCACTGCTTCCACTTCACTTCTCGAAGCCAAAAACATTTCTATGTTGGTACTAGAAAAGGAAAATTATTTGTATTAATTATAAAGAGATTCAGGTGTTTAATTCATTTCAAAGCTCGCAATTGTATGACACCAAGTACTGTATAGCTTATTTTCTGTTCTTCCTGGTAATAAATATAAATTACATGTTGTCAAAAGCAATCATAAAATCTATTGATGCAACAACAACAACCTTTTGTTGTTGATCGGTGTTTGGTTTTGTTTTTAGTATGGTACTTTTTGTTTTTAGTATGTAATTAATTTGAACAACAACAACAACCTTTTTTGCTATTATTGCCAATCTTTGCCCATTCTTAGGGCAGACCTTAAACGTTGGTTAGGAGTAGAAACATAACCATTAATACTCTTGAAGGAAGAGGTGCAACATTCTCAACTTAAAACGGCTACGGCATACTATTTCGATTTCATTTTCCTTATACTTTGTAGATAATTAAATTGAGGTTGCTGTAAGGCTACAGAAGACATTGCTGAAGGTTTTAAGACTTAAGTGTGTCATTTGTAAGCAGAGTGGATAAAAACAAGTACCTTATTTACAAGTGAGTAAATACTTGCAAGTTTTCTTCCCAAAAGCAAACTCAAATCGATGAAAGCTGCTATTTAGTCTACTTGGAATAGGCTACTCTATTTGAAGTGGATATACTAGAGAATTCTTACAAGTATTTCAAATCAAATCAAGTAGGCCTAACTTAAATTCAATTCCAGTAAATAACTGAACTCTACAAAAAATATTTAGACTTACCTATGTTCTTGAATTGTCCTGACACATTTTAAATATGAGAGGCCTTGTTCCAATTCTTGGATTTTCCTTATATTTTCCTGCTGGCCAATAAGGCTTTCATAGTTACAACTAACTTTCTCCTTTGTGACTTTACACAACTCACTGAATTCCTTTGTGATTTCATCAACAGTCACAGAAGAATCATTATATTCACTGACCGCTTCTGGGGAAGATAACTCTTCACTTGCTTTAATTATCTGTAAATCATTAAGTTGATTCGACCAAAGCAATAAAAGTATCCAAATTTCAAGATTAAATAAGCCTCATCCCCCACTGTTTTAGTGCCAATGTCAATGATATTGTTTCATTTGAGACAAGTTTCTAAAGGAAATCGGCATAAACCAACAAAATTCTTTTATGGCATACCATGCAAGGCACCCAAAAATATTCATAAGTCTTAATAATAATATTACTGATTAATTTGGATTAACTTGCTTGCTCTCGTACCTTGAGTAGGCCTACCTACGAGTTCCATCCGTATCAGAACTTCTGCCACTCATTTCCGTAGCAGCAGATGATTGAATTTTGTTTTCAATATCAACATCTGATCTTTAAGAAAATAACAATATCGAACGATCTGCTAATAGTTGAAGCTAGAAGTACCATTTGATGTTAAGGTTATTATAATTTTATTACTGATGGTTAATGTAACTTAATGATACTCTGAATGGATCAACCACATAGCCTAAGGTAGGTCAATGATTGGCATCAGATTAACTATTTATCTATTTGGCTATTTATTTATTGGTTTATCTGAACTTCTAATTTGGGCATACTGCTTAGACGTAAGCATAGTATATTAATGCAAAAACGAGCTTCGCCCAAATTAAATTATTTTTAGAAGACCATTTACTGGTACTACACAAGTTTGATTTGTAAAACCAATAAACATAACCTGTAGAGGAAGAAAATAGGATAAGAAACCAGAACTTGTACTGCACCCTGCAAAAGCAAAACCAAGGATAAGTTGTCTTTAAAAACCGAAAAACACACCACTTTAACTTAATATTGCGTCATGAAAAACGGATGAGATTTTTAGGATATTATTGATGAGTCTAACCAGTTACTTGCGCTGCTTGCCTGAAGTGCAGTGGCTTATTTCGAAAATCATATCCTGGGTGTGTTTTGCATAAATTAGGCTATCTCGGCTCTCATGAACTTTAACTCTTCATGAGCAACTGATTAACTTAATTATACCGTAATGTGGTGGTTTAGGTAACATTAAAATTAGTTAACTTAATTAAGTTGTTATTGTTCCAAAGAAAAAAATACACATTTTTTTTAAACGTTTGTCATAAAGGCCTGGGCTAAAAAATAAGTCATTAGCATATCTAGTATCATTTAGGCTACTATTGGATTTGCCACTCTTGGCCTGGTAAAAATAAATAATGATTACTATTTTCTTGTGGGTGACAGTGGACACCAATCGTAAGTTACAATAATTTAGCCGAATAAACATGGTCGTCTCAGTTTTTGGGATGGCAACTGCAGTGCTCTAGCTTCACCCAAAGCTGAAATATGGTGCGGGAAATGTTGGTTTTGCTACAAGTAACCGGCTAACGTACTCACACTCATTTTAACTCACGCAAGAGGTAATAATTAGGCCTTGGCACAAATAACCCCGTTAAATCGTAACACACTCTATTAAAGATTAGGATATAATTTTACTTAGGCCTACTGCAGTGAAGGTGTTAATATATTCAGTTTGCAAGGAAGTAAACCTACCTTTTTTTCGATAATTTCTTTTTCTTCAGCCAACCTTTTACACAAATCTTTACATTTTGACAAATTTTTTACATCCTTCCCCAATTCTAAATTAAGCTTTGTAATTACTTTTTGTCTAATACTGTCTTCTGCCATTTCAATATAGAGACAAATTTTCAGATATCAAATATCTCATCGAGGATAAGCTTGATTCCAAAAATAATTTACTAATTACTTTGAGGTTAGGTTGAAGTTGGGGATGTCACTACGTAAACAGTAAACAAAAAACACATGGTCATCTTCATTGAAAGCAATGCTACCGCTATAACGGTATAAACATACGTCTGCCCTGTGCTCTCATCTCTTTTTACCTTTGTTTTCTCAGTTTTTTCCCTGAATAATAGATTACCAGTTTGGTAACAGAAGTTTTCAGCCAAATGTTTGGTCTTAAACCAACAGGGATTTTTGTAATACTGTATAGGTAGCATGAACTAGGGAGCTTGGAAATACAGTACACCTCTACAGGTGATTCCCAATATTGGGAATCGGATAATATGTAAGGTTGTTCAGAATTGTCACCTTCGCCTTCGCCGTTTTTAACACAGCCCTGGGCAAGGACGAGGCCTGAAGAGAAGAATAAGAAAGGCTACCCTAACACAGCAACTTTTGCAAATCATGATCGTAGAAGAACCTAAAATCTATAACCTACGTCTAGAACAAAAACTATTTATGTTTGCCAGTCAGAGGGAAAATATTTCTGACTCATGGATTGAGGCTATATTTCACCCAATAGGTTAATAGAGCTTGGCCAAAACAGGAAAATTGGTACTGCATGACGTTACAAGCTTTGGCTCCATGGGATTGGGGTAACCTTATAATAATATTGTTATTATTCTCTCCTTTACTACAGAACTTCAGACCTTGGGCCCTCCCGCTGCCATCAGTTGCTATGGCAACGCTGTAGGAGTCATGGCATTTCTACAACAAAGTTCTAATTATTTTAGTATTTTAGATAGCTATAGTCGTAATGAACTCTTAGTTCAAAAATGAATCAATCAAAAGCAAGTAATGCTGTAGGCCTAAAAAGTTATTTGATTTGACCAGATACATTCAGTTTTAATTTCTAAACTAAACAAAAAATAGGGTGTTTTAGCCAGTAAAAATAAGTCACCATGGTAAGAACAAAATTTTGATATTCCATTACTCTTACACCTTTATTTATTAAAATTATAAGTAAATATGATTGAAAAATACTATAGTAAAATGAATAAGTGTTTTAAAGCCATAATGTATTTTTCAAATCAAGAGTGGAAAGTGCATCTTTGCATATTCGGGACCATATGTTATTGAGGTGCTCAATAAATCTCACACTTTAAACATATTACTAGGTGAACCCGTGCGAATTCGCACTATTTAATTAAATTATAAATGATCGGCTGCCTTAAAATATAGTCACAGTCTAAGAAAAATACAGTCCCGACACTTGCCTTAATGTTGTAATGCATTATGTTGTCCGCAGGGCGACACTACCGTTCCAAGCGGCACGCAAGCACAGTTACTAACAAAATTATATTCCATCTAATTGTAATTGTACTTATGTGCCAGCCACCAGGGTCGCATTGGGAGGACACTTTTTTCCAGGGCCCCCACATGGGGGGTGCTACCGGTGCCATGGCACCGGGGCCCGTGAGCCGAGGGGGCCCGCAAAGGATGGGTAATAAATAAAAAGGCAAATAAAACAGGCAAAACCGGGTTAGAGACGGTAATAAAGGGGCCGTAAAGCACACGTGTGAGCTAAAAAAAAGGTCATCACTTTTGACGAGCCCTTACGACTTGAAGGGGGGCCCATCATGCCTTTTAGCAACGGGGCCCACGAAATGATGTGGGGGGCCTGTTTCATTTTAGTAATCAGACTGTATTTGTTGTTAGACAGTATATAGTGAAACAACATGTGATTTGCTTGTGGTCTAGTAATTGTGCTTGCGTGCCACCATGGTTGGGGACACTTTTTGTGACCAACTGTCGGGACTGTATTTTTTCTTAGACTGTGATATAGTTAACATATTAAACAAAACTGGATAACTTGTTGCTTTAAGTCAAGCAAAAAAAATCACATAACAAAACAATAAAAAAATTGACTTATATGCTTTGAAAGTTTAATCAAAGGGCTAAATTTAATAACATAAGCTTAATTATGCCTTTTTTTAACTAATGAAAAATTTTTAAAGGTCATTTGACAACCGAAGAAGTTCTGGTAAACGATATTTTTTGTGATTCCTGTTCAGTTTTCTCCAGTTTCCTATGTTCTCTTGTTTCTGAAATGTATATTTTAATATGGCAAAAGATCGTACTCTATTTACAGCAACAACCGTTGAATGTTTTTATTTAAGTCTAATCAGCCCTGTTTTCAGATTGAGAGTTTTCTGCAAGCTCTTGAAAATATGGCAAAATTCGCAAATTGGGCACACGGATCTTTCCTTTGTGGCATCATAGCGTAAATGATGCATTGTCTTTACCAGTCTTTTCATTCGTAAAATGCAAACCACTGCAATACTAACATTTCAATTTCATCGATCCAAGGTTGGGAAGAGCACCTCGCCGATCTAGTAATGCCGCTTTGTACCCATCAGGAGGGTGGTTACATTCGTGTTCCTTCCGAATAGTCAAAGTGCGTCTTCTTCTTATCGGTCACATTATATCTGCACCCAATCAAAAAATAAATTGGCTCAAGTTAACAAGACTACAAAAAATACTATGCTAAAAAGTACTGAAATATCGTAAACTACATTGTATAACGGTACACTGTAATTGCACTGAATAAGCATTTAAAAAACATTTCTTTTTCAAGTAGCCAAGGCCAATCATACCTAAACTACCGTACATAATTGAATCTTTAAAATATAAAATCTACAACTTTTGAAAATAATTTGTTGCCACGTCCTAAAAGCCAAAGCAGCTTTAAACATAAAAAACGCTCTTTTAGAAAAATAAATGATAAGTCCTGCAATCTGTGGTTTACCTGTACAACTATTTCAAAGCATGGCCATATGGTTCAGTTATGAACAAAGTAAACTGAGCTTGGACAAATGTCTATGGATAGCGCCACTGTTTGGAAACTCTTAAAAGTCTCAGACATATTGACAAACCTATATAAAAATCCCTTTAATTTGATACCTCAAACATTAAAATCCGTCCAGCCGTTATTGAGCTTTAACTGTGAAAAGAAAACCGCTTGCGCATTAATATATAGATAGTAAGACATAGTTAAAAAGTATCATAGTAACATTGTCTCCATTGTAAACACTATTCCCTTATTAAACAATATAAGGATGAAGTTTGGCAGGTCATAAAACGATAATGAAAACAGTCAATTTCATAGTAGTGTTGTGAAAAAAAAATGTCTTGACATTTTTATTCCTCAGCTGCTTATAAATATGCCACATACAAAGCACTCTTGCTCTAGTCCTGTGGTCCTTAATTTCCCAATTTGGGGACTACATTCCGGATTCGGACTGCTGACTGATTTCTTCCGGACAGCAAATCGCAAAAGATTTCAAATCAAGATTAGAAAAATTTATTTCACCTCCAAAGCAAAAACACATTCTCTTGTACATTTTCTTGAACAGTAAACTAACAGGTATATGCTTGGCAAAAATGAAACTTTTGTCCTGACCAATAGCAATAAGTGTGTACCATGTTAATGATTAATTAATATATGTACTAATAATTATTTTATTTTATTCATAACAAATGTTAGCTTAATTCGTTTGGTTTTATTTTACAATTTAAATGGCTTTTTTGTTGTATTCATGTTTTTATTCAGCAGATCTAAACTAAACTGATAATAACCCATAAACAAAAAAATTTTGTTATTGGAAACCGGATGCTGTGACTAAAGTACAAGTTAAAATACTTCAAAAAAATTAATTTTTATTTTAAATTAAATCGAGTGAAGAGCATTTTTTTTAAACTCCCAGGTAATCTTTTTTTTAAACTCTGGTTTCCACCCCAGGTGCCTTTGAATTTCTCAAAATGATTAGGTTATACAGTTCTCACTATATGAAATTCCCCCTATCCACTGTGGGATGGGGATACTCCATACTCCCAGGCACTCCAGTAATTCCAACCCCCCCCCCCCCCTTTAACTCTTCTGTGTCATGGTCTGCGACAGGCTCATCACAATTAAAAATGGGCTGACATCAAAAGTAGTTGGTGATCAGTGGTCTAGGCAAAATTTTATATATTTTAGGCCTTTGAAATGATAATTTATTTAAAAATTAACGCCTTCTTTATTAGCTTATGAAAGTTGCTTCTAATAAAGGATACTAAAATAAGGCCTTGTTTAAGAAAGGTAAATTCTCTTTTTAAAAATTAAAGAAAATGTATAAGACAAAATTAAATTTATACCTTAGATCACAATACACCTTATAACGGTGATTTTTTTTTTTAATTACAACAAATTAATTTTAAATTTTCTAGTTGAAGTGGTCCCACGTAAAACGTTTTAAATGACAAAAACCTAGTTTCGAGTAATCAAGTGTTGAAAGTTGGATTCTATAATTTAAGGTTTTTTTAAGGTTAGAACTTATCATCATGTATAATTTTTTTAAACCCTATTTATAACATCATAATGTAGCCTTATATTGAATTTGTACTTGCCATTAAGCATTTTAAAACATTTTACGTGCTTTTTTTAGGGGTTTTATAACATTCTAAATGACTGGCGCTTGAAACGTTCTCTGACGGACTGCTCTCCTACTTTGGAAGAAAACATCAGGGAGTGTAGGAATACCAACAGAAACAAAAATAAACTGAACTGAATATAAAACATTTTTATTGATGTAAAAGTGCAAAAACGTAATGTTGTTATTAAAACGTGATAAGTCATTTTGCTAAAAATTATCCCCATGTGGTGCTTGAAACGTTGTTCTACCCACTTCTTTTTGGGGGGGGGGGGGAGCAATTTCCAGGCCTTGGCTCCTTAGTTTTTGAAGTATAGGGTAATCCAACTTTTCTATATTCATTCCTGGTCTTATCCTTCCACTTTCCAATATTTACTTCACTTCTTTTATTTTTATTCAGTCGATTTTGGTCCTTGGGTGACAGCGCAACAATCGGTGGGGATTCCATCTTTCAGCGAATAGAATGTTATTCCCTAGAAAGTCCGTGCAGTCCCGCGAAGCACGCAAACTTTGACCAACAAAATCAGGGCAACCAACTCAAATATCTTCAAATCAAAATATACCACGGTGTAGCTCATGTCCTAGAGAACCTTTTTCACTGAATATCTCCGATTTTGAGATTTTGTCGCTTAGGACGTTTTACGGGGGACCCCTTCAGTTATAATTAATTTATAGCATTTTGTATTACATTTAATATTTTATTTAAACGCTTGAATAAAGACACATAAGATTGCTTAAGTTTACGGATTGAAACATTATATTTGATCACATGGTATTCTTGGGTTCAACGACGCTGAGTTTTGAAATGGTTTTAATATTGTAAAAGGTCTCCATATGAACACTCCAGCAGACAGTAGAAACCTGTTTTACAAATAATTTTCATAGGCTGCTTCAAATTATTTCCTTAACTTAGCTTTGCTTTGTTTTCAGCCTCCAAAAAAGAAAGCAAGTAAAAGTGGGAAGGGAGGGAAAGGAAGTGGAGGAATCATCGATGGAGTATCCATGACCGAGATGTCTCGGGAGCAGCTTGAAGCCTTCGCACTGCGAATACGAGACGAACTGGAACGTGAAAGGGAGGAAAGAAACTTCTTCCAGTTGGAACGGGATAAATTGTTCACCTTCTGGGAGATAACCAGACAACAGCTTGAAGAAAACAAGGCTGAATTATGGTAAGTAAATCTTTTTACTTTTTGAATCAGTATATAAGATACCCTAATAGCGAATCTCCCCTACAGCGAAAAAGCTTTTACCATATTTCTTATGATAAGACCTAAGCCAGGGACCATCATTACTCTTTGTTTTAGGATCCCCAGATATTCCAAAAAAACCCCGTTTTTTCAAATTTATATGTATTGACCAATATTTTATTTGAGGACAATTTGTGACCATGACCATTAGCTTTTACTGAAGCAAAAACATTGTATAAGCTGAAATCAAGTTAAAGTTATGATCTGAATTATTTTTTAAAGATTTTCAAGCAATTTTTGGGTTATAAAACATATTTCATATAACTTTAATAATTTAAAAAATCTAACGGTGTTCGTGTGTACCCTTCTGTACCATAAGACAATAGTTTTAAGCATTTGTTGTTGTTGTAATCGTCGTTGAAATGGAAAGAAATGGGGTGCAACGTACTTGGGATCAAGTCTAAAACGATCAACCAATTTAATGAGAAGCATTTTCTGAACTGGGTTCAAGTTTCTGTGCTATTTTTAGTCTCCCTCCAGGTTTTTGTACAATCACAGTTGCCGATCATAAAAGTTCATATCACTGCCACTAGAATGAGTAAATTCCTCATTGAGTGATGAAAGCTGAAGCTAAGAGCTTCATAATGTTCATCGCTAATTTATGAGCTATTTTATGTTCATTGATTTGTTCATTTTAGATGGGCAAAATTTCTAATTACAATTGTTTCATTTGTATTACAATTTGTTCTCCATATAGGGGAAGGTCGGCAGGTATCGGACACCTTCGCTTTTTTTTGACTACTCAGTTTAAGGATTACGATAAGTAACCACCTTATGCATAAAATAATACTGCAGTATTTCATGTGCAACTAGATTAAATTATTTATGATAATGACAATAACAACATATTATTTTTTTAAAAAGTTTACTTGTTTACAAAATGCGACTTTCAATTTATGGAGAGTGGTATCGGACAGACCTAAAAATTGTACTAAATTTAGGTTTGGTCGATATTAAATCATTCAATTTAATACATTAAGAATGTATTAATTTCCTAAATGATTTTTCTCTGATGATTTCTTTATTTCCTAAATGATTGCTCCTCGGTACACCAAACCTCTCATTTTCAGTCCGTAATGTCATTTCCTTAGACAAAATTTTGCCTATTGCCAATTTAATGGACGCTTCATTCTAATTTACTCTTTTTTCCCCATGTTCCCTAAAAAATCAAAGAACCTAAGAAATTCTTTGTTTGAAATTCATTGTTGGTGATGGTGATTTTATATTTTGATTAGGATTTTTGCGGACATTTGCCATCACTGATTAGTAAAAAACAAGTTTCACGACGTTTCGGGATCTGGAATCTGATCCCGTCTTCAGGTGGAAGAAAACCTAGAACATAACAAGATTAGTAACACATAGCCAGGAAAACCGGACGAAACAGAGAGCTGTAAAAGCAGTCACGAAAACAATAAGCTGAAAAGAAAAACAATACACAAAATAACACACGAATCACAAGTATCAAGAATCACCTGACAGGAGAGAGCACGTCCACACCCAATCAGAGCTGAGCCGAGACTGGTGGGAGGAAAGCAAATGGCGGCGGCAACAGAAATGGCGGCGCCCACAGCCAACCAAATCACGGCGCGCTACCGGTGGCGAAAACCTGAAACAGAGACATGTGATATGCAAATTCCGTGTGTCTGTTTGTTTTTTAGTTAATTTTTAACCTGATTTTGCCCCTTGGCCTTGCTACGGGTTAACATGTTATGAGAATTTTGAACAGAATTGTTAGTAATTACCCTATTTGCTGACACTTTATTTTCCCTGTCTTTCAATTCTTTGTTTAATATTGGTAGCCATACTGGCCTTATTTCAAGTGAAGATTGACTGATTGGTTGGTCTGCTAGTTTTATGTATGAAGCTTCAATTAGTTTTCTTTTGAAAAAATGAGGTTCGCGGTGTACTATTTTTGCTTCGTCAAAATTCATCTGGTGATTTTCAGACCAGCAGTGTTGAGCAATTTTTGATTGATCCACTAAGCCCTTCCTCGTGTTATCTTTGTGTTCTTTGATTCTAACATTTAAAGGTCTTTTTGTCTCGCCATAATACGGCATAGAGCAACTATTGCAGTTTATTCTGTAAACACAGTTTTTTGATCCCTGAGTGCCATTTTTTGGTTTGGTTTTTACGAGACATTGCCTAAGAGTGTTTTGTGTCCTAAACACGGTTCTAACTTTGAACTTCCTAGCAACTCTTCTAATTTTTTCCGATAATCCCGGCACATAAGGGATTGACATAGGAACGAATCTTTCAGTGTTTTCTGACTCATTCTGTTTAGCCCTACGGGTTTTGCACTTTCTTATTACGGATTGAGAGTGTCTATTCTTAGCCAAATCTTGCTCTACTTTTTTGATTTCCTGATTTAATCCATCTTGATTTTAGCAAATGCTCTTTGCTCTGTCAAATAGTGAGTAAGCTACCCCTTCTTTGACAGATTTTTGATGGTTTTATTGAAAATTTAAGTACTGCCCTGTGTGTGTCTTTTTTCTGAAAACAGTTGTCCTAAGCGTGTCCCTATCCTTTTCTACGCACACATCCAAAAATGCTAGTTTGTTTTGGACTTCCTCTTCCATTGTTAGGCGGATGTAAGGAGAAATACTGTTAAGATGCCCTAAAAAGTCTTTTAGTTCATCGTCTCCATGCGGAAATACCACGAAGGTGTCATCGACGTACCACCACCAAATCTTCGGTTTGAGTTGAGCCAAAGACAAAGCCTTTTGCTCAAACTCCTCCATAAAGATATTAGCAAAGATATATGTGCCTTATGTGCCGGGATTATCGGAAAAAAATTAGAAGAGTTGCTAGGAAGTTCAAAGTTAGAACCGCGTTTAGGACACAAAACACTCTTAGGCAATGTCTCGTAAAAACCAAACCAAAAAATGGCACTCAGGGATCAAAAAACTGTGTTTACAGAATAAACTGCAATAGTTGCTCTAGGCCGTATTATGGCGAGACAAAAAGACCTTTAAATGTTAGAATCAAAGAACACAAAGATAACACGAGGAAGGGCTTAGTGGATAAATCAAAAATTGCTCAACACTGCTGGTCTGAAAATCACCAGATGAATTTTGACGAAGCAAAAATAGAGTACACCGCGAACCTCATTTTTTCAAAAGAAAACTAATTGAAGCTTCATACATAAAATTAGAAGACCAACCAATCAGTCAATCTTTACTTGAAATAAGGCCAGTATGGCTACCAATATTAAACAAAGAATTGAAAGACAGGGAAAATAAAGTGTCAGCAAATAGAGTAATTACTAACAATTCTGTTCAAAATTCTCATAACATGTTAACCCGTTGCAAGGCCAAGGGGCAAAATCAGGTTAAAAATTAACTAAAAAACACAAACAGACACACGGAATTTGCATATCACATGTCTCTGTTTCAGGTTTTCGCCACCGGTAGCGCGCCGTGATTTGGTTGGCTGTGGGCGCCGCCATTTCTGTTGCCGCCGCCATTTGCTTTCCTCCCACCAGTCTCGGCCCAGCTCTGATTGGGTGTGGACGTGCTCTCTCCTGTCAGGTGATTCTTGATACTTGTGATTTGTGTGTTATTTTGTGTATTGTTTTTCTTTTCAGCTTATTGTTTTCGTGACTGCTTTTACAGCTCTCTGTTTCGTCCAGGTTTTCCTGGCTATGTGTTACTAATCTTGTTATGTTCTAGGTTTTCTTCCACCTAAAGACGGGATCAGATTCCAGATCCCGAAACGTCGTGAAACTTGTTTTTTACTAATCAGTGATGGCAAATGTCCGAAAAAATCCTAATCAAAATAACCTAAGAAATCCGTGAATTTAAGCGGTCATAACATCGTCCGTTACCACCCGATTGTAGCTTGTCCGATACCAGCCGCCAGACAACGTAGTTTGTAATGGTTGCCAAGCCGCAATCTACAATGCGACAGGACCTAAACGTCGTATTTACTTAGTATAAAGTATACTAAGTATTTTAAACTCAACTATTACCGATATCATTTACTTCAATCGATGCAGAAGCTTGGGAAAACTATATACGTGCACGTGTCCCAATTCAATAAAACAAAAAACTCTAACCACAACAAAAACCGTGTACAATAACTGTCCAACATGGTGATGGCCCAACATGCTCATTTAGGTGGTTGTACTGACGGCCTGACAGCTGCTGCCCCTAGCGTAATTTTCCGGAAACTGGTTCTGTCCGATACCGGCCTCTGTCCGATATCAGCCGACTTTCCCCTACTATGATTTTATGCCTCTAATTGTCCTAAAATCGGGAGTTTAGAATAATAACTTTAAACATGTTAGGGGGAGGATCCTCAACCCTCCGTATATTGGAGAGGGGGGGGGAGTTACTCAAACCCCACAGCAGGTCCCCTTTAAATTTCCTGAGTCACAGCCGTGATAGGATCATAGAGATTTTATGGACCTCCACAGTAAGTTATCAGTGATCAATGTTATACTGTATGTTGATTAAACATATATGATAAGAACTGGAACCAGAACCTATTTGGTATGAAATATGTTTGGACTACTCTAATCTTTTCAATAAGCATTAATTTCTTGGTGATCATGAACCATGAATAAATTGAATGGTTAATTTTTACTACCATGAATTTGATGTTGTTGGTTCATGTTTGGTGCTGAAAAACTTTCAGGGTGTTCATTATTATTTTAGCTGATGTTACGTTTTAATTGAATGTTTTTAGCAACAAAGATAGAGCTATTGAAGAGGCTGCTGAAAAACATGATATGGAAATAAAAATTTACAAACAGAAAGTGAAACATTTAATGTATGATCACCACAGTCACCTTGCCGAACTTAAGGTATGTTTTGTAAACCAGACATTTTAGGTGTTTTACATTTGATAAATCATTCATGAATAGTCGAAAGGGTAAAGCATAAGTGGAGAATAGTTTTTAAGTTTGTAAGTAACTTTTATTTTAAATTTGTTTGAAAGTGAAACAATAAAACCCATTATTGTGTTTAGGTACTTTCTTGAATATTTGTCATTATTTGCTAAATTACTATCTTTATAATAAAATGTTGTTAATCCAGTTGATGAGGTCTGAATCTTGAATATAAGGAACAAGTGGAGAGTAAGTTTTTAAGTTTGTAAGTAACTTTTATTTTAATTTTGTTTAAAAGTGAAAAAATAAAACCCATGATTGTGTTTAGGTAGTTTCTTGAATAATTACCATTATTTGCTAAATTACTCTCTTTATAATAAAAAGTTGTTAATCCTGTACATACCCAGTGGACATTTGATTAGGTCTGAATCTTGAATATAAGGAATTTTTTATAGTAAATCAACCCGCTATTGACATAATATTGATTTTGTAACACCCATTGATTGTACCTTTTTTTTTTTGGTGCAACGGATGTGACATGTTGCACTGGCTTTGTATCACAACGCCTCTGAACCTGCTGACACCTTCTGGTTACTCCATGTCAGGTTTAAACTGAGCATAATGAAATAATTAGCCATCTACTGACATTTTTTATTTTCAGGCAAATAATATGGTAACTTTGAAAATGGCTGAAAATGATTATTCAGAACAAGAAATTGAATTAGAAAAAGACAAGAAAGCTTTGAAAGCCCAATTGGTTGAACTGAGTCTCACCCATGAAGATGAGATCAAGGCTCTTCGTCTGGTGAGTAGATGAATTAAAATTGGACACTTTTTGGGAGGAAACTCTGTGTTTGCATTTGTCATTAATATTTTATGTCCTTTTCTGATTTTTTGTTTTATCCCAAGAAAATCATGATAAAGTAGCGTATGTACAGCATAAATATTGATGCTATCTTCATGCAGCCAATAACACAGGCACCAATGGAAATTTATGTAACGTAAAAAACTTATGATCCATTAATGAGTTTTAACTTAAGGTTTACTAAGGTTACTAACCTAACCCTTTGCGATCATAAGACCAGCAGAAATGGCCACAATGCAGTCAGTAGCCGCGAGCTCGCTGCAGAATGGCGGCAAATATCCAATCCAATCGCAAAGGCTAAATTTTAGCTGAAATAAGAAAGTTGTTCATAGTATTGAACTAAGACTTTTAACCTCCACCAAATTCAAAAGTTTCATAATGGTTTTTCAGTAAAATACACGGCTGCAAAATTAGTCAAGTTCACGCTTTCTTAACTCAACAACTATGAAAACAAATGAAGGGTCACTAACATATAGAGATTCAGTCAATCGTGTCTGTCTCCTGAAATAACAATTACAAGAGAAGACAATAATTTTAAGAGTAATCCAAAATTTCTTACCACGGTACTCCCAAAAAATCATGGCTTCTTCGCCATGTAATTTAAATATTTGAAGAAAAATCTCTTCAGCCCTAAAAACTATTATGAGCAATAACTGTTTTAAATAGATATGGTTGTTAAAATAATTTTTGAAACATCATTATTACTTGATTTAATTTTAACAGCATTTTGGATTTCGTTAAAAAATTCAAATCGAGGGTTTAAGTCTAATACCTCGTATCTTCAAAATTTGACATTTTGAGGTTATGATATATTATGAAAGAGGATGACCAGGTCTCTTCAGTTCTAATACCTCGCAAAGCAATTCCTATTCTAAATATGTAAAAAAGATCATTTAAAATGCCTCGTATCTTGCAGTTGGTAAACTTTACTTCTAATACCTCGTATCTTGTATAAAATGCATAGTTAGTAACAGCTGATTTGTGAATGTGTTTTTTTAATTAGGTTTGTTTTTACTTCCAAATGATTTGCTTATATTAGTGTTGTGTACTAACCTCAACTAGGGTGTAAAGTACTTAATCACGTTTACAATTTATTTTTTTCCTTCAATACAACTGTTTAATTAATGTTGAAAGTGAAATTTTAGAGATACGAGGTATTAGAATTTTGGTTCTAGAAGAATTCATTCTGAGATACGTGTTATTAGATCAAGATAACCTAGTTAGAGTGTTGATAGCACCAAACCAAAGTTTATTGCTAGTGTTATTTTTATAAGTTATTTTTACTAGTTATTCCCCGCCGCCACAGGAAGAAGGCAGTTTACTGGTGGACGCCAGGAATAAGGGAACTCCGGAGGAGATGCCTTGGTCTCCGACATCGAAGTAAATAAACAACTCGTTTATTTACTTCGATGGTCTCCGACGAGCTGCGCAGCGAGCCAGGAACCGCCCTGATGCAAATGCCAGAGCGGCCCGACGAGAGCTCCGCGGTGCCATCAACGGGAGTAAAGTCAGGTGCTGGAAACAGCTGTCAGGATATCGACAACGACCCCTGGGGGACAAGCTACATACAAACTTGTAACCCAGAAGCTAAGGGCTCGCTCATCACTGCGGACATGGAACCACAAGCCATGGCCGCCGTCATCGATACACTGTTTTCTAGCCCCCAATTCGGCCAGTCACGGAATTCGGAGATATAGGCGCCTTCCCAGCTTTCCGGGAAGAGGAACTTACTGCCGCCGTCCGATCCCTATGACCCGGAAGCGCACCCGGTCCTGATGGCATTCCGGCGGAGGTGCTCAAGCTCGCTGCGGAGGTGAATCCAAGGCTTCGGCTCGATATGTTCAACGCGTGTCTGGCGGAAGGCGTTTTCTTCTCTTCATGGAAGGTAGTCCGTCTTGTTCTTATTCCCAAGGAGAAGAGTACACCGGGGACCCCTTCTTCTTTCCGACCCCTGTGTATGCTCGACACGGCCGGGAAAGTGCTTGAAAAGCTCTTGCGCGTCAGGCTGACCGAGGCCATCGACTCTGCGAGGATTTGTCCCCGGGCGCTTGAGCATACGTTCTAAGTCCCCTCCTACCTCCTACGTATGATAGAAGCGTACCTGACAGACCACGTTCTGTTGTACGACACGACCGAAGGTCAGCGACGCATTCTTACCTCTTCCGGGGCTGCGCAGGGGTCCATTCTCGGACCCGACCTCTGGAATGTGTCTCTCGACAGCTTGCTGAGGCTAGACATGCCCGATGAGGCCCGCCTCATTGGCTATGCTGATGAGTCACTGCCTTGATCGCGGCGAGGAATGTTGAGCAAGCGCCGCCTGCTCATGACTGCCGTCCAGTCAGTCTTACTGTACGGAGCGGAGGTTTGGGCTCGCGCACTCGAGAAGCAAATCTTCCGAGACCGGCTTGCCCGAGTCCTGCACAGAGGAGCTTTGTGGGTCGCGTCAGCCTACTGCTCAGTCTCCGAGCCTGATGTGATGGTGGTAGCCGGAGACATCCCCGTCCTTTTCCTCGCAAGGGAGAGGTAGGCAATCTACCGGATGAGGCGTGAAGTGGGCCGGGAAACAGCTGCCAAGGAGGAGTGCAACAGCAGCTTCAACTCCTGGCAGCTCGAACGGGGGGGGACTGGCAGCCGAGCCAAGGGGACGTTGGACCTTCCAGTTCATACCTTCCTTCCGACCATGGGTGGAACGGCAGCACGGCGAGGTCGTCTACTGCGTGACCCAGTTCCTTTCTGGTTACGGGTACTTCCGAGCCCATCTGCACCGGATGCGTAGAGTCACCAGCCCGGATTGTCTGTATTACCCCGGCATCCCAGACACGTCCGAGCACACCTTCTTTCAGTGCGACCGTTAGCACATCCGCCGAGTCTCGCTTTCATCTGAGATCGCCGTGGTCGTCAGCCTACGAGACATCGTCGGAGCTATGTTTCAGGGAGAGGGCAACTGGAACTGTGTCCGGCACTATATCCAGGCAATTCTTCGGGCGAAAAGGTCGGCCTCGATTAGCCTTAATCTTCAGCTTTTCCCCACGGAGGTTACTGGCGTAATATCAAAGGTCTATCCCGAAGTAATGTGCGAAGCAGTTCCAGGCTAGTGTCCTCAGTGTTGAGGAGGGTGGTTTAGACGGTAGTTCACGGGACTTTGAGCTCGTGGGAGTCCGACACTATTGAGGGGACAATGAGCCCCTCAGTGAACGTAAACGCGTTCCACCTCCTACCTAAAAAAAACCAGGGTGTGATATTAACATTGTAGTTTAAAGCTAAAGCCAGCCTGTGGTAGCATAAGGGCTCAAAATGCAAAAGGTTTTGTTTTAATTTTGTATTTTTATTCACAGAAAAGTAAAATGGGCTTGTATGTTACTAGTGTTTTTTTATTTCTAATACCTCGTAAGTCACAAAAAATGAAGTCTAATACCTCGTATATCAGTTATTTACTCATTACACCTTATATATTAATTTATTTATTTGGTAGAGGCCTTAATTTCCCGTTAAAAGCCTCAAATAAATAAAAGAAAGCCTTTGAGGTTTGTTCTTCATCATAATAATTAAGTTATAACGTTTTTTATCCCTCCTGAAAAGTTACAGTTTTGTAGATACGAGGTATTAGACTTAAACCCTCGAAATGCATACTGAGCTACAAATTAATTCTATATACTGTGTTATTAAAAACCCTATGAATTTCCCTTGGATTAACGCTATTTACAGTTTGAAACACGAACAAATCAAACTGAAGTTAAAAAATTTGATTATGTACTTATAGTATCAAATAGCCTGTAGTTAGCTCGTATAATGTTTTATACAGAAACACAGTTCGGAGCTGAGTGAGCTTCGCAGCAAGTTCGCTGTGGAGGCAGAGGTGCTGGAGAGCAAGATGGACGCCAGACTGGCAACTTTGCGGAACCAACTCAACCTGAAGCACAAACTGGAACTGGCAGAGGTAATGTGGATCAATACAGACATTTGAATTGTAATTTGAATGAGAAAAAGAATTGACAGGGAGCAGGTGGAATGAAATGAAGGGGTCCCCGGTAAAATGTTCTCAGCGCCAAATTTCAAAATAGGAGATATTCAGTGAAAAAAGGTTCTATAGGACACAAGCTACTCCGTGAATATTTTGTTTTGAAGATATTTCAGTTGGCAGCCCTGATTTTGTCAGTCAAAATTGGCGTGGTCTGCGGGACTCCACACACTTTCTAGGGCATAACGTTCTATTCGCTGAAAGATAGTCGGTTGTTGCGTCGTCGCCCATCGACCAAAATTGCGTAAATAAAAGTAAAAGATGAAAAGTAAATATGTTGGAAAGTGGAAGGATAAGACCAGGAAGGAATGTAGAAACACTGGATCACCCGATATTTGGAAAATTGCCCCCAAAAGAGGTGAGTAGAATAACGTTGTAAATGCCGCCTTTGGATAACTTTTAGCAGATTGATGTATCACCTTATATAACAATATTACGTTTTTTGTTCTTTTATATCAATCAAATTGTTTTGTATTAAGTTTTTTATTGTTATGTTGGCATTCCTATACTTCCTGATGTTTTCTTCCAAAGCAGAAGAGCAGTCCAACAGAGAACGTTTCAATTACCAGTCATTTAGAACGTCATAACTCCAAAAAAGTAATGAAAACATTTTAAAATGCTTAATGGCAGGTAAAAATTTAATATAATAAGGCTACAATATGATGTTAAAACTAGGGTATTAACAATTTTTACATGATTATAAGTTCTAACCTTTGGAAAAACCTAAATTTTAACCTTGATTACTTGAAACTAGGTTTTTGTCGCTTAGAAAGTTTTATGGGGGACCCCTTCAAATGTATATAAAGCTAAGACAGTTGTACTTTAAGGTAGAAGAAAAATTGACTCCTCTTTGAATTTTTGAAAATTATCATATTAAATTAATTAATTATCATATTTATTTTCCTAATATTAAACTGCTTTTGATATCGTATTTCACTTGGGTACCTGATCTTACAATTAATTATTTGTTTTTTCATTTTGGAAATGTCTTGTGTTATGATAACAAATTCTACATGGTTTAAAAAAAATAAAACTTTGAATATAATTAGTGAGAACTCATTGATTAATTTGTTGTAGGACAATAAAGTAACAAAGATTCATGTTTTGTGCAAAAGATTTGATGATAGATAGTAAAAAGAGAAGGAATTTGAACTTTCTAGATCTTTTAAAAAGTTGAGCTGTAACATAGGTGATACTAATTCATACCAAATAAAATAAAGACAATTAAGTTATAATTTTTGTCATTCTTAGGTTGAAGAACGCAAGAACCAGCAAATCCAACATCTGGTCAACAACCACCAACAGGCATTCAGTGAACTTAAAGCTTACTACAATGATATCACTGTAAACAACCTTGCTCTTATTACAAGTCTTAAGGTAAGTTTTTTTATACTCCTTTTTATTAGTATTAAGTTTTCTATGTTACGGTATTACACCAGTCTCGATGCTATTGAAAACCCATGAAAATGGTAACCCAAGTTACCAAAAATCAAAAAAGATATGGTACATCCTAAGAAATAACATAACTGTTGTTCTGTTTTAAGTTTGTGGCACCTGTTTTTTTTTTTTTTTTAGCGCCAATGATATTTCTTTATTAGCACTAAAATGCAATGAAGCTTAATGAAAAAAATGAAAAAGATTGATTTCTTTGATAGCTATGTTATTGCTATTGTTATTGTTATTGATTTTCTTGTAATAACAATTATGTATTTGATAGTATTACAAGCAGATTTTTATTAAGTTGTTGTTGCTTATTATATTTTGTTATGTCTTGTTATAGTTTTATCATATTTCTTATCTTTATCTAAAATGTAATTCCTTTTTACAGAATCTTTTTTTTGCATGATGTTTCTGTTGTAGAGTTTTAGATCATAGTAAATCACCATGTGCTGGTGTTGGCAGCTTGCCAACATCATATTTTTTATGTACTTTTGATATTTATGTATATCATATTTTTTATGGGCGTACCTGTTAAAATAAATAAACAAATGAACAATGAGTCTACATTTGACATTATACAGAATATTTTCAATTTGCAACAGTTTAATAAAGATTTGATAACAAAAGACTTTTAAATTATTTTCTACAAAACCTGTCTGCATCATATACTAAATACTATAATATACACTAACTACATCCTGTTTTTGCTGGTTAGAAGGGAGTGACCAGCTGTTTAAGTAATGGTGAAACTTGCAATGATCATTTGCCGACAAATTCCTTCAAAATTCATACAAATGTTGTAAGTTGTATATAACTTTAATTGTAGGTGTTGTTTTCCATTCAGATTCAGATAATGGTCATTTCTAAGGCCTTCTACACAATCCATATTAACTTTGAAATCCCTACTTTAGAACTACAATAGAGCGCCGATTATCCGAACGTCGATCATCCGAACCGTCGGTCAACCGAACGCCGTAAAAATTCATATTTTGAACTTGATTCTCAAGCAATTCAAATTCGCGCGCCAACCGAAACTCCCGTTGCGCCGGGATATCAATGTATTATGATAGATTTCATAATAAAATTAAGTGAATAATTTTTGTTTGATCATTTTTTAGCCTTTTTACTATTAAGAATTATGTTACAAATATAATTTTAAAATGTTTTCTTTTCATGTTCGATTATCCGAATATTCAGTTATCCGAACACCCCTCGTCCCCAATTAGTTCAGATAATCGGCGCTCTACTGTATTCCAAACAGGCGTGTGATTATTAAAGCTCTTTTATGAAATTTGTTGATCAGGAGCAAATGGCAAAAATGAAAGATAATGAAGAACGGATGGAAAAGAAGTTAAAAGAAGTAAGCAATGAAAACAAGAAACTAACTGAGCCATTAAAAGAGGCACGTGAACAAGTTGCAGATCTTCAACGACAGCTCACCAACTACAACAAAGATAAAGCTTCGCTATCCGTAAGTTATTCTCTTTCTTCCATGTGATGATCTTTTACGTTTTATTTATATAAAATTTAAAATTAGATTATTTATTTTTAAAACACACACCTTAATGTTTACAAATATTTTATTTTAACATAAACAATGTATGTTAAAATATTGTATTATTAAACCTACTGTTTGTTTTTTATTTTATTTTTAAGATGCTCAAGGAATGTTCTGATTCTTGATTTTAGTAAATCAACTATACAAATAAAATGTTATATTATGAAATAAAATTCCTTTATTTCCAATTGTACCTCCAATATAATCAAGTAATGGTACATAAAAATGTACAATATGGTATTTTACAGGGGTTAATTTCAGCCGGAGCACACCGGAGCGCAGCTCCGGTACTTTTTAAGAAACCAGAGCTCACCGGAGCGCGGTTCCTCAACTCACCGGTACGGCTTCGGACCCTTTTTCTGGCCACGTAATTTATTAATACTGTTTAAAAAGCGATTTTATAAATGTGTACAACTCTTTCTAATTCATAAACGTTAAAAATTCATCAAATTTAATCGCAATTTAAAAAAAATTCCGGGGGAGGGCCCCTGAACCCCCCCTTCTGCTGGGGGGTTTTCCATACCCTCCCGGCGGCCACTCGTTGTGCCATAGCTCCGGTACTTTTTTCTTTACAAATTAAGCCCTGGTATTTTACAGATCTGTTCAGCCCAGAAGTCTTGTGGGATGCGCATGCGCAGTGAAGATTTCCCCTACCGCGAGTCTCAGTACAGTCAAATTTCGAAATAAACTCATCTGTCAAAACATATGATTCTTTGTTTGCAATAATATTTGTAATGTTGTCATAGGCCATGTGGGATTTTAAGTTGACTATACAAAACCGATGAAGGAAAAACAGTGGTGAGGGTATTCTCCATCTCTCTCGCACTTCCACCCCTACAAGACTTCCTGGCTGAATAGATCTGTAGTAGTAGATGAGTTGAATTAATCTGTCATATGCCTTAAAAGAATTTTCCAGTTAGTAATCATTTTTTTCTAGAACATGAAGAAACATCTGTCTCATGTTACAAAGCAACTAGAAGATCTTACTGGTGAATACGATGTGCTAGAAATGGCATTTGAAAAGGTAAAGCATTGTTTTAATTTGAGTCCCTAGATAATTCATAACTACCTATATTAAAACAAGTGAAAAGTCAATATTTTTGGTTTATTTTATTGATTCATAGTAACAGAGTTTACTAAGTGTTCATTTAGGACCTATATTACTGGTTCAATGTTAATATTACTCGTCATAACAGTTAAAAATAAAATAAAAACAAAAACTCTTCTTTGTTTAAACAAACAACAACAAAAAAAACTTAATGAACATAATGATATACATGGGCCCGGGCCCAGAGCGGCAAATTTCTAGGGGCGGCAAATTTTGAAGGCCAGTTAAAAATTTGCTAAAATAATGTAGAACGTTTTATGCAATTTTTTTGTTTTCTATCAGATTTATAAACTAATATTAATTATAAAAAGTCTGGAGAGAAATTTTTTAGTACATTAGATAATTTTTTAAAATCAAAATACACCATTATTTTGCGTAGTGCGTCACTGGGGCGGAAGGGCGGCATTCGATGTACTCAAAGGTGCGAAAGCTTATTTTATTGGCGCTGGCGCTGAGTTTATTCGGGGTATTGGTGGAATCGGATCATAAGAAGGTGGGGGCGAGGAGGGCAATATTTGTTATTTTTGTAAAAAATATATTCGAATGACGGCCGCAAAATTTCCGAGAGTTTTACCAATAGCTTTACAGCTGAGAGTTTAACGTGGTTGCGATACAGTACCACCAAGAGATTTAATTATTACGCCTACTATGATACAACCGAGATTACCAGCTGCGATACAACCGTTAGATTTTATTCCGCGAATTGACCGTAGGAATTTCACCGATCGCTAAAAATTCTAAAGATTTGTTTTGTAATACTACCAAAGATTCGTGAGCTGCAAATATTTGAGGTATTTGTTTCAAGAGATTTTTTGCATGCAATACAACTGACTGGTTTGACGACAGCTATAGAACCGGCCCATTTACGGCCACTAAACGACTAAGAGTTTCTTAAACAACCCATGTTCGCAGACCACGATACAGCCTAAACATGAGCTGTTATTGCCGTAATATGACCGGTAAATTTGCCAGTTGCCGCAAAACCAAAGCAGGTTGTTTACCAAATTACACATATATTTTTTCCGACTTTTTTCTTACATCTCCCGACTATTAAAAAAAAATCACTATCAGTGAAATCAGTCATGATGCCTCCTTCAAAAGAGCGACAGATTGTCTGCCACAAAATGACCGAGATACATGCGTGCCAACCACTGTAAAACGACCGATTTTTCGGCCACAACATGACCAATATGTGCAACTATCGCGAAAAAAGAGAGCGACTTGTCGACCGCAATGTGGCCAAGAGATCTGTCGGCGGCAATACAAGCAGGCAATTTTCCAGCCGCAAAACGACCGAGAAATTTTCCAGTTGCGAAGTAAACGATTGATTCCAGCCACAATATTACTGAAATATTTGTTTGTTGTGATTAGATCGAGAGATTTGCCGGGTGCGATGACAATACCAATGATGAAAATGGCTATATTTCGTTTCGTTCTAACTCAAATATCGAAATTCCCCACGGAATGTTTAAATTCATTACTTTTTCCCGACTTTTAGCGAAGTTTTCCTATAAGGAAGAAGCTAACCGAGAGACTATGAAATGGGAAAAATAAAAAGAAGGCGATAATGAAGCTTTACTAGCCCTGAACTGGCCGAGAGATGATCGCGGCGAAACAATCGAGAGAATTTTAGACCAAGGCAATGCGACCACGAGATTTTATTTGGCCACAAATTAAATACATTTTTCAGTCTTGTTAACGAATTTTAACATTGGATAACACCAGAATATTTGTATAATTTTATTCTGTGAGGCCATTCGCCAGCTGGCATCAGCAGACATATACATAATCACAAATATTATTGTTTTAATGTAAAACAATATTCAGGTTTAGCTAATAAATTGTAATCCCACATTATTGGGCGGAGCAAGTCCCCCCCTCTCCAAATTACGCATGGTGAGTTCTGGAAAATTGTCTCGTTTGGGAGGAGGGGCGACGAAATGCTTTGGGTCCATGGGTGGCAAAATCGTAAATCCGGCCCTGATGATATACTCTATGTTCCACATATTGTTCTGTATAAACCGCAGTAGCAATAGCAATCCAAGTATTTGTTATTGCCTGTTCCAAGGCGACACTAAAAAACAGGCCGTAATGCTAAAATTCACATATGATTGTAAGCGATGGCTATGACGTAATGAATCGTTTGTGATCAGCTGCTTGCTCCTTGATCAACGTCATTCTGAACCATGAAGTGTCATTGTAGCTGTTGTGTAAACACAAAAACGGATTCACGCGCATATTTTATACTCAAAACAAGTTTCTAAATTTAAAATAGACAAATTTTCGCACTATTACTCAAACCAAGGTGTCTTCAAATAGGCTAACAATTTTATAAACTTTGTAATAGTTTGCTCCTCGGTGCATATAATTTAATTAAGTCTAAATAAAAACATGTCCAAAAAACTTTACAATTGTTTGCTCTACATTTTTTGTACAAGCTCCCCATGGATTGTTACTTTTTTCTAGTTACCGTGCAAGCTCCCTGTACAAACGTCATTTTTTACTCTTCCGTATACCCACTAACAACACAAATTCGACAATTAATTTTTTCTCTAAATACCATGTATAGAGGGGAGAAAGTGAAAAAGAAAATATATTTATGTACTCAACTATTTAAAAATATTTTAAATCCTAATAATAGAAAACAAATTATTTTGCTTGACAAAAATATTTAATTTTTATACAAGGGTAGATTAAAATCTATTCTAATAGTCTGGTCGGTGAGCCATGTGACCTTGAAGCAGGGTCCGACTCAAATGTTATGATTCATTCTAGTACTAACTATTTGATTTACTGAACAAGAACTCTTTTCCACAGTCATATTTGATTAAATATGGCTCAAATGAAAGCTACAGATCACTTGAGTGTTTTAAGACCAGAACGAATAAAGGGACGTATTTAGGGCCTAAAATATTAATCTTTTCTCGCTCTTAGAAAATTTAGCAGTGATTTTCTGTCTGTGATTGTTTATGAATGAACATGCATAAAAAAGCTTTCGTTTTTTAGGTACAATCTTAATTCTAAATAATTTTCAAGCACCACACACGCATCAATTTCCGGCGAATCATTTTCCGCCGAAGTTATCCTGGAGAAGATACATTCTGGTGCTGTTGAAACTTGAAACTACATAATTTCTTCTTGATGCACTGATTTCCGCGGTAATTTTCGGGATTCAAATCGCTTCAAGTTCACCGAGGCTCACGATTTCGTCATCTATTTCGTTGTCGTTTTTTTCCATCCCGGCTCCACTTTAGATCTCTGTGACACAACTTGCAGACAACTCTGAAGATGATGGCGATGGTTCATTTTTACAGCGAGAGGGAACCGCATCTTTAGACGATCACGTTTGATTGTACAAGTACATCCTTCAGAATGACTGATTACATTTTCTCGATCAATATAACGCTCTTCAAAACAATGAATGCCTACCACTGATCGTTTTGTCGGTGTGAAGCTGGAGCGTGGTATCGAATTTAACCACTGCTGTTTTCGTGTCTCGTTTTTAGAAACACTAGAAGTTATGGTGTTGCTGAAGCAATTACATGCAAGAGGATGAAGGCATTTCCTACATCAATTAATTGTGAATTCTATAAGATCACCTAAAAGGTTATGATTTGCATCACATTATCAAAACAAACAACAAATAAACGATTAGAAAGTAATTACGTCATAGCCATCGCTTACGATCATATGTGAATTTGAGCATTACGGCCTGTTTTTTTAGTGTCGCCTTGCCTGTTCACACTATCAAGATCTTGAGATTATGCAGGTTTGAGTAAAAGTAAAAAAAAAACACATAAGTTGGTCAGCAAAATTATAGGAAAGCAAGTTTATCTAAAAAAATTCTCAAAATTTCTCTTGTGATCAACAAAGTGGTCTATGCCCAAAAAATTCCCATTTTATTGTGATACCTTTGTTCTGTGCACTTATATTCAAGATAAGCCTCTTCTCCTATAATTCTCGCAACCAATTCCTTAATTCCATAATTATTGTCTTATCTTAAAATCAAATATCATATACAGCCATTTTTGTGAAATGCAAAAATGTGATATAAGTGTATAACTGTTTATTCTTGTTTCAAATTTTAGTTTGTCATGATGTTTTCTGTTTTGTCAGTTTCAATACATATTAATTATTTCTGTGTTAACAACACAAGTTTGTGGTCAGGGAAAGAGACTTTTGAGACATGAACAAAGAATGTTTTGTCTGAACAGGTGAAGGAAGAGAGGGACGAGCTGCACGACAAGTTTGTGTCGGCGATACTGGAGCTGCAGCAGAAGTGCAGCCTGAAGAACGTGGTGCTGGAGACACTAGCAATGCATGTTGTATACTGACAGGTGAAGGAAGAGAGGGACGAGTTGCATGACAAGTTTGTGTCGGCGATACTGGAGCTGCAGCAGAAGTGTAGCCTGAAGAACGTGGTGCTGGGGACACTATCAATGCATGTTGTATACTGACAGGTGAAGGAAGAGAGGGACGAGCTGCAGGACAAGTTTGTGTCGGCGATACTGGAGCTGCAGCTGAAGTGTAGCCTGAAGAACGTGGTGTTGGGGACACTATCAATGCATGTTGTATACTGACAGGTGAAGGAAGAGAGGGACGAGTTGCACGACAAGTTTGTGTCGGCGATACTTGAGCTGCAGCAGAAGTGCAGCCTGAAGAACGTGGTGCTGGAGACACTAGCAATGCATGTTGTATACTGACAGGTGAAGGAAGAGAGGGACGAGCTGCACGACAAGTTTGTGTCGGCGATACTGGAGCTGCAGCAGAAGTGCAGCCTGAAGAACGTGGTGCTGGAGACACTAGCAATGCATGTTGTATACTGACAGGTGAAGGAAGAGAGGGACGAGTTGCACGACAAGTTTGTGTCGGCGATACTGGAGCTGCAGCAGAAGTGTAGCCTGAAGAACGTGGTGCTGGGGACACTATCAATGCATGTTGTATACTGACAGGTGAAGGAAGAGAGGGACGAGTTGCACGACAAGTTTGTGTCGGCGATACTGGAGCTGCAGCAGAAGTGCAGCCTGAAGAATGTGGTGCTGGGGACTCTAACAATACATGTTGTATACTGACAGGTGAAGGAAGAGAGGGACGAGTTGCACGACAAGTTTGTGTCGGCGATACTGGAGCTGCAGCAGAAGTGCAGCCTGAAGAACGTGGTGCTGGAGACACTAGCAATGCACGTTGTATACTGACAGGTGAAAGAAGAGAGGGACAAATTGCACGACAATTTTGTGTCGGCGATACTGGAGCTGCAGCAGAAGTGCAGCCTGAAGAACGTGGTACTGGAGACACTAACAATGCATGTTGTATACTGACAGGTGAAGGAAGAGAGGGACGAGTTCCACGACAAGTTTGTGTCGGCGATACTGGAGCTGCAGCAGAAGTGTAGCCTGAAGAACAAGGTGCTGGAGACACTAATAATGCATGTTGTATACTGACAGGTGAAGGAAGAGAGGGACGAGCTGCACGACAAGTTTGTGTCGGCGATACTGGAGCTGCAGCAGAAGTGCAGCCTGAAGAACGTGGTGTTGGAGACACCAACAATGCATGTTGTATACTGACAGGTGAAGGAAGAGAGGGACGAGTTGCACGACGAGTTTGTGTCGGCGATACTGGAGCTGCAGCAGAAGTGCAGCCTGAAGAATGTGGTGCTGGGGACACTAACAATACATGTTGTATACTGACAGGTGAAGGAAGAGAGGGACGAGTTGCACGACAAGTTTGTGTCGGCGATACTGGAGCTGCAGCAGAAGTGCAGCCTGAAGAATGTGGTGCTGGGGACACTAACAATACATGTTGTATACTGACAGGTGAAGGAAGAGAGGGACGAGTTGCACGACAAGTTTGTGTCGGCGATACTGGAGCTGCAGCAGAAGTGCAGCCTGAAGAACGTGGTGCTGGAGACACTAGCAATGCATGTTGTATACTGACAGGTGAAAGAAGAGAGGGACAAATTGCACGACAATTTTGTGTCGGCGATACTGGAGCTGCAGCAGAAGTGCAGCCTGAAGAACGTGGTACTGGAGACACTAACAATGCATGTTGTATACTGACAGGTGAAGGAAGAGAGGGACGAGTTCCACGACAAGTTTGTGTCGGCGATACTGGAGCTGCAGCAGAAGTGTAGCCTGAAGAACAAGGTGCGGGAGACACTAATAATGCATGTTGTATACTGACAGGTGAAGGAAGAGAGGGACGAGCTGCACGACAAGTTTGTGTCGGCGATACTGGAGCTGCAGCAGAAGTGCAGCCTGAAGAACGTGGTGTTGGAGACACCAACAATGCATGTTGTATACTGACAGGTGAAGGAAGAGAGGGACGAGTTGCACGACGAGTTTGTGTCGGCGATACTGGAGCTGCAGCAGAAGTGCAGCCTGAAGAATGTGGTGCTGGGGACACTAACAATACATGTTGTATACTGACAGGTGAAGGAAGAGAGGGACGAGCTGCACGACAAGTTTTTGTCGGCGATACTGGAGCTGCAGCAGAAGTGCAGCCTGAAGAACGTGGTGCTGGGGACACTATCAATGCATGTTGTATACTGACAGGTGAAGGAAGAGAGGGACGAGTTGCACGACAAGTTTGTGTCGGCGATACTGGAGCTGCAGCAGAAGTGCAGCCTGAAGAATGTGGTGCTGGGGACACTAACAATACATGTTGTATACTGACAGGTGAAAGAAGAGAGGGACAAATTGCACGACAATTTTGTGTCGGCGATACTGGAGCTGCAGCAGAAGTGCAGCCTGAAGAACGTGGTACTGAAGACACTAACAATGCATGTTGTATACTGACAGGTGAAGGAAGAGAGGGACGAGTTGCACGACAAGTTTGTGTCGGCGATACTGGAGCTGCAGCAGAAGTGTAGCCTGAAGAACAAGGTGCTGGAGACACTTACAATGCATGTTGTATACTGACAGGTGAAGGAAGAGAGGGACGAGTTGCACGACAAGTTTGTGTCGGCGATACTGGAGCTGCAGCAGAAGTGCAGCCTGAAGAACAAGGTGCTGGGGACACTAACAATACATATCGTATACTGCCAGGTGAAGGAAGAGAGGGACGAACTGCACGACAAGTTTGTGTCGGCGATATTGGAGCTGCAGCAGAAGTGCAGCCTGAAGAATGTGGTGCTGGGGACACTAACAATGCATATCGTATACTGCCAGGTGAAGGAAGAGAGGGACGAACTGCACGACAAGTTTGTGTCGGCGATACTGGAGCTGCAGCAGAAGTGCAGCCTGAAGAACGTGGTGCTGGAGCGGCGGCTGGAGGTGCTGAGTGCGGCGCTGGAGCAGCGCGACGTGCAGGTGGCCGAGGTTATGGCTGCCACCAACGTCGACCCCAAGGCAATGCACGCTGTCAACAAGAAACTTGAGGTGAACAACAACCGTTATGATTATATAGCGATCGTTAAAATATACATTCTTATGTTTGTTGTGGAAAGACCTTATTTTTAAAAACAGTTTTTTTTTAAATTTCAGTTTTTTAAATCAAAACATAGTTTTAATTTGAAGCGTAGGAATCAGAATATTATATACTCTAAGGTTTTTTGAACTTTTTCCACATGCATGAATTAGACCATAACAACTTCAAAATATCATCCAAAATCACTGGTTAGCATTTCATTTGAAAGAGCAAAGGTTATCTAGCGATTTCAGTGTACAGAATTTTAAGAACCAATTGAAATTGATAATAACCAAAAACTTTACAAAGCACATGTTTTTTAATCAAACACTTTTTATTTACTACATGTGCAAAAATAAATGAAGAGTTTAGACTACGACTATGACTATGATTATGACTATCATTTTTTAATCCATTTAATTACTAATGTATGGAAATTAAAAATCAATATACATTTTATAGAATCAGACCCAATTAATGACTGGGGCCTCACTAGTAAAAACAAAGTCCTCAGTAATCCTCAGTAAGATAGTGAGAAAATCGTAAATAAATTGATTTATCCCTAGTTTTATTATTGATATACTTTATTATTTACATTTTATTCTGCAGGAACTCCTTGCGACCAAGAACAACCGTATCCAGGAGCTGCAGCTGGAGGTGGCCCGCGTGTTGAAGGCCCACGACGATATGGTGCGGGAGCTGGAGGCGAGACTCAAGCCTCTGGGCATCTCCAGGGAGGACGTGGGCTTGCAGACCATGCTGAGACCTCGCCAGAAGCCTGCACAGTCTTCCCCATCCACATAGACCATTGCCTTGTAGAGGAATAGTTTTTTTTTAGGGGGAGGGCACCCCCCTAAAAAAATGAGGACTTTTTTAAGTTATTGGAAAGGGCAGCCTCCGGAAAGGTGAAAAAATACTGGTAGAAAAACTATAGACACTAGGGGAGCGAGGATAAACCGGTCTGTCCCAGAAAATTTTAAAAATGTCGAAGCAGAAAAGTTGATAATTTTAACCTATAAAGGTATAGGTTTTCACTAGCTAGACCATTGTTTTTTATAATATTAATGCATTTTTTGAAGTGCTTTAATCTTAGTTTAACTTAGTTTTCTTCTATTGAAGGTTTTAAGTTTTGTTTGTTTTATTTAACTGTTGTTACTATTCCATATTGTTAGTATTTAAGCTCAAAAACGTTATTGTCACTGATCTAGTCATTCCATTTGTAAACTTCACCTTGTACCTGCACAATGTTGTTTGTTTATGAAGATGATCTTGTATCATGGACGTGGGCTATTACTTGTTTTTCCTCATGGCTAATAAAGAATCTTTGAATCTCTTTGATAACTTCAGTAGAAAAAGTCAACCTAAAGCAGATATCTGTTCTGCCCAGAATGTTGAGTCAAATTAAATAATTTTGAAATTGTATCATGCAATGCCAAATGATGAGTTTAACATTTTACTCAGGTTAATTCAAATTTTAATTTTAAATCCCCAACTCTTGAGCCTTGAAATAACTTGAAAAGTTGTAAACTAACCCCAACCTCATCTCCTGGATAAAGTCACTCCTTTATCACTTTACAGAGATAAACAATAACACCACTCCCATGTACTCTTCTGCTGTCAAATATCAACCAGTGAGCACTGTGCTCGCTGTTATCAGTTTCTGTTATTCTACCTGACTGCTGTATACACAATCTCACATATGATTTAATACAATAATTTACACTCTCTATTTAATTTTTCCTTTTCTCTTTTTACCACTTCAGTCCCCATTATGTAAGCCCCTGTTGTGTGATCAAAGGGACACAGACACTTGAATGTGCATGGTTGTAATTAACTGTTTAATATTGTATTGTACAGTAGAGCGCCGATTATCCAAACGTCGATTATCCGAACCGTCGGTTAACCGAACGCGGTAATAATTCATATTTTGAACATGATTCTCAAGGAATTCAAATTCGGCGCCAACCGAAACTCCCGTTGCGTCGGGATATCAATGTATTCTGATAGATTTCATAATAAAATTACGTGAATAATTTTTGTCTGATAATTTTTTACTACTAAGAATTACGTTACATATATAATTTAAAATGTTGTCTTTTCATGTTCGATTATCTGAATATTCAGTTATCCGAACACCCCTTGTCCCCAATTAGTTAGGATAATCGGCGCTCTACTGTATCAACAAGGCTTTAGGAATTTGTGACATATTTTAGTGGACTAAATTTGCCCCATTTCCTGGGCATAAGAAATCAAACACATTTCATAGAATTAACAAAAGTATGGTTATTTATAGTAAGAACTGTAATTATTGTGATATGAGGCTGGGTTATTTTATTTTTTGAATCCAAACAATAAGTATAGATTGGATTGTAAACCCCTAGTTATCATTTTGCATAAATAAAAGTAGTTTTGTGCTTTCTATGGGAAAATCTTTATACTTTTTTTATCATGATGCAAAAAACAATCCCAGAAAAAATTATCCTAGATCTTTATTTTTTTATTTCTGAAGTTAATCAAACTTTATCAATATTAATCTAGTTTTCGACCAAATTAATTACAAAGAAGATATTTGATAGCAATAAATTTCCGAAATATAACCTAATTTCTCGCTTATTACTTTTATCCTACCAGTCGAGCTCCAAAATCACATAGCTTTTCAGTAAATTTAAGTACATTGAGATTGTTTTTAGCTGTTAAAGAAGGCTGAAGTTTTCAAAGAATTCATGACAGAAAGTGTATCAGCACCAAAGTTTTGAGTGAGCAAAAACGAGCGATGGATGGGCAATCAATGTAGAGTGTGAGTTGCGTCAATATCGCCCAGATGTTGTCACTCCAACTTCCTCAACTTGTTTCATTATTGTCATCCACACCACACTCTTCGTTATACAGCTTTGCAACACTCAATCTTATATTTGAACCTTTGTAGACCGGAAATACTTTTAGATTTCAAATATCCAGGAATTTTAACTATTATCTGATGAATAGCTCTTTCCTGAAACATGAAGTAACATAGTTTTAAATACCTCATTGAATTTTATGTGAAAGCAAGTAAATTCGACAAGAAAGAAGAAAAGTAAAAACCAATATGCAAATCTTTACCAATATTTCATAACACAATTTAGATTCATACTTAAAGGAAAGTCTATAAATATTTGTATGGTACCTTAATTGAATTTTAAAACAATAAGTTAGCCCTCAGAATTGAAGGATATGACTTATTGTGAATGTCTAATTTTGTTCATGATTTGCCTCCTGGGTTTTGAAGCAACATGATTTATATTACTGTGATCATACAGGGTCTTTCATAGTGGGCGTTTCACGGGAACCCAGAAAAACTTTAGGAGATGGTTTCTTTGGTCAAAAGAAGAAAAATCCCAAGTAAACACAAGTTCTGAACTCAATAATTTTTTATTTATCAGTGAAAATAGCGTTGTTTTCTAGTTTTCAGTGTATTTATTGGCTATTTTTCATCACTAGATTGAAAAAATTAAAATATATTCCAAAAATCTTTCATAAAATGACATTTTCAAAGATATTTCATCACTATTTTGTATATAAATATGAAGAAGGCCCTAGAGCTAAGAAAAATAATTTAAAAATCAAATTCATCCAATAATAAAACGATGAACCAAAAATATGGTTTGTTCTTAACAGCCATTCATATTGTAATTGCCCTAGCTCTTGGCTTAAATTTTGACCAAAAGCTGTTAAATTCATATGATAAATATAAAATAAAATTTATATAGACTTTTATATGGAGTGGATTTTCATTTGAACACCTTGAATGGCCATGGGATAGAAACCGGTTTTTTCCCGGCCTTGTGACTTAGTATTTGATTCGTCGTGGCTTGGGCCATAAAAAAGAAGAATTCTAAAATCCTTGGATGAAAAAAATTATTTACAAATTGTGCTTGTTTAACATGTTCGCAGCGGCATGGGAGCGATCGCTCCCATGGAGAACCCTAATGCCATCCTGGTGGGAGCGATCGCTCCCAAGCTGTAAAGCATTACAATAAGATTTATTTTTAAACCGGGATCTGAGCTTGAAATCTAAAACTTTAACAGCACTGCTCAATAGTATATTTGTATTCTGTGCAGTGGACAGTGCTGCTGCCACGATAGGCATGGCAGTTACAGTAACTATAAGTCAGAGCACCAGGATGGTGGCAAGGAACACAGAAAATCGTGCCGCCACGAACGTGTTAAAGTATAAAGACTTCTTTGATAAAAAAATTCAAAACATTGGAAGATGGGTACCAAACATTGACAAAATTAGTAAATCTCTCTTCCTACAAAAAACTCATTTATAATTGGTTTTCAGTTTCTGCAGGAGCCGTTTATCTCTAGTATGTAACAAATAGAGACTGGACTCATAAGAAATCAGGATCCTAGCTCGTTATCAAGATGACTTACCACAAATACTGGAAACTGTGGTTAGTTATTCCTAAACATTATTATGTTTGTTAACTGTCGTATATTGTGGAATAAAGGTAGGTATATTGTGGAATAAAGATAATAATTTCATTAGTTCAATATTTTTTTATTCTTGATTTTTTGGGATGTTTTCATTTTTAAACTCTTTTTTCTCAACCATACAATATTTTTGCATAAAAGAGTAATTTGTTATTGACATTTCTATCTAACCTTAAAAGTTTTAACATTTATTATAATTTTTTTATTTCAGAAGTCAAAATTTTAAATCTTAAAACTAAAAAAAAATAATTATAAACAGATAACAAGTGAGTTTATGACCTATACTTACAGACTTTTTTTTCTGATGTTGCGTCAAGGAACCTTTTGCCAACGTTTTTTTCTTGATTGCCATGAAACTAATAATAATAACATAACAACATAGTAACATAATTGTGATTTTAAGAATAAAAAGGGCAACAAATTTAAGGTAAAAATTAAGGAAAAGTATGCAATTAAGGATGAATATAAGTTGCAAACTTTTCTAAAATACCCGTACGAAATGTCTCATTGAAATTTTTATATTGAGCACCTAATAACAATTATTACATTCAATATCTATCAATGAACACGTAATGTAATACTTACCATCTGTTCAGTTCTACAATGGGAAATTTTCAGCTTGAGAACTTTGGGGGTAAAATAGTTGATTAATATTCCAAAGTTGCATAACTTACTAATCATAAAAAATCTATATTATTAATACGCTACATAGAAACTTTATTCACGATAAGGCTTTTTATTTTAAGACTTACCCCCACATATTATACATCAAAACACGCGTCTCTATGTGCAGATTCCCGTAAGCATCTTTAGATTTTTAATTTACGCAATATAACTTGAAAAAGTGTGAAAAACTGATTAGAAAATAATTTGTGTTTTGACAGAAGCGAAAATGTAAACAAATAAACATCTAATCAGATGTGTGGGATTTAAAATAGCCTATACAGATCACAGACCAAGAAAAAAAATTTAGATATCAAAGTAATTTAAAACTCAGCCCCCCTGTTTTTTTTATTTGAAAAGGAATAAGATGACGAAAATTTGTTGTGATCGGACACTTTATATTCTTTCAAACATGCTAAAACGAGTCGACGAAGAAGTTCTATAGCGGTCGGACAAGGCGGGGCAATGTACGGAAAGATGTTCGCACATGGCGGGACAACGTACGGGAAGGTGTGCAAACAGAAGCTTCATACGCGGGGCTGGAACAATTAGTGGAAAATTACACTGACAAAATCTCGCACTAACAAATTCAAGGATTCAGCAGCATTTACTTGGCAAGATGGCATTACCATGTCAGAAGTGTGGCGCGCTACATTTTCAAGGAGAAAATACACCCGTTGCAGCATGCCTGCATATTCAGCGAATTTCAAATAAATGTAAAACAACATATTTCAATCCAACATTGCGAGATTTGACATGTTTTGGTAAGCTCCATAAGAATAACATGGGAAAAGAGTATGCAGGTTTGCTGCTACAGGTATATTAAAACTGGGTGGTTTTAATTCAATATTTAGTAGATCTGAACTAGAAGAACCTATTTACCAAGTTTTATCAAGATATGTTGAGAAATAACCGAGATATAGAATTTTATTTATTTCCCATAAGGTTAACATTGGGACAACGTACTGTGTTTACCACTTTCAATATCTCGGTAACCAATGGACATAGAGCAGTGATTGAAAATACTAAATTATTTGCTTTTTTGAGCTGAATTCAATGGTGTCATAAAAAATGCGATAAATTTTATTTTTCTATATGAAAAACTCAAAACCCATTTTTAGGGGGGTTTATCCCCCTTTACCCCCCTCCCAGTAGTCCGATCGGGGTGGTTTACGAACTCGTCCGAGGGATTACCACTTTACATGTCTGTACCAAATTATATTAAGATCGGACCATTTTTACGGCCGCTATCGCGCTCACAGACACACATATATATATATATATATATATATATATATATAATTTCGAACGAATGGTGTTTTTTGCTTCTGGTGGCCCCAAAACAAAAAGTTATCATGGTCTTGGGCTTAGGTCTTACCATGAGACCTACGGTAATAGCTTCTTCCCTATAGGGAAAATTCGCTAAAAGAGGAAGAGACAAAGGATTTTCATACAAGCTGCTATAAGGGAATAGTAAACCTACTTATTTCTCAACAAAGCGATTACATTCAAAATCTTATTACTGGTACCGATAGACTGAGCAGAAACTACAAAGAAAACATTAATTTCAAGAACGGCAAGAACGCTGTGCTCGCAACGGTAAGCAAAAGAGCTATTAAATTGAAGAAAACAATGGAAGAGGGTTTTTTATGTATAAAGTGTATGCAACAACTTATCACTCAATTATAGCACCTTACAACCGTGAGGAGAACATTCGTTATATGCTTTGTATCTATGACGGACGTCAAAATTTGTGACCAAGAAAAAATGCTAAACAAAGCCAACGGCTCTTTCACCAATGAACTCATGCACAGCTTGACTTATCACTTGGTTAAAGTTAATCCCTAAGCGCAAATTTTCAACGTTATGAAAAATACTCCTCATGAGCAGCATACACAACTCGGAATGTACATTGTCTGAGATCGAAAAGAATATTAGCGCCGGTACAACGACAAAATTTCTAATGATGTTGCTATTATTTTTAGAGCAAACGGTAGCGAACCATCAAGTGTGAGCGTGACTTGATTATTTACCCGAAAGATAAGCCACTTAAAAGAGTACATATTCTTCAGTTTTGCCTCGACCCAATGGCTGACCTGTTGCTTTTTCCATATTTTCCATTTGAAGGAAGTGCACAACGAACATCGCTTACAATGCTGCAATACGCATCCTAATGAGTGGCTATTAGAGACACTTTCAGCACGCTACATCGTTCCGAAAACCTATTTTTACAGTAGACATATGTGCGCATAGAAGGCAGCCGATCATTTATAATTTAATTAAATCGTGCGAATTCGTACGGGTTCACCTAGTATTTATTAATAAATGAACCAAAGTAGAGAAATTCGAACATTATAATTTTTTATCTTACTATACTAATGTAAACATGTTAAAAAACAAAATAATCGAAACCTCTGCCTGCGGTGGTCCCATGCTGTTTCTGGTGGACTCAGGCAAGGTGCTATTAATTTTATTTCAATATTCAAGTAAAGCTTAAAAATTTTTGGAATGATTATAAGAAAAAAATCTTACTTAAAATTTGTAAGCCAAGGGAGGGGGGTCCTTTTCAGCATCTTGGGATCTCATACTCAAAAGTTTTCACTTTCTTGTAACCCTCCAAATATTAAGAATTTTTTAATTATATATGTGATTAATCATTGATTGTCATTAGTGGCATCCTGCACGGGCATCAGAAATAAAAAATCTAACTAGGTTATAATATTGTAGAATTTATAACATTGTAGAGTTTATAATTATATAATGAGTTGCCTACAAGTGCCTTGGGATTTGAATTTTTCTTAAAGTGCGTAACAAATCTACAATTTTCTTAAATAACAAAAAGGAATTCTACAATGCTATAAATCATTATGTAGATATTAATGTGCTTAGCATTGTGATTGATGTTGATTTCAGAGTTACCTTTGCATAAAAATTGTCAATCTTACGCAAAAGCTAATTATAAAAGAGAAAAACAATGTTTAAATTAGTTTTTGTATTAGGCAAAGCACTAAGAGTTAAATGCTTATCAATCTTAAAAATTTGTACGAATGGCGTTTTTAGCATCTTGGGCCCAAAAACAAAAAGTTTTCATGGTCTCGGGCTCAGGTCTTACCGTGAGACTTACGGTAATAGCTTCTTCCCTATAAGTAGTAATGGATTTTTGCCAACCTCAGTTATATTCGATTTTTTTACATGAAGGAATCAATACTTCACATAAAGTGAAGTTTCGTTAATCTAATCATGTTTTAAAAAGTATAACTACAAACAATATTGCAAAATTGTATTAAAATAGTGAACAATTTTTACTCAAACTTACCTTTGTTTTTAACCTGCATTGATATGAATGATTGATATCTATGAATAAATAATAAATACTAAATCAGCGCTTAAAATAAATAAACTAAATTTATAATTCTTTCAGCCTATTAATCGAGTTCAATAACTTAAAAAGTAAAACACGACTTAATGTCATTCTCAGAAATACAGAGGGATTTTACAATCACAAAAACAGTTTGGAAACTTTTATATTAAATGGAATGACGAGAAAGACTGATGGGTTTCCGATCTCGGATCTAATTAAAGCAAAGACCGTTGCAATAAAAACTCCCGACCCAGCGTCGTGTCGACACCCAGGCTAATCATCGTTTCTTGGCTCGCGCACTTTTAATTTCGAGAAATACACTCCCTTCAATAATTCATTTTTCATGCAACTTTAATTTTCATCGCTATAAGTCACCATCGACCCCCAAGAAACCGATTTCAATTTGTAACACATGCGGGGCGGGCGCTATCGCATTCATTTTTCTGCTCCTCAAACACTTTTCCCCCGTTTGGAAAGGAGAAATCCTGAAATAAAAATTACGCTTTCAGTCGAGATTTGTTTCAATATTTAAGTAGCTTCCATCCAAGGTAGCGATCGTACTTTGAAGCTGACGTGTGTGTTACATACAGTCGAATATGTTGGAATAGATCCAACCCACTGCAAAAAGCGGGTTCATACATTAGGAATTATGTGATTAGTTCAAATTCTTCCATTTAAATATCTTGCTGAAGGAACATTTTAAGATGACCATCGTAGACCCCCCCACACTTTTCTCATAATATATCAAAATGATTTAAACCCAATCGAGCTGTGAAAATTATTTTACTGTTTCTATTGTGGTTAATCGTGCATGACAAAGCGGGCTGCTTTATTACAAAAAAGAGATTATTTTAATTTCATGATGCAATAACTGCAGACGATTCACTTTTTACGCTATATATACACAAAGTAAACTTGAATACAGAAATTCATTGCTACATACAAGGCACAAAATAAAATTTCGAAATAAACATTTTCGATAATTTCTTATCCATAACTTTCTATTGGCGCTGTTTCACACTAAGACCTTTTCCGAAGCAGTTTTCAAGATGATTCAGTTCTTTGCCCTTTATTTTATCATTTCTATTTATTTTATTACCCAGGTTTTTTATATTTAGAAGCTAAAGTTTGAAAGATAATCTCAAGTGTCAGTGTTGAAATCGGAGATTGATCGTAAAACGCAGTGTATAATGATCGGGATCGCAGAGTAAAATGTAATAGTGCAGTAAATTATGCCCGCATCTTGCTGGTGTGTATAATACCGTCACAAAAACGACTAACTTAGCCCTAAGTAGTGTGTGCATTGTTCGGATCGTTGTCCTTGTAATAGCTATGAGGCTGTAAATAAAACGGCAACACGAGGATAGCATCAGGAGCATGCAAAGCCCTCTCAGCGAAACTTCAGCGAAATAAACACGGGAGATGGTGCAGGAAATGGATGAGTTGTCAAACAGATAATTGTGCATGGTGAAGTAGGAGGTAATACTGGAAGTACTCGTCGCCCAGCGGATTATAATAATACGGAAACGAGCTTTATACACACTAAGTAAATTACCAATTCTTCTTACATGTCACTTTACCATACGATCCATCAAAAAGCGAACGTCACCCATTACAAAGTGCGACACGGCCGTCCATCACGGCGATGTCACCCATCAGCGGAGTGACGTAAATCCAACAACACAACTGCACAGTTTTAATCGCGACTCGCAGTTTGAGCGATGCCCGTATCGGTCCTGTTTACATGTAAACCGCAGCCATAACTCCGGGGCCGCACTAAACCTCTATATTGGACCACCTGGATGGGTTTACGGGGCCGCCTTACCTCGCCCGTATTGCCTTTTATATCGCCCCGTAAGAGGATCTGAACTAAAATAAAAATATCTCATGGAGATCTCTCCCCTCCGCTCGGGATTCTTGTGTTTCGTCTTTATGTAACCCATGCGCATATTCCGGTTTACGATATTTTTATCGTCATGTTTTTATTTTTGAGATTCCCCGACTCTAAAAATCTTTCCGCCCTTAACCGTCGCTATCGGTAGAGGAAAGTGTTATGTTACGGCCCGGGGGCTGAATGTTGGATGTTTGAAATAAGAAATTTCGTGGGAGGGTCCTGGCACTTGTACCGCGTAAGAATTGCGTTCCACAACAACGATTGGCTTATACATGACTAGCTGTTATTATCTTGCTTTAGTATATTTACTTTGAATAACAGCTATTAAGTTACACCTAATGTCAGACAATCATCAAAACTAAAATTCAAATTTATTTATCTTTATAATCATCAACACACAAACTGTGATCCTTTGTAGGCATAGCCGAGGCCACATTTAGGTATTTCCAGGTGCAATAGTTTGGCTTGGGTGTTGATCGGGATTTTTTTCTTTAAATATAATTAGGTAGGTGGATTGATAGAATACTTTACATTAATTAAATTATTAATTACTATCACATTTTTTATTTGTGCAGTTCGTCAAATAAATTCTTTTTATTTGTGTATGAAACGAAATTAAATTTAATGTTCGTAAATACAATTATTTTGTTGGTACTTAACAAATGAAGAGGAAAATAATTATGATTGTAAATTATTTCTTGTGTAAGTAAATAAAAGTTTTAATTGAAATATGATAAGTCAGCGAGATTACAAGTTTTTCATCCCAAAAATATGGAAAACTGTCCTCTATTTAATAACATTATTGTTCGTGCTTCAAAAGATTTAAAGAATAGCCTACCGTTTTAAATACGATGCTTTTTTAGATTTTTTTCAATTAATAATTAAATTAATACAAACTTAACTCTGCAATTTTTTATGTTTAGAAAACGTCACCATCATAACAGCAAACCATTCTACAGTCAGCAAGAGAAATTTTATTTGTTAAAATCCAGACCCAATGTGCCTGAAAATTCAACGATAAAAATATTTTTACCGTTAATTTCATTGTTTAGATTAGAGGGTACATTTCACACTTGTTTGGATCTATGAAAATAAAAGATATAGTAACTATTTTTATATTTATACAATGTGAAGTTTTCATATATACCAAGATAAAACAAACTTTACAGAACTCATATAATTTGTCAAAGCAATACTAAAAAAAAACTTGGTATATCAATCTATATAATATTTATGTGTATCAAATATACTCCTCTTATGGCGTGCACATTCCCTAAGAACGGATTTTACCAAATTCCCATAGGGTTCCACCCTACAGAGAGTTAAATTTTGTCTGCTTATGTTTGTAGAAAATTCTCTATTGAATTTTGTTTTAAGGCTCGTTTGCTTTACATATTACATGTATTAAAATTGTTGGAACTTTATAAAAAATCATCATAAAGTATAGTAATATGATTTAAAAACCAAAACAAAAGAGAGGAAAACCCCGAGTCCACACATACAACTTGTCCCCTCAGACTTCCAATATCATAAAGAAACATTTGGTCGGCGTCTCGGACGCAATGAAAGAGGAGTTAGGGGCGTGGGGCATGTAGACGAGGCGACAAGGCGCGGATGGGCCGCATGTGGTCAAGCTGATGTGATTTCGATATGCGAAAACACGAAGGAATCTCATAAGTCGGATACGCAATAAAACTGCGAAGCCACACGTGAGGCGAAAAGAGATCGGGAGTAATGCCTGGGGACGTGAGGCTCGTTGTATCGGGCCTGCAGGGATCGGCTCGGGTCCGGCCAGAGATGAGGCAATATCGATATATCGTGGCGATAATGCGATGTTTCGCGCATCGGTTGATTCATGTGTTAACAGCAGGAGGTTTTCTCCTCAGAATAAAATCTACTACAGTAAAAATCGCCGTAGTGCTTGTCAAGTGTTTCAATATAAGTTTGCGTTAGTTAAAAAAAAGGATATATTCGATCGTCGAATCGTTGTACAGATTTTTAGCAAGCTACGTAGTAGGGATTGTAAAATGTTGTTATAATCCTTGATATTCTACATACTTTTAATCTTGATTTGAATGAATGGGTGATATGAAATGGTAAAGTATGTCAAGTAAGTAAAGTCTTTCGAATTAAGTCCTTAATCCAAATAAAGAGCTAAAATTTCGATAACTACTAAGCACAGATAAAATACTATAATCGTGGAGGGGTTTAACATTTTGGTCAGTCAAATTAATTCTTCTTTCACGTGACTTCGTTAAAATTTTGCATTTGAACTTCGAAATAGCTTCCCTGAGGATGGAAAGGATGTAAAGGTTTTTTTTTTTCAGATTCTGTAAACCACAATAAGTGATTCCTCATTTTGTTTGGTGCCATCATAGACAAACCAATTATAATGTGATATTATAGTTCTTATGAATTGAAACATCGAGGCAATCAAAATCTCTTGTATACCTATGCATTGTTTGTTGTAATGCTCTATATGAATACAACACAACAATAATAAACACCACGAAGACCAACACTCCAAGACTCCAATATTTTTCAGTAGGTTTGGTATTTGGTATTTTGATAAATGCATTTAGTTTTCTTGAGTTCATTGTTTTCACTGATCTATAAGAAAGGCGTCATATTAAGAATGAGGGATGAATTATGAAAAGAAAGAAAGTCACGCTCAATCTTTAATCAAGCTAAAATGGTTATCTTCACATAAACCCAAGATCGCAGAAAAACACGTATAAATTATCATAAGATTGGCAACTGAGGTGATTTAACACAAGAACAGCTGGTAGCTATACAACTTTATTGCAAAACTCTCATTTTAAACTTTCTTCAAGCAGGTTCATAAATAACGGAATATAAAAGATTAATGCCGCGTTATTATTTTATTTTCAACTTCCCCGGAGTTAACAAGAGCATAAATAACACCTTGCCGATATTGCGATAAGGAGCAATATTATAGAAGCAGTAAAGTTAAGACCGATGTTAATTTTTTGCTCCCAGACTTTTGTTGGCCCTCGGGGCTGGAGCGGCGCCTAATGCCGCTACAAATCGGCACTCACATGCGCGAACAAAAACTTCACCCTGCATAATCTACTTAAAACTTTGCCCTTTTCAATTAAGTTGAAGAGTTAGAATTTTTGTCCCTTTTCGTAATTGTACTCAATCGGAATTAGTTATCGGGAGACTTTTCCGTAATCGGGAGCCAATTCAATAAGTAAACTCTTTCAAGTTTTTACAATTCGACTTAACTGAGGTTTATTAGGCAGTATAGTTTAAGGCTCAATAAAATCTAACGGATGAATATTTTTTTATATCACCAAGCGTTTTAAGCTTATGACGTTTAATTAGATTACTTAGCCGACACACTGTGACCGATGCACAAGTGAACAATATTACCATGTTTTTAATAGTAATTAATTGCACTCTGCTAAAAGAAAATTGAAAACTTTGATACAAATTTCCATAACTAATCAGATTATTTATTGCTCATAAAAATCCCTAATTAACCGTTATCATTATATAGCTTCTCCAAAACATAAAACACCCTGTACCAGTCTAACAACTACTTTGATAGTTGAAGGTGATCTTTTTAAAATAACTAAACAAGTACGTAGAAAAAGAGAAGAAAGTAGACAAAGAAGTAAAATATAATGTTCTTTGCATAGTAATCTTAAAGTTAAAAGTATATAACTTAGTCAAATTGTAACAAGTCAATAGCACATGAGCAATTCACTTAAAATATAAGGAAACAAAATTTTAACGTCATTACAGTTCTTTGTAAATTAAAAGCCACCCGAATATTTGCCAGCATTGACAAACAACCATAATTAGCCAGTACTGACAAAACAAGTCTTGAATTATTAAATCTTCAAAACTTATTGTTGAGGAATGTTTAGGAACGAACTTACAATTCGACTATGTTCGGCTATCTTTCAATTTAAATGGAGCTTGATAGGACCGTACTAAATGAGAAAATCCACTATAAGACGGACATTCTGTGAGCAATAATCCTAGTTTTAGAGTTTGGTTGGTTGGATGCTACTGGTATAAGACACACCATAAAACCAGTAGCCGTGCAGCTGCGGCGAAGGCGGCATCGGGCCTTCTCCTCTCAGCACATCAATCTAATTCCGTCGGTGCCGGTTATATGAGGCGAACCAAGTGTCATTAAAACCAGGTGTTAATGCTTAGTCTCGCTAATTGTGCTATTGAAGACTAACTGGCAGCGTTACTCAGCAAGCACGCCTCAGAGATGCCTCTGATCGTCTCATGTCGGAGCTGCATCAAAGCGACTACAACCCACTACCACCCAGTCAACTTTAATGTGATTAGCTCCGAGATAGTTTTAATGCCAGTGGCGTCAAAAAAGGGCCCTTCTTTGAGGGATTATGATGGGTACCTTTTACCGGGGAGGGGGTTAGGGAGTATGGAATGTCCCTTAAAACAAGGCGTGTCTGTGGGCGGAAAATTGTGAACATTTGTAAGCAAAATGGCAAAAAATTGTTAAAATTGTTAAATGGTTGAAATTGTTAGCAAATTTGTTTCAGACAATTTTAGTGGTTGATTTTTAATTTCAAGCAGATGACGTAGATACCAATAATATTCATTCAAATTTAAGTGTTGGAATACTTAAAATTGAAACAGGTTTGAAACAGGCTTTTATGAACTACAAGCTCAATCTTACACCTACGACCATCAAATGCAAATTAAAACTCTAAAAAATTCATAAGAGATTAAATCTTCATTAAGCTATACTGTCTCGCCTGCTAAATAAAGTCAATCCCTCGTAAAGTCTTCATTTATTCACTCTATTAAATTTACTTGGCATGTATTGATTCAAATAAGATAACAGTAAAATAAAATGCCAGTACAAAGAGAAAATGCACAAAGTATTGCAGAAAAATTAAAAATATTATATTTTACTAAAATATGACAACAAGTAAAGCACTATGCTCGTTCCTACTTTGTCAACCAATGATACGGACATGAGGCAGCCAGACAGCCCTGTAAAGTCACTTTTGCGATCGTTCAAAAGTTAGTTTAGTTTTTTCAATAATTCAAAAGTAAATAGAATTATTTTTATTTGCTTTCCCCAAAGTTTACGCCTAATGACAAATTTCGACTTAACTGTATTGAGGAATCATTAAAAATATAAAGAACCATGCAGCAATTCAGGTTTCAATTTGAATTACAGTACTAAAGTAGATTGCATTGTAGATGAATTTCAAACAAACCTGCATACTCCATTGTTCGTATTATTCTTATGCAGGTGAGTATGCAGGTTCGCTGACACGTAAATGTGAAAATTGGGGATTATAGGCCCTAGTACGATATATCTCAACAATATCAAGCCACAAATCAAGTTTTACTGAGATATGTTGCGAAATAAGCGAGATATAGAACTTTTTTATCTCCCATAAGGATAACATAGGTTCCAATGTAAGAGGTGTTTACCGCCTCCATTATCTCGGTGACCAACGGACATAAAGCAATAATTCAGGATACCAAATTGTTTGTTTTTTGGAACTTAATTTAATGGTGCCCTCGAAAATTAGATAATTTTCATTTTCATACGTTAAAAACTTAAAAACAAAACTTTGCTTATTTTTAGGGGAAAATCCTGAAAAGATCCTTATTTTTGGCTCCCTATAACTCGATAACCATTAGGAGTATACAAAGAAAATGTACCACATCATTTTGTAGAAAAGTTAATAAGCTTTATTTTGTACATTTAAAGCTCTCACCTCCGACCAACGGTTCTCGAGATTTTTACTAGAAACCAAAAAAGTACCCTGTTTCCATCAATTGCCACTTGAGCTCGCCACATATTTTCCAGGACTTTTGGTATTTTCATCCTTAGGTACTTCTAAATAAGTGTGCAAAGTTTCAAAATTAACAGAATTTTTTCCAGGTTGGGCCATTTTTTTAAGCTTTTTGACTGGACTAATATTATATGTGTCTGTTAGTACGATAGTGGCTGTAAAAATGGGTCCGATTTTTATGAAACTTGGTACTGATATGTAAAGTGGTAATCAGTTGGACGAGTTCGTAAACCAGCCCGATCAGGGCTGGGCACCGGAAGGGGGGGTAAAGGGGGATAAGCTCCCCCAAATGGGTTTTTGGGGTTTTCACATTGAAAATTAAAAATAATCCATTTTTTATTAATACTATTAAATTTAGCTCAAAAAATTAGTATTTTTAAACATTACTTATGTATATCCATTGGTTAGTGATTGAATGGAATGAGTGTTTGAATGATGTGACATGATAAAAAGGTCTTATTATGATCTATCAGCCCAGTCCTAAAGGAAGAGACCACAATAAATATTTAGGCATTATATATTTTAGCTAAGCTGCTCTAGTCTGATGGTAAAACGCCATTTACTTTATGGCTCTTTATAACCAGGATCGTTTTATGAGTGCTAGGTATGAGGTCTTGCTTGGGGGTTCTCGCAGACTGCCAATCGAGATGAAAATAAAACACGATGTGGAAATTCGTACTATATTTCTAGTCAGCCATATTGGCGGGTGAGTGTGTTCGTTGTTTTCGAAGTTATAACGTTATGTCTGTTGTACAGACAATCAGCCACACGATTAGTAGAGCTCATCATGAGTTTTAGCATTTGTGGTTTGGAGAGCACTTTTTGCCATTTGCCATTCACCGTTACGGCTGACCAGAAATACAATAAAAGAGAAGAAAGAGCCGCAAATGAAAAACCAACAAATCAAGCAAAACTTTTAACTAGAACAAAAAGAGGAATGGAAAACCAAACATAAATGTCGCCAAGGCCACAAAATCTTACAAACATGAAAGAGAAACCGCTATGTCATATATAAGAATACAATCCATATGTTCTTTGAGTGGAAAACTCCCCTATACCCGTATACCAATCAGAGATTCAAGATTATTTATTCCCAGCATATAAATTAAAAATTTAAACAACTCAGATAAATCATAAAAGTGAACACAAGACGCCTCACAAGACGAAAATTTAGAGTGGGGGAGTCCCATTTTATCTTCGAGCCATTCTCACAATAGGATAATTGAAGAAGCTTCATAACTAAAACACTTGTGAAATGAAAAAGATAAAGGTAATTACGCCAGAAAAAGAAAAGCCTACCCAAATCTCAAAGGACCAAGATGTTAAATAAAATACAAAGAATCCTGGGCAGTCAGTCACCTCTGAAACTACTACCAAAAGTTACACCAATTAATTTAAAACTTAACTTACAACTTATCCTCTTCACCACCAATGTCCTTAAGACTGGGGGTAGGTAACGGTAACGGTAAAGGCAAAGAGAAAGAAAGAGTCATGAGTCAAAGAAAATAAAAATGTCATTATCTGGAACGCTTGCGAATACGATCGGTCATTCGTAAATCAAGCGTATAAATGAAATCGTGCTATGAAGCCGAAACCATGAATACGCAGAGGCTGGTTATCAGCTGGATTAATCATGTCTCTGATTTTAGCACAGAATGATTAGCAGTGTACTTATTTGACTTAATTCTTTAGTTGTAGTTTAATGAACGCATCCAGAGCTAGGTCATAGAGGAAGTATTTGAACATGTGAGCGAGTAGACTGGAACTGGAACTGTTATTAAACAGTCTCTTGCTGTGCTGACTGAGTGTCTGAGAGCTCTGGGTTTAAGTAGGTCAGCTGACAAGAGGTTGGGGACTTTTTCTGAGCGGAGTGTGCTGGGGAGTATGTTGGAGGACCGAGGAGCCTCTGGGCCCGAGGCCCATCAGGCCTTTTAGAGCCCATGCGTGAGTATTATTGTTAGTTCTTATTGATTCTTCCTAATTAAATTGTAGTTTTAGCGAATTTTCCCTATAGGGAAGAAGCTGTTACCGTAGGTCTCAAGGTAAGACCTAAGCCCGAGACCATGATAACTTTTCGTTTTGGGGCCCCCAGAAGCAAAAAACACAATTCGTTTGAATATATATGTATAAACGAATGGTGTTTTTATATATGTTTTTGGTACAGACGTGTAAAGTGGTAATCAATTGGACGAGTTCGTAAACCACCCCGATCGGACCACCGGAAGGGGGATAAACCCCCCCCCCCTCCAAAATGGGGTTTTTGGGGTTTTCACGTAGAAAATTAAAAAACAATCCAATTTTGGTTAGAACCATTGAATTCACCTAAAAAATAGTATTTTTAACCATTGCTCTATGTCCATTGGTTACCGAGGTACTGAAAGTGGTAAACACAGTACGTTGTCCCAATGTTAACCTTTTGGGAAATAAGTAAAATTGTATATCTCGCTTATTTCTCAACAAAACTTGGCTTCATCTAGATGAGATATAACGTATATTAGTCTAAAATCCCAAATATTTGCATTTTTATGGCAGCAAACCTGCATATTCATCCCCCATGTTATCCTTATGGAGAATAAAAAAATGCTATATCTTCCTTCTTTCTTATTAAATCTTGATAAAACCTGGTATATGGCTTCTTCTAGTTCAGATCTACTTATTGAATTAAAACCACCCAGTTTTAACATACCTGTCGCAGCAAACCTGCATTCTATTTTTCCCATGTTATGCTTATGGAGCTTAAAAACCGTGTCAAATCTCGCTATATTGGATAGAAATATGTACTTTGCATTTGAAATTCGCTAAGTATGCAGGTCTGCTGCAACGGGGGCATTCTATATTCATAGGCTGCTCACCCTTTGAGGTTTCTATTATTGAATTTGATATTTATTTCTTGTTTCATTAGCTTGTTCCCAACATTTAAACGTAATAAGTAATGATTGTTGTTGTTTAGTGTTTTTGGGCGATTCTCTAGAAAGTGGGATATTTCATGTCCCAACCGGAAAACATTATTTACAAATAATTAATTTTATACTAAATCAAATAGTGCATTCCGATTACATTTATAGTAAAGGTTCACGTGGTGAATTCCATATGCCTAGTAATTTAACATAAATTAGTAAGAAAATCTGAAACCCGCTGTTTGTCATTCTTCTGGCATGTCCCTACCTTTAAATACGACAGAGTTTGCTAATTATAATACACTTTAAAATAGTAAAAAAATAAAAAAAATAATTTTTTTGTTACATATTATACACATGGTGTCATATTTTATTCGGTCAAATTTTTTCCACCTATTTAATTTTATAAAACATTTACTTTTGGTCCTTGATTTTACTCATCATTCCTCTGGTACTCTATTGCTGTCAGGTATAACAAGAGGGAAATTTAGTTCGCAGAAGGATTACCAGGGATATTATGTCCAAATGTTTGGCAAGACTATTTCCTTATGGCACATGTTCAGTAGCTTTCTAAAGTCAGTGAATGGCGGTTGTCTGGCCTCACCTGCAGCTAGTCACACTGACTGTCATCGTTCCTCTGATATATTTTTTTATTTAAATTCATGTTGCATTTTTTATTAAAAGCTACAAATCTAAACATAGTAGATAGTACAGGGTGTTTTTTTTAAACGTGACCCATTTTTAAGATTTAATAATGCACATATGAATGTGTAATGAGTGTTGTTTATTTGATCTTAACATTTTATACATCCTATTGTTTAAGTTTGATCACATTTAGTTTACTTTATGTGCTCAAACAGTCCGACATTGGCATTTGTAAAAAGTTACGCTCTCTCCATCAAATTCCCGAACACGTGTTCCAAGGTACCTCTTTAAATTTCTTGAATTAAATTTGTTATGTTTGTTTTGAGGTTCTGAATATCTTGTGAATTGTTTTCGTAGGATAATCACTACTTTACATGTGTGTGGCAAATTTAATTCAGATCGGACCATTTTTACGCGAGATGTCGTGCTTAAAGACACACACATTAAAAACGCAACCCAAAACTTGATTTTATCGGTGAAGGATTATTTTCCTCCAAGATCCCCGGATTTGACCCCACTATATTATTTTATTTGGAGATACATAAAAAGTAAGGCCTACGAAAACAATTCACAGGATATTTAGCACCTCAAAACAACAAACAAATTTAATGCAAGCAATTCAAAAAGGCACCTTGCAACACGGGTTCGGGAATTTGACTGAAAGAACATAACTTTACACAAATGGCAATGGCGGACTGTTTGAGCACATAATGTAAACTAAATGTGATCAAACTTAAATAATAGGTTGTGTAAAATGTAAGGACCAATAAAACAATACTCATTTCATATTTGTTTGTGCATTATTCAATCTTAAATATGGGTTGCGTTAAAAAAACACCCTGTAGTTTATCACAGTTATATTATTTTTATTTAATAAATGTATTTAATAGTGTAAAACCTAACTTAAAGCTGTGAACATCATTCCTCTGGAAAATTCTCGTTATTCCTCTGGAAACCGTCATTCCTCTGGAAACCGTCATTCCTCTGGAAACCGTCATTCCTCTGGCTACAAAATTATATTTATTTTTATATAAAAAATCCATAGTCATATATTGTTAAGGACTAAATGGTAAGTAGATAATATTCACGGAAACTTTTAAGTCATAAATATCGAATATAGATCCTCTGACAAGTCGTATCATTCCTCTTATGATCATTTTTACTTTCTCCCCCCTATACAATGTATATGGAGAAAGTATTGTTTTCGTCAAAATTTTTGAATTTGAGTTGTTAGTGGATATATTCGTTTTAGTGCTCCCTGAATCCAAAAAAGTGGTTTTTGGCGTGGTATCTGTCTGTCTGTGTGTGTGGATGTGTGTGTGGATGTATGTGTGTGTGTGTGTGTGTGTGTGTGTGTGTGTGTGTGTGTGTGTGTGTGTGTGTGTGTGTGTGTGTGTGTGTGTGTGTGTGTGTGTGTGTGTGGATGTAAACAAAGCTAGAGACGACACTAGTGGACCGATTTTAATGAAATTTGGCATGTAGGTATAAAGCCGTGGTATCTCCCGGTGTATTTTTCATTTTTTTGAATTTTTGATTTTTAAGGGTATTTACCTCATAAAAACACATAAAAAATGACAAAAATCCAAATTTCTCAAAAACGGCTCTAACGATTTTGATAAATATTTCATGGTTTTTAGTGCTTAAGATGACAAACAAAATGACACCACCCGCATGTCTGTAAAAATTCAGGTTCAGAAGTTATGGGGGTTTAAGTGTTAAAAAATTCATATTTTTGAAATTTCACAAAATCTGTGACCTCTAAAGAAAATATACTTGCAACCATTAAATTTGACTTGAAAAACTAAATAATCTAGTATTTTGAATCATGAGTTTACGTCAACTGGTTGCGGAGATAATTGATATTTTATTTCGGCGGTAAACGCAGTACGTTGTCCAATGTTATTCTTATGACAAATATTTAAAAATCGATATCTCCGTTATTTACTAACCGATTTTGATAACATTTGGTATATATTTGTGTGATAATTAATTGTTAATTTGTTTTATTTCACTAAATATGTTTTCTGGTTTTAAATGACTTGAAGGGAGAAAGTATGTGTCAGTTTCCTGATACCATTTATTTATTTTTTGTTCATACATAAGAAAAAAAAATATTTTCAAGTGTTACTTCTGGAAAAATAACACTTGAATATAAATAAATTAGAAAACACCAAGAACAGACATTAATTAGAAATATATTTTTTTGCCATTTATTGGCATAAAATAACCCACTTTTCAGAGAATCACTCTTCTGTTGTATTAAAGTTTTATTTTGTAAAGTAGTTCAATTGAGCTTTCTATTTAGCCTGAGATTAAATACATTTACTGTTAAATAAACACATATCTTATTCATAGAGCCGCGTCCCCTTAGCGAGGAGGGGCTATATTCTGGTTGGCCACCAGGTAATTAGGGGTCTCAATCACGGACCTAAATTCCGTTCCGGGATTTCGGGATTGTCAAAAGCCGATCGCGGGATCCCGGGATCAGTCCCGAGATTCCCGTTTTCTATATAGGCCTACCTAGAATATATATTACTGTGTGAGAACAACACTTATGACATTGTTTATTAAACTAACTACAATTTTATCTTATAAAGTTGTCAAATGTGGGCTTTTTTACGGCTGATTACCTGTTGTTCCAAATTTTTAATGGCTTTCATGCTGTGTGTACATGACAAATGAGTGTACAGTCCCTACGTGGAGCCGCCTTATGTTTTAAAACAAATTTTCGAATTATACATTGTGCTGTCCCGTCCTTTTGTATAAGACGATAATAACAAACGTATCAAACATTACAATCCTGCTAATAGGCCACAAGAACATTTTGGTCGCTCATATTACTTCACACTTCACAAATAATTCACAAATCACGCATGGTTATTACAAAACAAATATTGATGAAACTCACTACTCAGCACTATACGAAATCTTCCCGACTCGCTCAGATGTTCGCTACACGAAATCTCGATAGTTAGTGGTCAGATGAATAGTGGAATCATTTTAGCGTTGAACCCCAAAAAAATTGCAACACGAGCGATTTTTTTTTTTAAATGATAGCTAAGAGTACCCTTAATAACCCCTCAAAAATCGCCATCAAATGCACCTTGGCAACATGCCCAAAAATTCAAAATGGCCGCCAAGATTGCTGCCAAAATATATATTTTGGCATATATCTCGAGAACGGTTAGTTTTATCAAAAATCTTTATTCTAGCAAAAATGTAGCTCTTTTGATGCCGATCAGTTTTCATACATGCATTTTGTCTGTCAGACGTATGGTATGGCCGCCATTTGCCGAGACATAATTCATCAAAATCTGCCTTTTTAGCGAATTTCCCTATAGGGAAACTAAGTTATTACCGTAGGTGCCATGGTAAGACTTAATTCCGGGACCATCATAACTTTTCATTTTGGGGCCCCCAGAAGCCAAAAACACCATTCGTTTGAATTTTTGGATATATGTATATACATCTTTCTATATATATATATATATATATATATATATATATATATATATTTATCTATATGTATCTATGAATCTCTAAGCACGATAGCGGTAACAAAAATGGTCCGATCATAATAAAATTTGGATTGGAGGTGTAAAGTGGCAACTATTCGGACGAGTTCGAAAACTAGCCCGATCGGACCATTGGAAGGGGGGGGGGGGGTAGGGGGATTTTACCCCTCAAAAATGTCATCTTTCAGCTCACCAAATCTAAGTCCAGATCAAGTTGAAGAAATCGGTCTGAAACTAATGGTTTGCCTGTTCAATGGGAAGAAGAACGAATCAATGAACACATGTAGATACAAAAGTATTTTGTCAAAAGTAAAAAAAAGCTAAAAGCTTTTTAAAGCCTCAGCAACTTCCTCCAACAGAGTCAGCAGTAAAGTTTCACAGTCTGCGTGCCTATTTACAAATTCAAATATGGAAAAGGGCAGAAGATAGTATGATAATTACAGACTGGGGATGGACTTTGCAGGACAACATGTATGTGCCCCAAACGATGGATTTGCCAGCAGCACCAGAGACATTGTTAAAAATGATTAGATGCAAGACTCCTTGTAATTCAATGAGATGTGTGTGTAAAAAAATGGATTCGATTGCACCATTTCCTGTGGTCATTGTTTGGAAAACAATTGTGAAAACAGTCTCCAGTATTCATTGGACAATGAAAAAGACGATGAGAAGAGTATGTTTGAAAATGTTGACTAAACTTTTTAATGTTTGGGTCAAACTATGTTAAAACTATTGTAAAAATATGTTTATATGTTCATGAGGGATCTTTTTACTTTGTAGTAATTAATAAAATGTTATGATGTAAATAACATTAATTTTGTTATTATATATCCATATTCTTCTGGCTTCTTACTTAACCCTTAAAATGGGAGATTATTAAAATCATACAAAAAAAAGTATACATGATCATAAAATCTAAAATAACACTAAAAATAAGTAGGAAACCACATGGCAAACTACCTTAAATACTGAATGATGTTTTGACGTACAAGTTGCATTTTCAAACATTGAGTCATCAAAAATTGAAAATTTAGAATATTTTTGAAATAAATACACCTGTTGCAGCGAAATATTCTCCATAAGAATAATATGGCAAATGAGTATGCAGGTTTGCTGCCACTGAAATGTAAAAATTAGGTATTTTAGGTAATGATCCTGTAGATCTCATCTAGATGAAGCCACAAACCAAGTTATATTAAGATATGTTCAGAAAGAAGCGAAATATAGAATTTTATTTATTTCCCATAGGGTTAACATTGGGATAATGTACTGTGATTACCACTATCAATATCTTGGTAACCAATGGACATAGAGCAATAATTCAAAATACTTAATTATTTGTTTTTTTGCGAATTTAAAATGCTTCAGTAAATAATTAAAATGGTGCCTCACATCAACATTTCTCAACGTATATTCAAAAACAAGCATGCAAAAATATTCTCCATAAGAATAACATGGGAAGTGAGTATGCAGGTTTGCTGCCACGGAATTGTCAAAATGGGTAACTTTATGCCATAATCAAGTATATCTCTACTAGATGAAGCCACATACCAAGTTTTATTAAGATATGTTGAGAAATAAGGGATATATAGCATTTCATTTATTTCCTATAAGGATAACATAGGGACAACGTTCTGTGTTTACCACTTTCAATATCTTGGCAACCAATGAACATAGAGCAATGATTCAAAATACAAAATTGTTTGTTTTTTCGAGCTGAATTCAATGGTGTAAACTAAAATTTAATTATTTTAATTTTTGTTATGTAAAAACCCGAAAAAAAACCCATTTTTGAAGGGTAAAACCCCCCTTTCCCCCCCCCCCCTCCGGTGGTCCGATTGGGCTGGTTTTCGAACTAATCCGAGGGTTTACCATTTTACATGTCTGTACCAAATTTCATTAAGATCGGATCATATTTACGGCCGCTATACTCTTAAAAGACACATACATACATTCATACATACATACATTATACATGTATATAGATAGATATAAAAAAAATTCAACAAATGGTGTTTATGGCTTCTGGGGGCCCCAAAATGAAAAGTTATGATGGTCCCGGACTTAAGTCTTACCATGAGTCCTACGGTAATAGCTTAATTTCCTACAGAGAAATTCGCTAAAACCCATTTTTGAGGGGTAAAATCCCCCTTACCCCCCCTTCCAATGGTCCGATCGGGCTAGTTTTCGAACTCGTCCGAATAGTTGCCACTTTACACCTCCATACCAAATTTTATTATGATCGGACCATTTTTGTTACCGCTATCGTGCTTAGAGATTCATAGATATATAGATAAATATATATATAGAAAGATGTATATACATGTATCCAAAAATTCAAACGAATGGTGTTTTTGGCTTCTGGGGGCCCCAAAATGAAACGTTATGATGGTCCCGGAATTAAGTCTTACCATGACACCTACGGTAATAACTTAATTTCTCTATAGGGAAATTCGCTAAAAAGGCAGATTTTGATGAATTACGTCTCGGCAAATGGCGGCCATACCATACGTCTGACAGACAAAATGCATGTATGAAAACTGATCGGCATCAAAAGAGCTACATTTTTGCTAGAATAAAGATTTTTGATAAAACTAACCGTTCTCGAGATATATGCCAAAATATATATTTTGGCAGCAATCTTGGCGGCCATTTTGAATTTTTGGGCATGTTGCCAAGGTGCGATTGATGGCGATTTTTGAGGGGTTATTAAGGGTACTCTTAGCAATCATTTAAAAAAAAATCGCTCGTGTTGCAATTTTTTTGGGGTTAGGCCATTTTTTCTCATAAAATGATTCCACTAGAATATGAAAATTCAGTAACATCAAAAATATCAAAATAAAGTCCCCTCTGTGGCCCTTAGGATACGTCGAATCGTGGGAATTAACTGCAACGAAAGTTCAAAGCGGTAAGAAAACCATCGAGTATTGTCCCAATACATTTCAGGAATAAGATTATTGTTGAATTGAGTATTCATTTTGGACAAAGTAAACATAGGGATCGGTAATTGATATTGAAATATTATTAGCAAAATATTAATTTATTTGCTAATTAGTTTCCTAAAACATATTTTTATTTTATACGTTTGAAAAGGACGACCTTTGCAGTAGTTAAAACATTCAAAGCACGCAAAATTTGAGAAAAAAATTATTCTTTTGCAATCCCGTCAATCCCAGGATTGTGAGACTCTAATCTTGGGATTATCAGGTATTCAAAAGCGACCAGGATCCCGGGATTGAGAACTCTACAGGTAATGCCTCTCCGTCCGTTACAAGGATGCAATTTTTAGCATCCTTAATGAGTAAACTAGATCTATAAGAAGTAGTAAACTAGATTTAGCTACTTTGCTATGTATTGGTGTTTCAGCGAGCGGCGTCAGTTTTTCAAAAACACTAGAAATACACATACCGATGACCTTTTACAAGGAACGTGCGCTCGTAACCCGCACCCCGGGTCCTCTGCCCAAGCCCGTCTCCTCTGTCTTGATACGCCATTAAATCTTTAATTTGACATGTCACAGATAGTACCTTCCCAATGAAAAGTTTCTAAGTTAGGGGTTGGGTAAGAAGATTGAAGAAATTGATGGGTGTATATGCAATTTTCTTGTAAAAAATATCTTCCTCATCGAGGACGTTTCTTGCTAACAGAAAACTAAAATTTAGTTTGGATTTCCAAATCAATAAAGTACAAATTACAAGGGAATAGGAAAAAAGTTGTATATGGAATAGAGTCAACCCCACTCTGTGATTCCTCTTTTATTTTGAGGAAGACTTGAAGACGCTGGTGCGCACTCTGCTGAACTCCAAACGCAATGTTGTACTCCTGATCACGCCAAAATAAGGATCTGTGCCTTGAGAAGAGTCTATATAGGTTTTTTCATAATCCTTAGAGCATAGAAACGCACAGGATAATGTCAGATGCCGTTGTTTAACAAGCGGTTGGTTAGTGGGTTTCGTGAACTGTTTGAAACTTCAAAGAGATATCCCTTTCCGTATCTTTGGCTCCACAAGCTTTAGAGATGTACATCCCACGTTCACAAGTGGTATGCTAATGTCATATCACTTGTCGCACAAGTTTTAGTGAAGTAAAGGCTCAGTGCAGCCCTAAGGGTCTCTGGTGCAGACTAGCAACACTCTATACCATCACGAACAACAGTCCTTGCCTTTTGTTATTGTCCTGTTGCCTTGTTTTTAGTTAGTTGTATTTTGCATTTGTATTAGACCATGTTGTAAATGGATTTCTATAGGCCTATTATTAATTAAGAAAATTAATAACATTTAAATCAACCTTACTACTTTCCAGGGCAAAACGATAAATTTGGGGGCCCCGTAACAAAACTTGTGAGAGGGGCCCCCTATACAGTATTAACGAGTTTACGAGTTCGTATTTAAGATTATATTCGGGTCCACACTCAAGTACAAGCTGCATGAGGATTATAAGGCAACGTTATATTAATTGATTGTGTTTTCTACATTATATTATTGACCGATTTTATTTTAAACATTTATCTATTGATGTTTGAATGTGCTCATGTTATACACATAAATTACATAAATTATAAAGATTTTGCTAATATTTTATAATGATTGTTTTATGTTTTATTGCTTAAAGGGCTAAAACCGCAGACAGTCCCTTAGTGGCGGCTTCAATTTGTTCGAGATATATAATACCTACCATTGTTGCTAGACGCGTGAAATAAAATGTAAATTTTTATATTTTACACCAGATAAGAATAAAAAATTCAAACAGATGTTTTCCGACAATGGAACCACCTGTGATAAAAATACCCCCGTTGCAGCAGACCTGCATACTCAGCGAATTTCAAATGCAAAACAATATATTATAATCTAACATAGCGAGATTTGACATGTTTTTGTAAGCTCCATAAGATTAACATGGGGAATGAGTATGCAGGTTTGCTGCTACAGGTATGTTTAAACTTGTTGGTTTTGATTCAATATTTAGTAGATCTGAACTAGAAGGAGCCATTTACCAATTTTTGTCAAGATATGTCAAGAAATAAACGAGATATAGAATTTTACTTATTTCCCATAAGGTTAACATTGGGACAACGTACTGTGTTTACCACTTTCAATATCTCGGTAACCAATGGACATAGAGCAGTGATTCAAAGTACTAAATTGTTTGTTTTTTTGAGCTGAATTCAATGGTGCCAACAAAAATTTGATAAATTTTATTTTTCTATGTAAAAAGATCAAAAAACCCATTTTTGGGGGGGTTTATCCCCCTTTACCCCCCCTTCCGGTGGTCCGATCGGGCTGGTTCACGAACTCGTCCAATCGATTACCACTTTACATGTCTGTACCAAATTTCATCAAGATCGGACCATTTTTACGGCCGCTATCGTGCTAACAGACACATATATATATAGATATATAGATATATAGATATATATATATATCTAAGTACCCCCGTTGGAGCAGACCTGCATACTCAGCGAATTTCAAATGCAAAACAACATATTTCAATCCTACATAGCGAGATTTGACATGTTTTTGTAAGCTCCATAAGAATAACATGGGGAATGAGTATGCAGGTGTGCTGCTACAGGTATATTAAAACTGGGTGGTTTTAATTCAATATTTAGTAGATCTGAACTAGAAGAAGCTATTTACCAAGTTTTATTGAGATATGTTAAGAAATAAGCGAGATATAGAATTTTAGTTATTTCCCATAAGGTTAACATTGGGACAACGTACTGTGTTTACCACTTTCAATATCTCGGTAACCAATGGACATAGAGCAGTGTTTCAAAATACTAAATTGTTTGTTTTTTTGAGCTGAATTCAATGGTAGTAACAAAAATTGGATAAATTTTATTTTTCTATGTAAAAAACTCTAAAAACCCATTTTTGGGGGGGTTTATCCCCCTTTACCCCCCCCTTCCGGTGGTCCGATCGGGCTGGTTAACGAACTCGTCCAATTGATTACCACTTTACATGTCCGTACCAAATGTCATGAAGATCGGACCATTTTTACGGCCGCTATCGTGCTAACAGACACATAGATATATATATATATATATATATATATATATATATATATATATATATATATATATATAAATTCGAACGAATAGTGTTTTTGCTTCTGGGGGCCCCAAAACGAAAAGTTATAGTGGTCCCGAGCTTAGGTCTTACCATGAGACCTACGGTAATAGCTTCTTCCCTATAGGGGAAATTCGCTAAAATTCGAACGAATGGTGTTTTTTGCTTCTGGGGGTTGCAAAACGAAAAGTTATCATGGTCTGGGGCTTAGGTCTTACCATGAGACCTACGGTAATAGCTTCTTCCCTATAGGGGAAATTCGCTAAAATCAGCTTATTATCTCAGGCAGCTTTGATGTCATGGTGGGCCGGACCTGTAGAAATAATACCCCCGTTGCAGCAGACCTGCATACTCAGCGAATTTCAAATGCAAAAGAACATATGTCAATCCAACAGAGCAAGTTTTGACATGTTTTTGTAATAGCATAAGAATAACATGGGGAATGAGTATGCAGGTTTGCTGCAATAGGTATGATAAAACTGGGTGTATTTTTTCAATATATAATAGATCTGAACTAGAAGAGGCCATATACCAGGTTTTATTGATACATGTTGAGAAATAAGCGAGATATAGAATTTTACTTATTTCCCATAAGGTTAACATTGGGACAACGTACTGTGTTTACCACTTTCAATATCTCGGTAACTAATGGGCATAGAGCAATGATTCAAAATACTAAATTGTTTGTTTTTTCGAGCTGAATTCAATGGTGTAAACTAAAATTAGATCACTTTAATTTCTTTATGTAAAAAAAACTCAAAAACCCCATTTTTGAGGGGTTTATCCCCCTTTACCCCCCCTTACAGTGGACCGATCGGGCTGGTTTACGAACTCGTCCCAGGGATTACTACTTCACATGACTGTACCAAATTTCATTAACATCGGACCATTTTTACGGCCGCTATCGTGCTCACAGACACACACACACACACACACACACACACATATATATATATATAAAATTTCGAACGAATGGTGTTTTTTGCTTTTGGGGGCCCCAAAGCGAAAAGTTATCATGGTCTCGGGCTTAGGTCTTTCCATGAGACCTACGGTAATAGCTTCTTCCCTATAGGGGAAATTCGCTAAAATCATTATTTCTCCGTAATTTATGATCCGTTCTTTTTCAAATTGATAGCAAATCAAAAATACTAAAAGAAGTTATTGAACATTTTTTATAAAATTAGTCGTTTTCCTTTAATCTAAAACTTAAATATTAAAACGGCTGCCAGTTTTAAATGGAAACAGGCATCTTAATGACATCTTTATGAAGAGGAGTTTCTTAAGATCTGTAGTACCTTTTTTTAAGTACCTGCTTAAAATAGAATTTTACTTCTTTTAAGCCAGTTGCACAGAGCATACGAACCAGTCTTTAGATATAAGATTACAAGAGAGACCACCAGAAAGCGGGGGAAGCATTTACAGCGTGGTAATGAATAGGATGAGAATGCGATTAGTGCGCGCGGTTGTGAGAGCCAAGAGCATGTGCCTCAGACGAGCGAAGAAGTGGAGGTAAACAAGGGAATTTTAAGGTGGAGCAGGGATATTATTTTAATTTATAATGGCGCTAGGTGCTTGTTCATTTTAAAATTTAATATTTTTGTAAATAAATATTTCCGTATTTCCTTGAAATGAAATGCATTAATTAAAATAATGTTTGAAAAATAAAATGCTATCGGTGGTCCAGCTGATTATTTTTGTGAGGATTATTAATAAATAACCCGATGGTAGCTTGGACCTTATGACCATTATTGTCTGTTTTTTTTGATTAAAAAATGACGTTTTAACCTTTGTTGCATTGTTGTGCCATAATCAGTTACCGAGAAATAGTCATTCTAACGCAAAGCGCCTCCCGCCATGTTTGCCGTCTTCCCTAATGTCATTAACCACCTGAAAAAGTTACAACATGTATATTTTTACATAGCAGCACAGATGAAGCACAAAATCCTTTTCTTTCATCTCTGATAGCAGTAACACGAAATTATACTAGGTTAATATATTACTCATAACCTTAATCTATTTTCGTTAAAAGTTATTCAAATAACTCCAAAATTATTCGTACCAAAATACCAAATTTATTCATGTTTTCTTTGATAATTCCTTTATTAATCGAGATCTGTCCATGGCCATTGGAACCCTTATTGACAGTATTTTTACAATTATAATGACGTTTTAACTAATGTTATATCTCTGAATGTCCATATTACAACAGTCAGCAAAAATATTGTGCTAGATTTAATGTGGTTGTTCAAACCACCTCCTCAAACCTCCTTGTTTGTTCAAACCTCCTTGACTAATACGCCGTATTTATAAAGCAGGCAACTCAGATTACTGTATTGTTTTTGCATACCTTCGCCCCTGATCAACGCATCGCTGGCTTTGCCTAGAGTCTGCTTGAAGGCGGGCTCCAAGATATCTGCTTGTAATTGTCGTCAATATAATTTTGGGAAACCCCTATTTCAGTTTAGCGCAAAACCATTTCTGACAACAGCTTGTATAAAAATAATTGCACTGTATGATTTGATGGACAAGCCTAATTTCTCGATGAAAAAACGTGGAATTGATTTCAGGAAGAAATATAGTATTTGTTGTTAACCCTCAGTTTATGAACAGTAGAAACAATAATTTATTCAGCAATAAAATATACATTTTGCTTATTAATTAATTATATGAACAATTAAAGTTTATTTGCCGCCGGCTTTGTCTACAAAATAAATAATTCTGTTGAATTAAACTATTATAACTGGTATACGTAAATAATTTGGTGACAATGTGTACATTATCCACAATCATTTATTACAAATATTATTGATATTCACATATATAATATTTTTCCTGCATTAGTAAACATGAATTGTAAAACAGTATAGCCTAATGAATAAGTTTTGAGTTAAATTTACTGATGTAGCATAAATGTTTGTGTTTAGTAGGCTGAGAAAAACTTATAGCTCTTGTCCCACATTAATGAGCAAATACATTTTGTACTTCGTTTACAATTTATATATAATTTGTATTAATATTCTATTGACTTTAGAATTGAAAGCAAACGTCTATTTGCATATGTTTCATAGTGCATCCAGATATACTCATAGCCCTTGAAAAGCCCAATGAGCCTGATAAATTAATCTGGAATGGATTATATGGAGCTGGTGACTTCATCCATGCGTAATCGTTTCGATGGAGAAATTAGAGCTCTCTTGGTTTTAATCGAGAGAACACCTCCTTTTCCCTCACTTGAAGGCAAAACTAAATATTGCGTTAGTTTTCATGCAAATCATAACTTATTTTCTTTAAGACTTGTATATCAGGCAACAATAACGCTTGAATATCTTACAAAAGTAACAAAATTCAAATTACATAAACTGAATTTGTGTTTGAAGGATCGCGGATAACAATCTGGTGGAATATATTTGGCCTATACATATTTAATTGCTTATCATTTAACTTGGTTTAGCTTAAATTATTGCTCGCGTGTATCTATATTATATTTCCATCTTTATTTCTAATCTTGTTAAAAATTAAATGTTTTATTTGAACATATTATTAAATATAATTATTTTATTTCATGAATAAATTTTCGTCTATCCGATAAAATAATTCCGCAGCAGCTGTGACATTTAATTTTCAACATGGTAAGATATAAATATCGCACACTCAACAGTCCACAGTTGTTGATAGTGGATAATTAGCCACTGTTATCTTCAATCTAAGGAAAGCCTTCAAGCAGCCTTAAGGTACTCTCAGTTCCTTAGTGAATTTAATTAGGAAATCATACAAAGGCCATAAAAATAACATCGCCAAATCAACCAAAGGAGGATAAAAACTTTTTATTATTAATCATTTTAAGTTTATTTTTGTTATTTCACCAGTCATCTCTGAGGAGTAATTGCTGACAAAGTACCATTTCATGACAAAGTACCTGTACCATGTCATTAACAAAAATGTTGAACAAGAGCGGACCGATGAGACTGCCTTGTGGTACCCTAGATGCTGCTGGTGTAACTCTTATTTGGTTATTTGCTTAATATATATGATTTTCGTTTTGTTACAAGCAAACTTATATTTAGCAAATTAGTCAAACATCGTATAGCAAAGCTTAATTTATTATATAATTGTAATTACTGATAGAAAACTACGTCAATTGTTAAGTTAAAAGGCCTAATAATCGTGACCTTTGAGGTTGCAAGCTTGATTTTTCCAACAGTCTCCCTCCACAACAACTAGCAAGAACATAGCCTATATATTTCGTCCAGTCACTCCGAACAAACTTCCCTCAAACGATTCCTCAGTATATAGGGGTCGGTATTATCAAAGCATTATAGTCCTGAAGAGCAAAAGAGGACGCGAAGGGAGGGCAAATTCGGGGGGGGGGGAGGGCGGAAGTGGCCAATAATGACAAGACTGTATAAAAACTTGTCACTATTCTAAGTATATTTATTACGAGTTCAGAAGACGCGGGGGGAGGGGTAATTGAGTAATGAGTCGTAGTGAGTTTTAAAAGAGGTGGAGGGGAAGGGGGCGTGGTCGGCCAATCGAGGCGCGGGGCGTGGCCTCCCCTCCCCGCCCGCCGTCGCTCGCCGTCACATGTCAGTTTTCACCACGGCGTCGACGGAGAATCAGAGTGACTCGTCGCGCGACTCTTTCCAGAGCGCTGCGATGTTGACCCCCATGTTGAGCTTCCTGGAGGCGTCGGGCTCGCCGCCGCTCGCCGCGCTGCACTCCATGACGGAGATGAAGAACGGGCACTCGTCGTCGGCCAACCCGCACGGCATCGAGCACATCCTGTCGCGGCCCAGCAACGTGAGCGTGGCGCGCGGCTTCAACGTGGGCATGGCGGCGGCGGCGGGCATGGCGGCGGCCAACTACTACAAGCACCACAGCTCGCTGCAGACCCACCCGCTGGCCGAGCTGACGGGCCGCTCCACCATCTACTGGCCCGGCCTGCAGGGCCTCGTCAGCAACCCCATGGCCTGGCGCGACCGCCTCGCCAACAGTGAGTCCGCCTCAAACATTCCTCATGTTCATTATAAACGTTGTTATTGATGCATGTTTTAATAAGTAGGCTAACAAAACATCAATATTTGTGAGTGGTACATTTTTAAAATTTTAACTTACTAAATATTTAAACATGAGCAGGGAAAAGCATGATATTAAAGAGATAAATTAATTCCCCTTTTTGTAATGAATTATGAGCATTCCTTTTAAAATTCTCTTCCTAAAACCCTCTTCTACTTTATTTTACAAGAGTTAAAACTAGAGTATTGTAAATAACAATACATCTCGATATGATAACAAATAAAAATAATAAAATTGAAATAAATTAAAAGACTAAACCATAATCTTTGACTATATAATTAAGATATAAATTAATAAATAATATACAGTACAAATAAATAATAAACTTCAGATTCAAAGTCAATGCCATAATATAATACAGTATTAATTACATGCTTTGATGATGCCAAACATAAAGCCCTGCATCAATTAATTTTAGATTGTCATTAATATACAAATGCCTATAAAAGAAAATTAGACATAGCTGTATACAAAAACCAGTAATCATCCCATTGGATACTCCTATTAAAATCATAAAAGCACTGAATAACAAAATCAATTAATTGGTTGGATATTTAACAATATTTTTGTTCAGTGAAACTAAACGTTTACCGTACATGTAAAAATTTACTATCATATCAAGTTATGTTTAGCCGACTAAGAAATAAAGTAGGCATAATTCAGTTAAATATTATAAATAAATCAAACAGCAATATTGAAACTACCAAAATAAACTATTCATAAAATAAAATTTGTCTTAAATTTATTTATACAAATGTTGACGATCATAAGAGCTCCGCTAAATTTACTTCTTGACTGAAACATACGTAACTAATTCAATATTAAAACGTTATTCCTAGATAATAAAGAGAAAATACTAGTCGATTTAGACCACATGTAAGGAAATTATGAACAATTATTTATAGAAAAGTGCTAAGCAATCAGGAATGTTTAAAAAATAAATCACAGCAATAATCGTTATGTAACAGCTTGCACCTGTGTTTACATGCAATGCTCCATGCCATATGCCGCGCTCGTGATTACAATTGGTATGTAGTACATGTAATGAACTGAAACTATCAAATACACCATTAAAATAATTGCATGTCCCTAATTATAAAATTAAAAACTCCTAAATTTGTTCTAAAAATAGTAAAAATTATGAAATAGTATAGTTTATTTACATCTCAAAAATGAACTATATACTTTAAACAGATTTAGTCGCATAATTAAATCTGTAAAATTATGAAATAGTATAGTTTATTTACATCTCAAAAATGAACTATATACTTTAAACAGATTTAGTCGCATAACTAAATCTGTAATTTTAAAATATGAATCATTCGCAGGTTTCAACGAGAAATATAGCATCGGATGGTTTTTAATGTCACACAAAACCGCTTGTTAAATTGACCTTATATATAAACTTAGAGCTGGAATACTAAAAATGTTTAATGTTTACATAATTTTTATTTGCAATCCTTCTTGAGGTGACTTACCTAGTAATATCATTTACAAATTAAAAAAAAACAATAACATTGAAAAAATATGCTAATTCTTACACTGACAAGCGTCAACGTCTTTATTTCATACTTAAAAAATTTCAAGTACTGAAGTACTTAAACATTTTAATTAATTGTTTTTACATAAACCTAATTTTATTATTCTGATTCCTTTAATATGAAACATTTGGCGTTTAATTGAACAACAAGAGTTATTTATATAGTTTATGTGACCTATTTTTAGTTTAAGACTCCTAACTTCAGTGGGTTCGGTACGCAACATAGATTCCACATTGAAGTCTTAAAATGCTTATATTAACACAAATAATATGTATTTCAATTATACATATTCTCAATCTTTTATATTGTACATTGTGAAATGCGCCATCATTTCTCTGCTACACTGTTGTTAGTGTGCATAAAACACTCACATAGGACACAATCATGAAGTAAGAACTTGGAAGGTGTGTTTGACTAATAGAGTTATCTAAAAATATTCGTACGGATATCTTGTCGTGTGAAGGTGGAGTAATTAGTTACAAAAGTCTTTTTTATTACAACGCGAATAGAGCAACATTTGGTTATACATTTAAATAAATAAATAAATCAAGCAAAACTGTATATAAAAAACCTTATGTACCAACGCACTGTATACACCGTAGACCACTGCGATTTTGATTTATAACTTAAGTTGTAGCTTGCAAGCTCATAATGCACACAATCATGGTCGCGCATTTCAATTTATTCATGTATGTGTTTTCGATTTTTTACTTCAATCTATTAAAAAAATATCAACCACTGAACGCAGCGTTGCATTTTTTACATTATTTAATTCGAAGAAAAGTATTTATTTTTGTGGGTGAGGTCAATAATTCCGGCTAGTTCAAAAACTTTATGGTAGATATATGACAAATTTACTTAATTCTCATGTAAGTTTTAATGTTAACGTATTATAAATTTTATATTTGATGATCTAGGTGATAAAAAATAAATCATTCTAATACTATTCAATTGTTGTATTACATTGTACATTGTTATAAAAATATATTTAAACTACTGATATACTGCCCAAAATTACGCTTAATATAGTAATAACCTCCATAAATTCATAAAAAACTGTAAAAAAATATTATATGCAAGGGTATTAATAATAAAATGCAAGTTTATTTAAGAAATATAGTTTAAGTAGTCGATAAATTATAACAAAAGTGAAATTATTCTACTTATAAATCTTTCCAGGTATTTCTTACAATCCCGGGACTCTTATATACAGGAAGAGTCCCAAAGGAAGGGATACCCTTCATTACTTCATGAACATGGAATAAATCTTATTTTCAAAATCCTTTGTATAAATCAAAGTTGTAATCAGAATTTTAAACTTAAAAGCTTATAATCGATGATTCCAAGAAATCTTATGATTGGTCGTTGCTGTCCAGTGATACTGTACAGAAAAACATTTATAAAGATAAAAAAATACTACAAGATTAGAATGAAAAACATTTATAAAGCGATTTATAATGAAAGCATTTAGATTTATCTTTTGCTCTTTGAAAATGGGAATGTGGACCAACATGTTTGTGTTCAACAATTTTTACTAGGTGTCCTAAGTTGGATAAAACTGAAATAGACTCTACGTACTGCGAGGGGGCGTTATAACTATGTAGGTTTAATTTAAAATGGATAAACTACATGTTAAATTTCTTTAAATCTGTAACACTGCATGAAATTTAAATTTATTAAATTTCATTTCATTTAAATATATCCTATTTAAATGTATACTCAGCCTCTTATGTATACTTATGCACGTTCATTTATGTGTGTACGAAAACATTGTACTGTAATCAAACCTATACATAAATAATGCCAATAGAGAAGTTGATATGTATGTTACAGAATATTCGGAATATTTGAATACAACTGGGAAAGGAATATTGTTAACGCTCTATTACAGCAATTACTTTAACATACGTTTGGAACGAGTAGTGCGCTTTAGTTTTTCCCACAATTGCACTCTGGACTCGCTTCTACAACACGCAGTTGTATATTTATCTAATTCATTTCCACATCATCGTCTACCTAATGGCACTAAAGCACCATCGCAACGCTACACCAATTCAATCTCCCTCAACATTACGATCATAATTTTCCACAAATTAATTAATTTTTAGCGCGGACACGCGGCGGCGGCGAGAGGGGGGAGGGAGGGGGGAGGGAGGGCCGCCGCAAACAGTAAAACTGTTGAATTTGTTATTTAATATTCTGTAACGAGGGAGCAAAAAGCGTATCATTTTATAGGTGGTTTTAATTACCGGGGCCTTTTAACAAGTGGGCGCCCCGGGGGTGTTTGGGGCTATTGGCGGGTTATGGGCCCCCGGGGGGCGATGCGTGCCCCTTGCCCGCGCATCGATTGGCAGCATTGCACTTATATCGTCTTCGGCCGCTCGCTGCTGCCGCTGCCTCTGTGCTGTCACGGTTATGGAGACTTCGACTTTATTTATTTAGAATATACTTATCTTTTCGTCAAGAATGAAACAATAATAATAATTTGGGATAGTTGCATTCCTTTGGTATTTTCGTAAGTTTTTCATAACAGATTACATGAGTTTTCTTGTATGCAATTATTAAAAAAAACCTAAGAAGAATATGTTTAATTTTTCTGCATTTCTTGCTACACACGAATATCTAATATGGGAAAGTAGAAATCACTCTTACATATAAACTGAAGAAAATAATACTTTTTAAAGTACCAATTTGTTATCTTGCAAAGCAACAGCAATCTTTACACAGAGCAATGCAATTGCCCAGAATTTAGACAACCCATAGGACTTTTTTTCAATCTAGACAAAACCAGCTTATTGGAAAATTACTGAAATATTAATTAATCTCTTGTTAATAAATTGTTGTAAGCACTCCTTGTTGAAAACCTTTTCCGTGTAAAAAATAACTGTCCTATTTAGATCATTATATTGTGTCACCTATTTCGTCGTCTTTACAAATGAATCATACTAAACGTGCATGATAGTTGTAAAAATGGGGTTGGCAGGATATTGCAAAATCAACATTAATTTACATGAAAAGTGATGAAAATTGCACTCAACCAAAATAACCAGCAACTTTGACTCATTAGTGGGATTTCTTTATTCTGTCTTAATAATAGTTTGTTAAAAATAAACATTTTTTTCATGGTTAAGATGCTTATCATGAAAACACGCATTGTAAAACTTCGTAATTAACCGGAAACTACACTCTTGCATTGATCAAAGAAACTGGCTAGGTAATTAAGGCGAAAGCAGGAAAGTTTATAACCAAACGCTAAACGGTCGGCCGTTTGTAACACGGGTAAATACAAACACTATAAATGCGAATGGTTCAAATTAATTACCTGGTCATATGTTGGAGATTAAATTTGGGAACCAGCGGATTGATTTAAGAGAAAGCGTTATTTTTAAATTACGACTTTCCCAGTCGACGTCGAAAATTGCGTAGCCTGCAAGTTGTAAACCTACAAGGAAAAGAAGGAAAGTACAAGAACGTAGGGGATCGCCTACTATACCAGACTACAGAGTTTACTATACCAGACTACGGAGTTTATGTACTACATTACATCAGTATCAGCTGCATTACACAGTACTAAGCCATAGTATTAAGCAAATATAGAGATGGTACAAACTAATTGTGTACCGTATTTAATAAAAATTAATCTTTTATCATAAACCGGAGCGTGCATTAATGTCATTGCAAACGAATGCAATCCTAGCTAGTCTAATTGCAATATCTTTTTTAATGCACGGAGAACTGTTTGGACAAAAATGTATAAGCTATAACGTATAAACTATAACTTTAACAAACGCTCATAGATTCGATTCATTCACCGTTTACATGGAATGTTTGTGTAGTTCCGTTTCAATTAGTGCGCCATATCCACGTTTATTGGCAGCCGGTTTATTATGATGATGTGCGGCATACGGCCGGCCTGTTATCAGGCCCAATTAGACCCGGCCATAAACTGCGTATTGCTCCACGTCCGTCTGTCCGATATTCTTGCCAATGTTGCTTTATGACCCGACAATCGGACGTTTCGCCGTCCGATAGCGTTTATGGTGTTTATTCTGCCCCATTTGTCGCGATTCCGCGATGCGTATGCTGCTATTAGGCCTAATCAGGCCGCGACTGCGGAGCATCTGCCAGTTCTTATCGCGATTGCGATTCGTATTATATTAATTTTTTGGGTTGTTAGTTTTATTATGATTTGGTTTTATGGCTTTTAGTACATTATGTCTGTTAGCGAGGTAACATCTCTGTTTGGCACTTGCCATGGTGGTGTCTGAATTACAGTACTATAAAAACTAATTTTTATCAATACTGGGTACGGTTTTTGTATGTGTAAGTAGCACAGATTGAGTTATATTACATTAATGAAGAAGCTGATTTGGGTGAATAAAAATAGCACACCACTTTCAAAAACTCACTCAATTAAAAAAAGTTCCCACTCATTCTTATATGGTTTCAAAACCATATAATCAATGAGTGAACATTTCACCTTTAAACGAGGGAAATCATCACTCAACCAAAAGAGCTTATATTTTTCACTAATTTAGAGTGAGTATTAACTCTTTCGGAGTGAAAACTTTTTCACTCCTACAAATAAATGACTTTTTCACTCTTTTGATTTTAGCGTGTACTTGTTTCTTGGAGAGTAACCAGGTACTCCACTTCTTACGCTTTGCTACTTTGAACGTTTGAGAAATTTCAAATTCTATACTGAAGGAAAGAGTTTTACAGTAGAGTGGGGGACTGCGCGCAGCGGATAGTTGTGCGCATCTCAATAGAAGTTGTAGACCGCTCTATGCTGTTGGCGCTGAAACCTATAGGGGTTAGAAATAAAATTCATGATTTTGGTGAAGCAATTAAATTAGTTAAGGTCAGTAGAGTGGGAAACGTGTTTTGATTGGGTTGGAATCTTGTTTCCGCTGCTCCCAAAAATAAAATGTTATTTTCGTCACTCCTACATTCTTTTAAGCTACAATAACTTAATTAGTGTCTCTGTTGATATTTACATGTTGCCCAAGAACTTGAGCAGTGGGTGATATTTGTTTGAATATAATTACAGTAATATACCCAGTAATATATGGTAATATTACCCTCACGAAGCTTTAGGGCAGGCCTAACTGTGCTCATGCTTCCGAATGGGATTTAACGCTAAGGATATACGCTGATGCGCATATGGGTGCAACGCTGATGGAAGAAAGGTAATTATAGTTCAACAGATGTGTATTGTGCATATAGGAGACACCAAGTGCACTGTATAAGACCCCCAAATTATTTTTTTGGTAAATCAAAGACTTTATTTTTAATAATACGAATGATCGGTTTCAAAAGGATTTCAATAATTTACCGTATGCATGGTTTGTTGCTGTTTAATCATTGCATAAAAAATTAACCTTAAACGATTATATCCTTTTATTTTACCCCACAGTTAAACTTTCTGCTGAAACCAGCGCCAGCGGTCGAGTGATTGTGCAATTTTGCATACAAATAAAGATATACTAAATTAACGGTTGGTCTGAAAAAATCGGAATTCCTCCTATGAAACTGAAATGATCAGGGAATAATAGTTCGATGACTTACTTTATTTTCGATATCTACGGGTATTTCGATAACTCAGGCCGCAAAAGCGTCAAGTAAAAGTGGTTTTAGTTAGTTTAGGTGCGTCCAGCGTTTTTTCCTTAGAAGATGAAGATGCGAGAAATCTACAAAAGTGTAGAGATTGGTATAACTTGAGAAACAATGGAATAAATATACGTATTTTTCATTGCATAATATTAACTTCGAAATTGAAATTAGGGCTGTTTTGATTAAACTATAATTGAAATGCCAGTCAAGAACTTCGTGAGGCCATCATGAGTAATTTTATTCAGTAAAAAAGAAAACGATTTTAATTAATTTCTTGGGTAACATCAACATCTGAAATATAATGTAAAACATCGTCTGTCAGGCTGGTAAAACATTAAGTGAATTTTAACAACTTACTTCCTTATTACCTAGCACAGACTTAATTTAGGATCTTCTTTAATTCATTGAACACCTAATTATCAACAAAAGTTATCAGTATCGCTCGAATTATATTTCACCAACATAATAAAAACTATTCCATTTCCACACCGTAATCCGGTCGCCGATCAAAGCGCCGTCACCATTAGCGATACCGGCGCCGAGCGAAGTGTCAATCACAGTTCTTGGCGCAGTTATTGGGCAATTATTCGGCCGCACGGTGACAGATGCCGCGGCCGGCCAATGGGCGCGCGGTCAGCTGCGGCGACTTCTCTATAAAATCAACCCTTCCCCCCCCCCCCGCCCGACCGGGGTTTCCATTAACACCGCGCTGAAATATCGTCCACTTGTACACCGCCCCGCGCCGCCGCAATAATATCTCATAATCGACGGGATATTTTTTAACGTTCACTTATATGGATAGATTTGCTAAGCTTTCTTTTAAGTCGCAATTTGAAGTTCGTAATGTGTATTGATTGCTATGTAGGTAAAATTGCGATTCGTGTTCGCTGGTTGGTTCAGTTATACTTATCCTTTCCCTGGCTCTCATAACCTAAGAGTCCTTTGTCTTAACTCAGAAATTAAATTATTTTCTTTGTGCTATTAAGAAATCTTCCCTTCACATGAGTGATGGTAAGGGTGTAATAGGAATTCAGTTTGTGGTTAGCATAAATTCTTGATAGTATTGGTTAACAAAATTGGTTTCATGGACAAATCTTTCTCAAAGACAAATCAATAGTTGATTTTTATGTACATACAAGAGCTGTGTATATGTAGATACTTGACAATTACTCATATTTATCAAGGAGTGCAAAATATTTATTATGAATGAATTAAAAATTAATTACATAAATATAACATCGCATAACGTGAACAACCCGTTGTTTTTTACCAATTTAACATATGTAATCAGTCATGCCATCCACTCAATTGTGTTTACTTTGGAAAGTGTTCTTTTATCTGAAATCAATGAATCTGAATTACCTAAAAGATTATGTTTTAATTTAATCGATTAATAACTCCCTGAAACCCAATTCCATTAGTCTTCATAGGAAAACAAGTCGAGTTTATTAAAGAAACTGTTTACAAATCTAATTACATAACATAGTTCGAACAGGGACAATTTTTATGATATATTTAACACTGCATATTTTCTTTGTTTGAAATTCATTGTTGGTGATGGTGATTTTATATTTTGATTTGGATTTTTGCGGACATTTGCCATCACTGATTGTTTTTTACTAATCAGTGGTGGCAAATGTCCGCAAAAATCCAAATCAAATCCTGCATGTTTTCTTTATGAATAAACTTTAATAGAGTAAGCCTATTTCATGAATAGCACATTCAACACTAATCCTATGCCGGTGGACTTTACACACTGCGGTATTTCCAGGTCCGTAGCGGCGAATCCCGTATAATGAATTAATTAAAGTCCGAGGGTAATAAAAGGAATAAAGTCGTCGTTATGTATTTCAAGTAGTCGGTAGCAAATTAATAAACAGGTGCGCAGGGCGGGCGCGGCGCTTCTGTATTTTATTGGAGGATTAGAGGAGCGGCATTAGCGAGCAATAATGAGCTAGCCACCTCGCCTCCTCCGCTGAAATATCCCGGCCAATTAAGTCTATAGTGGCTTACAACGGTCGCGGCGGCGGGCTTACTGGGATCTTCGCTGTAAAGAATTATTTACACACAAGAGCGGTGGTGTACAAGAGGTAGAGAACAAGAACTGGTCATACAGTGAGATATTTTGTAGGTACTTTATTAGGTATTTGTTTTGAAATCTGTAAATACACTTACACTTTATATACAAGCTTTCGATTTTATAACAAATTCATTGTCATTGCAACCATTCGATAGGAAATAATGTTCGTCTCTAACTAGAAAATTGTTTAAATTAGGTCACTGAATGAGAGTAGGGACTTTCGGAGTGATGAACATTTTAGACTTGAATGTAATTTTACAGAAGATTATATTCGTCTTAATTATATTTATAATATTTGTAAAATCTCCGGGGTAGAAATATTGAAACCAATTTTTACGTACCCTCAACAATATAAATATTATGAGAAGCTCGTACTTACATATGTTGTATGATACAGTGTGGCAGTATTTATTTGTATTCAGTTTTGCGAGTGAATAATTATGTTGTTGGACAACATAGTCAAACCCAATCGTGTGTAGTTTATATAACCGAATATAAAGACTTGAAGTTTATAAGTCCGAAATAACCCCCATGTTAAAACAAAAGGAAGGGAGACGAAAATAACAACAATCTTACAAACAACGTTCGTTCACGAGTCGACAAATACGGAGAGCAACGTTTTGCAAAAGAACGAGATGACTTGTAAATCCGTACCTCGATATTGATCTGGAAACTTATTCCTGTTTACCAGCCACTCCCTCCCTCTCGGCGACTGTGAAACACGTATCGTTTATCGCGGGCTCGAGGAGAACATTTGCATCATTCGCTCCTTTATTCTGTCCCAGTTCGGTTCGGGCGGGCGAGATTAGGTTTAGGGCGTTATAAATCAAAGGCTCAATCAGGCCGCTCCGCCCCGTGTTAACCGCACAAAATGGTTGTCACCCCTCGCTCTCGCTCTCGCTCCTCCTCGCACTTAATCAAACCTTGCATCGATAATCCGATGTCTCAGTCTCGGTCCACTCGCCGTAATTAATCCTCTCTTTGCCTCACCTCCCGACCCTGAGCGAACACTTTCCCCCCTCTCTCCCTCCCGCTCCGACGTGGTAAATGAAAGCGTTACTTACAACGGTAACGGTAACTACGAAATTAAATGCTTTTAGTTAGGAGGATTATTGAAAGAACAACAGTCATGCACAGGAACTCGCTTGATTTCTAGCTGGCTTATTTTAAATTTAAAGTCAAGTAATGAAATACTTGCAGTAACGTCTTTGTAGAAGTACAGCATTATTTTTAGGGTAAAAGTAATTGCGCACAACAAAATAACATTATAATCTAAGATTTACCCGATTTCTAGAGCAAGTTTTTTCAATTGTAATCATGTGGGCCTATACGTATTTTATTTCCTCAAACTTAAACATTTTGTCAGTCTGCGTTTTAAGTGCTAACGCATTTGTACCTAAAATTTTCGATTGCAGGCTGAAGCGGATACGAACGGCCAAAAGGCCCCCCCCCCGCTTCCAAATCTAACATAGACTTTCGTTGGTTACCCAAATTATTATTTTACCGATGAATACTGAAATCTGAGTCCGAGTCTATCATGGGACCTTCAGAACATTTTCCAGGACTCTTTTGCCAGGGCCCATAAGATAATAAAGCAACGCTGTCACCACCATGCTTTTTAGTCAGTATTTTGTTAATGCCTCTTATAATACAAAAATCACCCCTCATAACTTATATTTTTCCTTTTCCTTCATCCCTGTGGGCACAGAATATTCAGATCGCGGTGTCGAGCCCCCCCAGCCAAGCTGCATTATCGGCGCGGCGCGGCGCGGTGTAGCGGCGGAGTTAGCGCCTACCCCCGTGTTCTGCCCATTCATCACAACACTCGATATTCCAACATCCCACCCCTCCTTGTTGAGGTGTCTTTTCAACCAACTGTATGGTGGAGAGAGAAATTTTGTTTGTCGTTGTAAGGAAGACAATTTTCTTGTGTATAAGGAACTTTTATTACACGTTTTAATCTGCAAAAGAATGTTTAATCAACAATTAAAATAATTGTTAGTTTTCAGCAGTAGGGGCAATATATATTTTTGGAAGTCAGATAGTTCCTGTGTGAACGTCTATGAATATTTAAAGAAATTTCGGAACTATATCTTGTCGATTGTTAATTTTCCCTTGTGCATGAAAAATTAATAATCCATACATAGTATCAAATAAATAAGAAACATTGTCGTACTGTATTTTTGGACAAGCATACAAATTGTCTAGTTTTTCTCAGATTTTGAACGTTGTTAAAAAATCTCAGGCCCTGGTTTTGAAGATTTTTCTTATTACTTTTTACGATGTATTTTAAATTTAAATGGCGACTGACATTTAGGAATTTGAGTGGGTTGCCATGATGGTGACAAAATTTAAATAAAATGGCTGCTAGAACTGTCTAGGTCTAGTCACAATCTACTAGAAAAGGTAAAGCCGATATAGAACAGAGTTCCTTTATTTTTTGGCTGTTAAGGGGCAGAGAAGGCAAAATGAGTGCTGCACTACTTTTGCATAGCTAGCCCACGCAGGCGCAGACTGGGAGTAGAATATCAATAAATATTTTATCAACGATTCTGTACAAATATTACATCTCTCTTATCTGTAATCAAGTTCTCTTGCATTCGCCGTTAATTAACAACAAAGACCTGCATAGCAATTTTACATTGAAGTTTATACCTTTTGTTCTATCAATTATGCTTGACCATAACTAATTTTTAACTAGTTTATTCTAAAAATATTTCTCTTTCATTCATTTGCATAGTAACTGTGTAACCCTTTTATATATTTTCTGTATTTTTTACATCTCTACAAGTGAAAGCATAGTACCCTAACTTTAATTTTAGTGAAAAAATAAAGATTAGTCCAACTCCCAAAACAAAGAACAGAGAATATGCACATTCAACCAAGAATTCACGCATGAAGTCCCCATTGTAATGGGTCTAGCACACAAACGAGGGACCGAGCAAGACGGCAGGGTAATCAGCACATCTGTTAGGAGCAAATGAGTATAAGGGTCGGTGGGGGGAGGGTAAGAACCAAAACAGCTGATACACAACGGAACCTTGCCTTTACTGACCGCACTATCTGCGACCGGCTTCAGTTGTAAATCATTAACACGTGTTACCTAACTACCTTCGTTCGTTCGGCTTAATTTCTACCCTCCCAATCATTTCTCTCTGTCCGGCGTGGATGTCTGCAATCAGTCATGCAGGGCTTGACGTTCAGGTTATAAATGCTGCAAGTTTTGGCACTGTCGGTGGATTGTGTGTTTTTATCCTTCTTAAAACTGGGGAAAATAAAATGTGTGTTCATTCAAATATTCTTGATTTCTTATTTTATTCTCATGTATTATTTCACAAAAAATACTTAAGTTACTCATTGACACCCAACACTTATCGCTTGCGATGTTAGGAGAACCAAACAATCCTTGAAACTATACACTTTGGACGATGACTTTTTTGTATAAATTAAATATTTTATTAGTGTATTATTGATTGAATTTTTTTGATCTAAGTTAATTTTTATTTTGTAAATGGGTTCAGAGTAATTATTGCATTACTCGGATTGCGCTCGTCACGCCGCCGCCCGCTTCATCATGATTACGATATCACAGGCCCGGTAGCCGCTCATTAGGACAGCCTAGGAGGTGTGAAAACTTTAGCAATTTGCACCTCCCCTTCTAACTGTGAGAAATCGCAATGCATGAGTCTTATTACTGTACGATTTAAGTACTTAGTTCCCCGCTTTAATTTGCACTTCAGCCCGAGAAGCAATCTTGATATTATGTAAGTTAAACTGATATGATACCTGTAGTAAGAAAAATTTTAATTTTTGATGGAAGACTGTTAATATTGGTTTTAAAAATTTTAAATAAAATACAAATTTTTTCATAGGCTAACACGTTTTAGTTTACAATCAAAAACTGTCTGTGACCTTTTCGTTTATGATCTATATAAATAATAGGCCTTAGATTTAGTAAAATCATAATAAAATGGATTTAAAAACGTAGTATGGTTTTTGGGTTAGCCTAAACTAATTTAATATTAAAACGATACATTTCTTTTTGCTTTTGAAATACTTAAGCAGCCTCTAATAAGCTCTTATACACTTTTACGTACTGTTTTATGTATGCATGCTCTTTTATGCGCAGCCTTATTGTTTATTTTCAGTTATTACTTTCTTTTTTAAATGTTTTTTATATTTGTACTCAATTTTACATAAAAAAATATAGAATGTTATTAGATTTTTTATATGTACATATAAATTTATATATTTTATGCCTTTTTACAAATTTATGTTTTTTATGTTTTGTTGATTTTATAAATCACTAAATAAAAAAGTTTTTAAAAAAGTTTATTTTATTCATCATTAAAATTACTTTCCTTTTTTTGTGAAGTTTAGTGAATACGGTACTTTCTTTTAACCATAAATACATTGTCTGTACTATGTTTGCTTAATAGACACATTGGCATGCATATGCTTTAAGAATGTGATATTTGGAAACGATCGGGAAAATTAACATAGTTATTTCATATTTCACAAGGATTAAACTTTGTAGAATTATTTGACTTATTTTTATTTTTAAATATTTTATCAGTATATACTTGTGATATATTTTATCTGAATTATTTTGCAATCGAAATAACATGACTGTCTATTCAGATTTCTATACAAAATGAATAACTAGAAACCATTTGTAGTTTGGATGAAAAAAGGACTAGTATACGTTCGAATGTTGATGTAATATTAGAGTGCTGTATTAAAAGACATTATTAGTTATTGTGCATAAAAATATAGAAACCTACAAAAAATATTTGTATTTATTGTTCTAGATTTATTGATGTCTAACCAAATACAAAGACCAAGTCAGTAAGCCCTTAAACAAAGTGACGGATGAGCCAAATAAATCGCCATTACTTTGAGCGAGTGTAGGAAAACAATATTTGAGCCGTGTAGGCGTGATGAAATAAAGTTGTCGGTGTCGGGGCGGCGGTGGGGAGGTTATTGAAGGGGACGTTCGACCAAGAGAACACATTGCCGCGGCTAAGTCTGTCCACAATTACTGGAACGGGACCAAAAAGTTGCCATTTTGTTGGTAATTAATAGGGCGTTGTTCCCCGCGCCATATTTCATCGCAGAATCGCGCGCCAACGCCACCGCTCCTGCTATACACTGAATGTGGCGCATTCACAAAGGACGTGCTGGAGTTTGCTGTTAATTTAAAACTTCACGTTTTGTTTTCTGAACTATTGCAATTTTTGGGTTTTCGACGTTTTAAATACTAAATGTAATCCTTACTTAATATTATTTGGATGATGTTATTAACACCTCTTAATAAAGACTATTGCGCAGTAGATAAGAGAATTAAATCTGTTCAGATGAAAGGCCTAGGTAAGTGTCAGTATTACTAAAGTAAATTTATACCAATTCCATTAACATTTTATACCTTTATATTCTAAGGTATTTATCCTTTTAATGAAAAATTAATAAATCTTTAATGTTACCTGTGTACGAAATACACATTTATGATACCAAAATTCTGTATTATTTTTACTTATCAATCCCAGACATTTATAACTGATAAATTGAGGATTTTCTAATTTTTATGGGCATTGATAGATGATGTGCTTTTTAGACAAATTTGGAAGTTAAACTTAAATAATCTAACAAATAAAATTTGTATATATTTGATTTATTCTGATATTAAATCTTTAAAATCATAAAATTAAAATATACCCGTTAATAAGGAAAATCATTTATAACTGATAAATTGAGGATTTTCTAATTTTTATGGGCATTGATAGATGATGTGCTTTTTAGACAAATTTGGAAGTTAAACTTAAATAATCTAACAAATAAAATTTGTATATATTTGATTTATTCTGATATTAAATCTTTAAAATCATAAAATTAAAATATACCCGTTAATAAGGAAAATCATTTTTTATTTATGTACCTATTTGTTTTAAGCTATAAAATACATTTTCTCTTAATATACTATAGTTTGAAATTACATATTATGCTTGATTTTTAAAGTATTATGGTAACAAATTAGATACCACTGAATTTTGACTTTGCCTAAACCCTATTAGCAAACACAAGGTGTTTGATATATAAGTACACAATTTAAATTTGAAACTGCAGTTTAAGTTGTTTAATAATTAAGCCGTAAGAAGCGTTAAAAGAAGGCAAATTTAATTAAATTTTTAATGGTATAAGGAAATATGTCTTCGCTTGATTTGCACTTAAGTTTCCGGGATAAGTTTCATAGGCTGTTTAAATTCAAATACAATCTGGAAAGACGGTTCACAACTAATTTTAAGTATCATAGTAGTTCAATGACAATTTTTGCAGTCAAATCGTTGTTTCGGGCGTTCAAAAGGGCTAATTTTCCCTCTATGAGAGAGTCGGTGGCGCAGTCGCTAGCGCACTCGGAACTGTGGCCTCGAAACGTCGCAGGTTCGAGGTTCGAGACTCGAGCTTGTCGCATACTTTTAGCAGTACTTTTCATCCTTGTACTGTACCGGCTCACTCCTTGGCTTTGCTTGATAACGTTCACGCACAGATCAATAGTCTATGTGGGCGGGGCAAAGGCAAGGTGAAAAAGAGGCCGCCTCCCTCTTTTTTAATAAAAATAAATAAATACATAAAATGTTTGAATGGCGCGTGGAGTATAGTCCAAGATTCTCTGGAAGTAATAAGGATTTTTTGTACCGTTGCTTAATTCATCGTTAATCTTTGCAATGTTTATTTCAGGGACAAAAAAAATGCTCGTCAGAATATTTGTTTGCCAATATCCGATTAAATGTTTTTTTACAAACAGATTTTGAGATAGGAGGGAGTGAACTGACACAATTCACAACCATTTTCATCTTAATAACGTATTAATTGTGAACCACCTTTGCCAGATTTTATTTGAATTCCAACAGCCTATGAAACTCATCCCAAAAACTTAACTGCACATCAAGCTAAGATACGAGTATATTCCCTTATACCATTGAACATCCCACTAAACTTGCCTTCTTTTAACGCTGTTTACGGCTTAATACATAAAAAACTTAAACTGCAGGTTAAAATTTTAATTGTGTACTTACATATCAAACACCCTGTAGATAAATAAATCCTATTTTTACTGTTAAATAACATACATATTAGTCATTGTATTACAGTATTTGAGGAATTAAACTGGCCACTTTTAACAGTGGTGTTGCCAGTAGCAAACAGAGTAAATCACGAACCAAAAAGGTGATGAGTCTAGAAGTATTCTAATATAATTAAAACGGCCCTGAGTTATATTAGTTACAATGAAACCGAAAGGAAAACCTAACTGTATTTATTTAAATGGCTTAAATTTAAATGTGAGATAAAGTGTTTTCTATACCAAAAGGTTATTTAAATGTTTTGCATCCTACTAAGGATAAAGCCAAATATTGTTTGTTACAGAAAATTATAATACAGTAAGATTTTTTTATTTGAAGCGGAAGATGATTGAAATCAAAGGATTATAATGGAGTGTACTAAAATTTTTAAACGAAATATTTTATTCAAAATAAAATACGTCTCACATTTTCACTCTGCCACTTTCATAAAATACCATTTCATAAAATACCACTCTGCCAAGAGTCTGTGACAAAAGGATTTTTGTAAAAATTCAATCACCGTACAATGGTGTTTCGATGAGAGTACGATCAAGATATACTAAGAGTTTATATTATAATACAAATTGATTTTTGGAATATATTAAATATAGTATAATATTGTATAGCCTAATAATGATAAATTAAATGTAGCAAATATTTTTAGGAATATACCTATACTAGCAGGTACCCGTAGCTTCGCCCGCTGAGATTTAACGTTTAATTAAATCATACTTTGATTGCAATAAGCAGTTTTTACTTTTTACAAATTACCATATGAACTGATTGGTTTTAATCATATACTACATCTGTGTACTATAAATTTGTGAGCGTCAAGTTACATCGTTATAGTGATTCCACCCCAGGTTAAAATGACAAGTTGAAACGTTTCTTCTAAAGATTCTGCTTCCCTCAAGATGGACAAATACCATTTACCATCTCATTATAATATAGTAATTTAGTCTTGAAAATATTAAAATTTCTTAATTCATCCATTGTTGAACATAAAATTGGCTTTCCATTAGTGTTCGGATAAAAAAATATCATTGCCATTTCTTTGAACTTGAACTTTCACTGCCCTTTAAACTCGCCTAAATCCTTTCGGGAAGTTTGACTTATTAGAATATGACCTGGGATGTAAAATTTATTAAACGTCGATAAATAACACTATGGGTCAACTCTCGACTTAACTAATACTTTACTTAAGAAAATTATAAGAAAAAATGGAAAATTAATGTATCGCCAAAAATGAGGATCATAATTCCCTTAAAGATTTCTCAAATACATAGAAGATCGGATCATTCGCGTGCTACAGAAAATGAATGGCAGTATTAGTATTGTTTTTGATTTGAAGCCCCTTCAACCCCTCAAACCCTCCTAAAACATTTTAATTTTGAAAACCCAGTTTCTATTGGAACCTTTATACTCTGAATGGAATGGCATGCATAGTTTTAAGATTTTAGTTCGAGTACTTCTAACGGTCCGTAAAAACGAGCGGTCTGAGTAGTATTTGATAAATATATTGTAGATGGCCATAATAGTTCTGTATAGTTCATTATTTTAGCAGATTAATATTAAATCTGATTTGCCTCTTTAAAATATTCCATAGGCCTTCTACCCACATTTTGACATCATACAAGCTTTGAAAACTAAAAAGGCCGCCATTTTGAATTTGATGATTCAGCCTTTTGAGAGAAAATATGTTAAAATTCCTTCTTAGCACGCATCTATAGTCTATAAACAATATTTGTGCCAAGTTTCATGGCCAAAAGCCTTACAGTTTCTGTGAAAACAAGCTTTGAAAACAAAAAAGGCCGCCATTTTTATTTTTATCATGTAATCTATTTTAGCCTTTTGAGAAAGAAAATTTAAAAATCCTTTCTTAGCATGCATCTAGAATCTTCCAAGAATATTTGTACCAAGTTTCATGGCCCAATATAGTTTTTGAGAAACTGTGATCAGTGAGTGGGTGAGTGAGACTGGTTTAGCTTTTATATATTGAAACCCAAAGACTCCGAGATTCCGAATTCCGATATAACAGATTAAAATTTAAACAGCAATAAATCTCACCGAAAACTATTCTATAGAAAACAGATTTATGAGAAATTAAATTCAAGGAGGACAAAACCATAATTACCTCATGCTGCTGTTTATGGGTTGTAATCTGGGCTGTAAAGATTTTAAAAGCGCATTAGTAAAAACGCGTGTAAGGCTGTAAAACTAAACCAACACCAGTTTATCGTAAGGAAGTTATTTACGTTTACGATATTTTAAGGTGTCCACCTGGCGTCGTATAATGTTCTTTATCGCCTCGGGGGCGAAACATAATTCATTGGCTCACTTGCGCGCTTTATGCATGCGAGTTTTGGTCCTTTTATGCGGTATAAAGCGAGATGGAGTACTGAATACTCAAGCAATTAAAGTTTTCGACGACGAGCAATAAAATTACACCGATTACGGCCACGGTTTTTTGTAATACCATAAATTTATAACATAATAGCACAGCAGCGCGGCCTATGCTGAGATTATGGAGAGAACTCAAAAGGTTTTTGTGTAGTGTTATTATTCTCTTTTGTTATAATTTTAAATTTATCTTATGGTCTGTTTGGTTTATTTTTTGGCAGAAGATGCATTCAAAAGATTAGTTGTTAAAATCACACCATTGCACAATGAATAAAACTTGTAAGAAAAAATTATTACGCTTAAACGTAGTTAAGCTAATATTTAAATGAGTAATTTAATTGAACACTTGTATTAAATATATGATAAAAATTAAAATCAGAGACCAAACAAATAATCTTTAATAGCGTTATTAAAATTTAAATAGGACGAAAGTTTAAAGAATTAATCTCATGAAAACATAATTTTTTCCTCAACCACCACGTTACTCATAAATGTCTTATCTCCTATTAATTGTTGTACTTTTAAAGTTAATAATGCAGCACGAAGAAGATAAAGATACCATAGTCCTCTATGCATTCTAATGAAACAAAACTGAACCGATATTTATGTACATTTTACATACTTTTGATTGATTTACTTTTTTGAATCCTGGAAAAGAAATTTATTAAAAAACTAATTTTAACATTTAAAATTCTTGTTGGTAAAACTAAATTCTGAAAATGGCTAACGACTAAGCAAAATATATACACCTCTGTAATTTTAAAAATATATACACCAATAATATATAATGATAGGACAACCTTTTATGTTTTACAACATTTCCATTAGGACAACCAAACATCTCCGTTTTACCACGGTCAAAGTATAAAAACCTCAGACAACATTACACTAATTTTGTACGATTTGCACATATTAAAACACCCTAATTCGTAGCCGTACTTCAAAACTGTTTCAAACTCCTGAATACTAGACCTAAACATTCATATCAAATGCAAATCTCGTACAACAACTAAAACTGCATTACCCAATATAGCGGTTAGACAGAGGAGGCGGCGGCGGTTGTACTTTACACAACGACACGTGTACGTACACGTGCACGACATCGTACACGTGAGGCGCACATGTACACGATGAGGCGAGATGTCTAACCAATAAGGTGCCATATTGAATCCGATGAAGCTATAGCAGTCTCTAGGGAGACTGTCGAGTCAGCAACTCCCCTCCCCCCCCCCCCTGGCTCCTCCCCCACCCTCACTGGATATTGTTATGGATTTTATGGATCAACCAAATCTTCCTCCATCCACGCAGATTATAATACAACACGTCGCCTTCTGCTGTTTATGCCATGTTGTTTTCACCGGTTTTATATTTCGGAGGCGTTTTATATTTTTTGGGAAATGATGCAGAATGATTTTCAGAGTACGTTAATTATTACGAAACATCAGATATTTTAAAAGCCTATAACTTAATTGTAATTTTTAATGTTTGAATATTAAAATTATTTTAAGTACAATAATTATAATTAGGCTATATAAAATATAACTACACATTCGAACTCGTATTGTTTTTAATAAAGCAAGCACGCAGTACTATATTTTAGTGGACGGTATTAAAGCGACTTAGAAATCTTATTTTGTGGAATAACCAGCTTATGTATTATTCATCATAATTATGGATGACTATAGTAGATCATAGAGTAGTTTAGAATGATTATAGTAAAACATAATTTGAGAAGATTACTATAAAATTATTATGAGAAACCCCTCTGTGTATTACAGCTAATAGAAAAAATATCTATCGGTACACAGAACGTTGTCTTAACTTACATATAAAGTATATGAATTCAATATCTAATTGCAAATAAACTATATCAAGTTGAAAATTTATTCCCGCCAAGTTAAACAAGACTAGAACAAGACTAATATGATGCAAAGAACAAAAAATCACGCCCAAAAAAGAATTTGTTATAATTTAAACAGCAAAAAATTGGAAAATAAAAAATCTTAGAGCTGTTTGTTATGTTGGTAAAACAAAACAGATTGTAACCTTTCTAACTTTAGTGATCATTCCGTCTACATACTCTAATGATAGATGTAATAGCTATACTGTTCCAGTGTCTTGTGTATAAGCTCTATTCAGTGCCCCAACCGACGATGTAAACGGACCGAAAATCATCCAGTTAAAAACTTTAATTTAATTAATTCCCGCCCCACATGTTTAGTCTCTCTCGCTCTCTCCATTCGTCATGTCATTGGCGGATAATTTGTTTAACGACTATTCGCAAACAGCAATAGCAGTAATTGGCGTCCATTGATTTCGCTCTCGTTGCTGTTAATGTATCCAGATAAAAATTGTAATTTTAGAGTCCAGTTTGAATATCATATTTATCGATTCGGACTAATGACATCGCATTAACGAACTGTTCACTCGTCTGGTAATATTTGCCTGCTAAATAAATTGAAATCATCGAATGATTATTAATTATTATGTAAATTATTGTCATATATATTCTTAACTTTTTGTTTAAATTAATTTTGTTGTAAATTTTGAATTTCATGGACTCTTCACAGTATGTTGACGATTAAGTCTAGTATTGAATATTTAAAAACTAAAGTTGACGGAATAATATTCTTGATAGAAAATAATCGCGGCTTCCAATCAATGTAATTACACATCGTTAATATTTATAATTACTAGCGTAAGATGAATATATCCACCCTCTAAACCTATATGAGTCATATTATATGTACAGTAAAGTCAGGTATGTCCTTAAATATTCATTCTCTTACAACTCTAGACTACGAACTAGAATAAGCAGAGACCAAAACTAAAAAAGTTATTTTAAAATTAACGTTTCTTAAAACTTTAGAATAAGGGATAACGAATAAGTTAAAATCATTTTAAAATACATATTTCTTTTTCCTAAACTGAAAAATTAAGTTTTAGTATGATAAACTGTTAGTTGCTACATTTCAGGCAGAATAAGAATTACACACATAAATATATTGCCTTTCTTGAATAGTACATATACATTGTCATATTCAGAGGGTGTATACAAGACACGTTTTTAATATCATAACTCCCAATAAATTCAATACTATAGTTATAACCTTATACAAAAGAGACTTAAATGAATATACTTGAAATACATTTAATATTTCCTTTTAATAATTAAAATGGCTTTGAGTTTAAAAGAAATATATTTTACTTGTATTTTTGTTTGTTATTGTAATCTTGTAATATTGTAATCCCTAGTTATTGTGAAAAACTCAATAGATTGTTAAAACTTTTATTTATTTTAAGCTATGTAATTATTGCTTGAATACATATTTATTATCTGTAAGAAGTGGGTAGAAGTTATATAAGTGCAAGTTATATAAAGCCTACTCTTGCACAGAGATGTTTAGTATAATCGCAGCATTTAACAACACTTTATGAATAATTCTGAGGAATTATCTCCCGAAAATTAACGTTGCAAATTATAAAGAGTCATCTGCTGTGTTGTCTCTTGTTACTCAACAATTGTTATTCTCGCCAGCATTTTAGAAGATTAAAACAAAATTAAATCTTACACCCAAATATAAAATACAAATTAGCCCTCCATTTGATTTCGAAATTTAAATTTATAATATAAATAAGAATCCAGAAAGCAGTGAACCCCTCCGTAGGCTATACGTTTGGATCAAGAAGTGTTTGTTACTGTCTAGATTCAATATAAATAAAATGTTAGAAAAAATTTTTACACGTTTACAATCATTCATCAGCTGGTTGTAAGGTGCGGGAGGAAAGCGAGGGTTTCGGTAGATCCCAGCTGTACGGCAAAGGGCTTTTGCAGAGTGATAAAAAAGCCTTATCAAGTCGTTTTAAGTAATGTTAAATCCACTCTGAGACCTCAAATTTGAGCATGAAAAAAATAAATAATAAGTATGTACGTGAAATTTAAAATCTAATTTTTACGCCGCCATACAGCAGTGAATTTTAATGCGAGATCTTAAAAACTCTTTCCAGTTCGATCTAAACATCCAAACATAAAAAATAGCTCTTGATTTTTTTTATTTGAGGGCCGCACTATGATACAACTCCCTCATTTGATACTCGTGCGTAGAAAATCAATGTATTAAATGAGTATTATTTCACACACACATGAAGGTCAGATACACAAAAGGCTCTCTGGAATTAATTAAATAAGATTTTCGGTAAAGTATTTTTAAGATGAATTAATTTTGTAAACAGACATTTCATTTTCCCTAGTTATTACTTTGACCGTTGAGACACTAATTTTTAGCTATTAAAATAAATTCCTTTTATTGTAATTCGGTTCCCTTTTTCGAACGAACCGCACACCGCGGTCTGAGTGACAGTGTCCAGGACCTGTGACGTCACGGGCTCGGTTGGCAGCAGTGTGGCGGGAAGGCGGGTGCGGCGGCGGGAGAGAGGCGGGATTGGCGCGAAAGGCGCGTGCGTCCCTGGACCAGCATGGCGCCCTCCGCCTCGTAACATGCTGTGATTGTGGTCAGTTTAGGTTAGGTCAGGCACGTGGCTTTGTTTACTTGGGAAAGTTGATCTCTACGCGGGAGTGTGTCAGAACCGGAGAGAGCAGTTCCGTGTTCACGGGTGTAGGCTTACTATAAATGATTACCCTAAAAATCTATATGTAAACATGGAATTGAAAAAAATGAATACAACAAAAAAGTCTTAAAACTTTATTTAGTTGAAAAAAACGAGATATTATTAACAATTTCGTTTAAAATGGAAGGCAATGTTTAAAATATTATTGAGTGCCCAATCCCAATCAAATGTTAAAAATTATTTTCGGCTTATGTTTATCTAAAACATTTGCGATTATGGATGATGACTAAATACAGTAAATCATACCTACATTGTTTTAGGGAGTGAAAAAAATCGTTCGAAACCGGGATTTCGTTCATAATGTTCATTAATAAGGTTTCGAACCTCAGCCGATCACAGCCTTGTTCGTGCCACTGTCCCCTTCAATAATGCGGTGCAAACTAGACTCTGTACCCATATTGCATACTAATGAGTTGAAGGAATGGTTATGCAAACCATCCCTTCAACCTCCCTAAAAGGTTGAAGCTTTTGACGGAGGCTTTTGGTTGAAGGTTGGCCTGGCGGGTTGAAGGTTGAAGCGCTTGGGCTTGTGAGAGCTGCGAGTGGAAATGTTACGCAAAGGTTATTTTATTGGTTCTGAAATTTTATCGATTGATTTACTTTGTTTTTTAAGTTTTAAAGCCAACAACAATGTATTATATATTCTTTTACACGGCCACATATACACTTACAAGTATGTATTCCCTAAGAACTGTATGTTTAATATTTTTCATTTTTCAAAAGTTATTGACACAATTTTGAGGAACTTTTTCTTTTTGTTTCTGGTGTCATGTTTTCTTTAAGGCTTTTGTGTAAAATGCTCAATAATAAAATTCAGTTACGTTAATAAACAAGATTTATGTCCAACTGTCGATTTCGTCCAAATTTGTCTTTTTATCTTCTGAGTTATGTTCGTGAGAAATGCTTTGAGAACAATGTAGGTCTACTGTATGTATAAAATACACCCGTCGGAGCAGACCTGCGTACTCAGAGAATTTCCATAGGCTTTATTTTTTATATGTGAGCATTCAACTTATGTAAAGGAAAATATCGTTTGAATATGTTTTGTAAATTATAGACTATATTTAAAACTTATATTTAATCACTCATAAGCTTCAAACATGAGGACAATTTACAAGGGCATCACATTGGTTTTTATTAGTAATATATACACTTTTTGTATTTTATAAGTTCTTAGCCTTTTAATTTTCAATAAATGTAGTCTTTTTATAGTATATAAATGTCAGGAAACATATAATCAATAAATTCAAAATACTGGAAAACAAATAATATAATCTCATGAACAAATTAAATTCAATCATATGGTTAATATTAAAAATAAAACATCCCTATTAGTTGCAGCAGACCTGCATCTCCAGCCAATTAAAAAAAATATAATTCCTCAGACTTTTAAACATACCATAATTATGCTACATTTTCGGGAAGTCTAGACCAAGACACCCTCCCCCCCGCCAATGCACATAGTTTCTTCATAAAACTTAAAAATAATTTACATTTTTAATATAGTATATATTCTATGCAAAATCATGATCAATGAACTCTAACCATTCAAAATAAAGACAAATACAATATTCACCTGAAAATTTAAATATAATCATATGTTCAGACTTTTATTTTAAAATTACCCTACATTAGGGTAAATGTAGGGATTTAGGGTAATTATAATGCAACTTTTGGGGAATTTTCAATGAAAACAGGGTAATTATTCTTTTTTAAGGGTAAAACCAAAACTAATATAGGACAACGTACTGTGTTTAGCACTTTCAATATCTCAGCAACGGATTGACATAGAATAATAATTGAAAATGCTAAATTGTTTGTTTTTTTAAGCTGAATCCAATTTTCACAATTAAATTTACAAAACATTAATATAAAGATATCAAATCCTAAAAATAAATTTTATTTTGTCAAAAAACTGTCCTTAGAGTTAACTAAAAGCGTTGGTTTTCGAACTCGAAGTAGTAAATGTCACTCTAGACGTATGTACCAAATTTCATCGCGATTGGACCTTTTTTACGAAAGTTATCGTGCCTACGGACAGGTATATATATATATATATATATGAAAATGAACGAACGGTGTTTTTGAGGTCTGGGGGCATCAAAATGAAAAGTTACGGTGGTCCCGTGCTTAAGTCTTACCATGCCGCCTACGGTAATAGCTACTTCCCTATAGGGGGAAATTCGCTAAAAAGCTAAATATGGCCTTAACTGATTCATTGACTGACTACATTTCTCAAAAAAACTGTGACACCTTCGACTTTAAAAACTTGGCAAAATATTCTTTTAAAATGCAACCTAAGAAATATTTTTTTTTAATTTTCTTCCCTCAAAAGGCTATAAGTAGGTAGATTATATTATTAAAAATGGTGGACACATTCAGTTTTGAAACCGTTTTATGAAATGTATTTTTCCTATTTATTGTGGACCTATAAAATAACATTATGACGCAAACATGATTCAACATTGACTAACTAATTGATTGAAATGTATTAATACATTAAGTCCATATACGCATTTGTCAAATACCTCGTAACACGAACTACTCGATCCTTTGATTTTACATATTTGCAAAGTCGTCCCTTTTTAGGGTACAGTACAGTGAAAGTATCCTAAGAACGGCGGTTTTAAAAGATTGACGAGGTATGCTGAGGAAGGGAGAGGTTTGAATTCCAAGAAATTTCCTGTTTTACGAAACAAAAAATATATACTTCGAGCGTCTCAACAAGTATCTGATTCTCGATGCGAGCTAATAATCAAGGGAAGCTTTGGGTAACAGGTTAGTTTCAGTTTAAAAGAGTTTATGCAAAAGATTACACTAACATTAAAAGAGTTATCTACTTAGGAGAGTTTTTTATATCCTAAAACACTGACTTATTTTGACAAATTATATGCAGCTACAGTAGGCCTTATTTTCGCCGATCTATGGTTGATGTATAAGGTTCAATTTCTTAAATTTAGGAGATAACTTTAATAGATATTGGGAAGAACATATTTGAACTGAATTCTGATACAACTTTACTTTAGAATAAGGTATATCGTATTTTTTGAAGCAAGATAATAAAATTATACCGTTCTACAAAACTTACTTATTTATAAATTTAATGCACTGTAGTTTTTCTCAAAAAATTATAAAAAATCTTTACAAAGATTCTTACATGTTTAGTGACAGTTTATGTTTGTCTCTTCAGACACTACAGTTTGTGTATTGCAATTTTTGTTTATGTATGTCTCTTTAGACACTGCAGTGTATATGTGTCTCTTTAGACCTCCAGTTTGACCGACGGCGTGTTGTTGCAGTGTCGGCGGCGGCGGACAAGGACGGCAAGAAGAAGCACACGCGGCCGACGTTCAGCGGCCAGCAGATCTTCGCCCTGGAAAAGACCTTCGAGCAGACCAAGTACCTGGCGGGTCCCGAGCGAGCCAAGCTGGCGTACGCGCTGGGAATGACCGAGTCACAAGTCAAGGTACGGTACTGCGTCACACACTGTAGCCACACATGTACAGTCCCTGGCGGGCCAAGCTGGGCATTACCGAGTCACAAGTCAAGGTACGGTACTGCGACACACAGTAGCCTCACATATACAGTACCTGGCGGGCCAAGCTGGGCATGACCGAGTCACAAGTCAAGGTACGGTACTGCGTCACACACTGAAGCCACACATGTACAGTCCCTGGCGGGCCAAGCTGGGCATTACCGAGTCACAAGTCAAGGTACGGTACTGCGACACACACTGTAGCCACACATGAACAATACCTGGCGGGCCAAGCTGGGCATGACCTAGTCACAAGTCAAGGTACGGTACTGCGTCACACACTGTAGCCACACATGTACAGTACCTGGCGGGCCAAGCTGGGCATGACCGAGTCACAAGTCAAGGTACGGTACTGCGACACACACTGTAGCCACACATGTACAGTACCTGTCGGGCCAAGCTGGGCATGACCGAGTCACAAGTCAAGGTACGGTACTGCGACACACACTGTAGCCACACATGTACAGTACCTGGCGGGCCAAGCTGGGCATGACCGAGTCACAAGTCAAGGTACGGTACTGCGACACACAGTAGCCTCACATGTACAGTACCTGGCGGGCCAAGCTGGACATGACCGAGTCACAAGTCAAGGTACGGTACTGCGACACACACTGTAGCCACACATGAACAGTACCTGGCGGGCCAAGCTGGGCATGACCGAGTCACAAGTCAAGGTACGGTACTGCGACACACACTGTAGCCACACATGAATAGTACCTGGCGGGCCAAGCTGGGCATGACCGAGTCACAAGTCAAGGTACGGTACTGCGTCACACACTGAAGCCACACATGTACAGTCCCTGGCGGGCCAAGCTGGGCATTACCGAGTCACAAGTCAAGGTACGGTACTGCGACACACACTGTAGCCACACATGAACAATACCTGGCGGGCCAAGCTGGGCATGACCTAGTCACAAGTCAAGGTACGGTACTGCGTCACACACTGTAGCCACACATGTACAGTACCTGGCGGGCCAAGCTGGGCATGACCGAGTCACAAGTCAAGGTACGGTACTGCGACACACACTGTAGCCACACATGTACAGTACCTGTCGGGCCAAGCTGGGCATGACCGAGTCACAAGTCAAGGTACGGTACTGCGACACACACTGTAGCCACACATGTACAGTACCTGGCGGGCCAAGCTGGGCATGACCGAGTCACAAGTCAAGGTACGGTACTGCGACACACAGTAGCCTCACATGTACAGTACCTGGCGGGCCAAGCTGGACATGACCGAGTCACAAGTCAAGGTACGGTACTGCGTCACACACTGTAGCCTCACATGTACAGTACCTGGCGGGCCAAGCTGGGCATGACCGAGTCACAAGTCAAGGTACGGTACTGCGACACACACTGTAGCCACACATGTACAGTCCCTGGCGGGCCAAGCTGGGCATGACCGAGTCACAAGTCAAGGTACGGTACTGCGTCACACACTGTAGCCACACATGTACAGTACCTGGCGGGCCAAGCTGGGTATGACCGAGTCACAAGTCAAGGTACGGTACTGCGTCACACACTGTAGCCACACATGTACAGTACCTGGCGGGCCAAGCTGGGCATGACCGAGTCACAAGTCAAGGTACGGTACTGCGACACACACTGTAGCCACACATGTACAGTCCCTGGCGGGCCAAGCTGGGCATTACCGAGTCACAAGTCAAGGTACGGTACTGCGACACACACTGTAGCCACACATGAATAGTACCTGGCGGGCCAAGCTGGGCATGACCGAGTCACAAGTCAAGGTACGGTACTGCGTCACACACTGTAGCCACACATGTACAGTCCCTGGCGGGCCAAGCTGGGCATTACCGAGTCACAAGTCAAGGTACGGTACTGCGACACACACTGTAGCCACACATGAACAGTACCTGGCGGGCCAAGCTGGGCATGACCGAGTCACAAGTCAAGGTACGGTACTGCGTCACACACTGTAGCCACACATGTACAGTACCTGGCGGGCCAAGCTGGGCATGACCGAGTGACAAGTCAAGGTACGGTACTGCGACACACACTGTAGCCACACATGTACAGTACCTGGCGGGCCAAGCTGGGCATGACCGAGTGACAAGTCAAGGTACGGTACTGCGACACACACTGTAGCCACACATGTACAGTACCTGGTGGGCCAAGCTAGGCATGACCGAGTCACAAGTCAAGGTACGGTACTGCGACACACACTGTAGCCACACATGTACAGTACCTGGCGGGCCAAGCTGGGCATGACCGAGTCACAAGTCAAGGTACGGTACTGCGACACACACTGTAGCCACACATGAACAATACCTGGCGGGCCAAGCTGGGCATGACCGAGTCACAAGTCAAGGTACGGTACTGCGTCACACACTGTAGCCACACATGTACAGTCCCTGGCGGGCCAAGCTGGGCATTACCGAGTCACAAGTCAAGGTACGGTACTGCGACACACACTGTAGCCACACATGAACAATACCTGGCGGGCCAAGCTGGGCATGACCTAGTCACAAGTCAAGGTACGGTACTGCGTCACACACTGTAGCCACACATGTACAGTACCTGGCGGGCCAAGCTGGGCATGACCGAGTCACAAGTCAAGGTACGGTACTGCGACACACACTGTAGCCACACATGTACAGTACCTGTCGGGCCAAGCTGGGCATGACCGAGTCACAAGTCAAGGTACGGTACTGCGACACACACTGTAGCCACACATGTACAGTACCTGGCGGGCCAAGCTGGGCATGACCGAGTCACAAGTCAAGGTACGGTACTGCGACACACAGTAGCCTCACATGTACAGTACCTGGCGGGCCAAGCTGGACATGACCGAGTCACAAGTCAAGGTACGGTACTGCGACACACACTGTAGCCACACATGAACAGTACCTGGCGGGCCAAGCTGGGCATGACCGAGTCACAAGTCAAGGTACGGTACTGCGACACACACTGTAGCCACACATGAATAGTACCTGGCGGGCCAAGCTGGGCATGACCGAGTCACAAGTCAAGGTACGGTACTGCGTCACACACTGAAGCCACACATGTACAGTCCCTGGCGGGCCAAGCTGGGCATTACCGAGTCACAAGTCAAGGTACGGTACTGCGACACACACTGTAGCCACACATGAACAATACCTGGCGGGCCAAGCTGGGCATGACCGAGTGACAAGTCAAGGTACGGTACTGCGTCACACACTGTAGCCACACATGTACAGTACCTGGCGGGCCAAGCTGGGCATGACCGAGTCACAAGTCAAGGTACGGTACTGCGACACACACTGTAGCCACACATGTACAGTACCTGTCGGGCCAAGCTGGGCATGACCGAGTCACAAGTCAAGGTACGGTACTGCGACACACACTGTAGCCACACATGTACAGTACCTGGCGGGCCAAGCTGGGCATGACCGAGTCACAAGTCAAGGTACGGTACTGCGACACACAGTAGCCTCACATGTACAGTACCTGGCGGGCCAAGCTGGACATGACCGAGTCACAAGTCAAGGTACGGTACTGCGTCACACACTGTAGCCTCACATGTACAGTACCTGGCGGGCCAAGCTGGGCATGACCGAGTCACAAGTCAAGGTACGGTACTGCGACACACACTGTAGCCACACATGTACAGTCCCTGGCGGGCCAAGCTGGGCATGACCGAGTCACAAGTCAAGGTACGGTACTGCGTCACACACTGTAGCCACACATGTACAGTACCTGGCGGGCCAAGCTGGGTATGACCGAGTCACAAGTCAAGGTACGGTACTGCGTCACACACTGTAGCCACACATGTACAGTACCTGGCGGGCCAAGCTGGGCATGACCGAGTCACAAGTCAAGGTACGGTACTGCGACACACACTGTAGCCACACATGTACAGTCCCTGGCGGGCCAAGCTGGGCATTACCGAGTCACAAGTCAAGGTACGGTACTGCGACACACACTGTAGCCACACATGAATAGTACCTGGCGGGCCAAGCTGGGCATGACCGAGTCACAAGTCAAGGTACGGTACTGCGTCACACACTGTAGCCACACATGTACAGTCCCTGGCGGGCCAAGCTGGGCATTACCGAGTCACAAGTCAAGGTACGGTACTGCGACACACACTGTAGCCACACATGAACAGTACCTGGCGGGCCAAGCTGGGCATGACCGAGTCACAAGTCAAGGTACGGTACTGCGTCACACACTGTAGCCACACATGTACAGTACCTGGCGGGCCAAGCTGGGCATGACCGAGTGACAAGTCAAGGTACGGTACTGCGACACACACTGTAGCCACACATGTACAGTACCTGGTGGGCCAAGCTAGGCATGACCGAGTCACAAGTCAAGGTACGGTACTGCGACACACACTGTAGCAACACATGTACAGTACCTGGCGGGCCAAGCTGGGCATGACCGAGTCACAAGTCAAGGTACGGTACTGCGTCACACACTGTAGCCTCACATGTACAGTACCTGGCGGGCCAAACTGGGCATGACCGAGTATCAAGTCAAGGTACGGTACTGCGTCACACACTGTAGCCACACATGTACAGTACCTGGCGGGCCAAGCTGGGCATGACCGAGTCGAGATACGGTACTGCGACACACACTGTAGCCACACATGTACAGTACCTGGCGGGCCAAGCTGGGCATGACCGAGTCACAAGTCAAGGTACGGCCCTGCGACACACACTGTAGCCACACATGTACAGTACCTGGCGGGCCAAGCTGGGCATGACCGAGTCACAAGTCAAGGTACGGTACTGCGACACACACTGTAGCCACACATGTACAGTCCCTGGCGGGCCAAGCTGGGCATTACCGAGTCACAAGTCAAGGTACGGTACTGCGACACACACTGTAGCCACACATGAATAGTACCTGGCGGGCCAAGCTGGGCATGACCGAGTCACAAGTCAAGGTACGGTACTGCGACACACACTGTAGCCACACATGTACAGTACCTGGCGGGCCAAGCTGGGCATGACCGAGTCGAGATACGGTACTGCGACACACACTGTAGCCACACATGTACAGTACCTGGCGGGCCAAGCTGGGCATGACCGAGTCACAAGTCAAGGTACGGCCCTGCGACACACACTGTAGCCACACACGTACAGTACCTGGCGGGCCAAGCTGGGTATGACCGAGTCACAAGTCAAGGTACGGTACTGCGACACACACTGTATCCACACATGTACAGTACCTGGCGGGCCAAGCTGGGCATGACCGAGTCACAAGTCAAGGTACGGCCCTGCGACACACACTGTAGCCACACACGTACAGTACCTGGCGGGCCAAGCTGGGTATGACCGAGTCACAAGTCAAGGTACGGTACTGCGTCACACACTGTAGCCACACATGTACAGTACCTGGCGGGCCAAGCTGGGTATGACCGAGTCACAAGTCAAGGTACGGCCCTGCGACACACACTGTAGCCTCACATGTACAGTACCTGGCGGGCCAAGCTGGGCATGACCGAGTCACAAGTCAAGGTACGGTACTGCGACACACACTGTAGCCTCACATGTACAGTACCTGGCGGGCCAAGCTGGGTATGACCGAGTCACAAGTCAAGGTACGGCCCTGCGACACACACTGTAGCCTCACATGTACAGTACCTGGCGGGCCAAGCTGGGTATGACCGAGTCACAAGTCAAGGTACGGCCCTGCGACACACACTGTAGCCTCACATATACAGTACCTGGCGGGCCAAGCTGGGTATGACCGAGTCACAAGTCAAGGTACGGCCCTGCGACACACACTGTAGCCTCACATGTACAGTACCTGGCGGGCCAAGCTGGGTATGACCGAGTCACAAGTCAAGGTACGGCCCTGCGACACACACTGTAGCCTCACATGTACAGTACCTGGCGGGCCAAGCTGGGTATGACCGAGTCACAAGTCAAGGTACGGCCCTGCGACACACACTGTAGCCTCACATGTACAGTACCTGGCGGGCCAAGCTGGGTATGACCGAGTCACAAGTCAAGGTACGGTACTGCGACACACACTGTAGCCACACATGTACAGTACCTGGTGGGCCAAGCTAGGCATGACCTAGTCACAAGTCAAGGTACGGTACTGCGACACACACTGTAGCCACACATGTACAGTACCTGGCGGGCCAAGCTAGGCATGACCGAGTCACAAGTCAAGGTACGGTACTGCGACACACACTGTAGCCACACATGTACAGTACCTGGCGGGCCAAGCTAGGCATGACCTAGTCACAAGTCAAGGTACGGTACTGCGACACACACTGTAGCCACACATGTACAGTACCTGGCGGGCCAAGCTGGGTATGACCGAGTCACAAGTCAAGGTACGGTACTGCGACACACACTGTAGCCACACATGTACAGTACCTGGCGGGCCAAGCTGGGTATGACCGAGTCACAAGTCAAGGTACGGTACTGCGACACACACTGTAGCCACACATGTACAGTACCTGGCGGGCCAAGCTGGGTATGACCGAGTCACAAGTCAAGGTACGGCCCTGCGACACACACTGTAGCCTCACATATACAGTACCTGGCGGGCCAAGCTGGGCATGACCGAGTCACAAGTCAAGGTACGGCCCTGCGACACACACTGTAGCCACACACGTACAGTACCTGGCGGGCCAAGCTGGGTATGACCGAGTCACAAGTCAAGGTACGGTACTGCGACACACACTGTAGCCACACATGAATAGTACCTGGCGGGCCAAGCTGGGCATGACCGAGTCACAAGTCAAGGTACGGTACTGCGACACACACTGTAGCCACACATGTACAGTACCTGGCGGGCCAAGCTGGGTATGACCGAGTCACAAGTCAAGGTACGGCCCTGCGACACACACTGTAGCCTCACATGTACAGTACCTGGCGGGCCAAGCTGGGTATGACCGAGTCACAAGTCAAGGTACGGTACTGCGACACACACTGTAGCCACACATGTACAGTACCTGGCGGGCCAAGCTGGGTATGACCGAGTCACAAGTCAAGGTACGGCCCTGCGACACACACTGTAGCCTCACATATACAGTACCTGGCGGGCCAAGCTGGGCATGACCGAGTCACAAGTCAAGGTACGGCCCTGCGACACACACTGTAGCCACACACGTACAGTACCTGGCGGGCCAAGCTGGGTATGACCGAGTCACAAGTCAAGGTACGGCCCTGCGACACACACTGTAGCCACACACGTACAGTACCTGGCGGGCCAAGCTGGGTATGACCGAGTCACAAGTCAAGGTACGGTACTGCGTCACACACTGTAGCCACACATGTACAGTACCTGGCGGGCCAAGCTGGGCATGACCGAGTCACAAGTCAAGGTACGGTACTGCGACACACACTGTAGCCTCACATGTACAGTACCTGGTGGGCCAAGCTGGGCATGACCGAGTCACAAGTCAAGGTACGGTACTGCGTCACACACTGTAGCCACACATGTACAGTACCTGGCGGGCCAAGCTGGGCATGACCGAGTCACAAGTCAAGGTACGGTACTGCGTCACACACTGTAGCCACACATGTACAGTACCTGGCGGGTAAAGCTGGGTATGACCGAGTCACAAGTCGAGGTACGGTACTGCGACACACACTGTAGCCACACATGTACAGTACCTGGCGGGTAAAGCTGGGTATGACCGAGTCACAAGTCAAGGTACGGTACTGCGTCACACACTGTAGCCACACATGTACAGTACCTGGCGGACCAAGCTGGGTATGACCGAGTCACAAGTCAAGGTACGGTACTGCGTCACACACTGTAGCCACACATGTACAGTACCTGGCGGGCCAAGCTGGGCATTACCGAGTCACAAGTCAAGGTACGGTACTGCGTCACACACTGTAGCCACACATGTACAGTACCTGGCGGGCCAAGCTGGGCATTACCGAGTCACAAGTCAAGGTACGGTACTGCGTCACACACTGTAGCCACACATGTACAGTACCTGGCGGGCCAAGCTGGGCATTACCGAGTCACAAGTCAAGGTACGGTACTGCGACACACACTGTAGCCACACATGTACAGTACCTGGCGGGCCAAGCTGGGCATGACCGAGTCACAAGTCAAGGTACGGTACTGCGACACACACTGTAGCCACACATGTACAGTACCTGGCGGGCCAAGCTGGGCATGACCGAGTCACAAGTCAAGGTACGGTACTGCGACACACATTGTAGCCACACATGAACAGTACCTGGCGGGCCAAGCTGGGCATGACCGAGTCACAAGTCAAGGTACGGTACTGCGTCACACACTGTAGCCACACATGTACAGTACCTGGCGGACCAAGCTGGGCATGACCGAGTCACAAGTCAAGGTACGGTACTGCGTCACACACTGTAGCCACACATGTACAGTACCTGGCGGGTAAAGCTGGGTATGACCGAGTCACAAGTCGAGGTACGGTACGGGGTTTTCAAAATTAAAATATTTATCATGTATGCTATGTGGGGGGGGGGGGGGGGGGGAACACACGGTAACAGGCGGGTTAGCAAAAGCGTGCATGCAGTACTTGGTGGGACAAGCCCTAAATAACCTAAGCACAATTAAAGGTCTGAGTTTTAACGAACAAAGAAGTTTTATTCTTTTCATTTTAGTTTGTCCCTATCATGAGAACATGAGAAACATCATAACTGTATTATTTTTATTATACTTCCTTGTACTTTAATTTTCACAAAATATTGAATTTTGCCTCACACGGGTTTTATGGTTTCTAATAAAACTTTCCAAAAAAACATTTCATACAATAAAAAATTACCGATTTGATCGTTGTTCAATAAGTAACAAAATAAAATTTCATACGGACAACACCAGAACACAATCATACAACATATTCCCCACATTTTAACATTTTCCACCTTTAAAATAAACAACACTCTTAACCTCCATAACACTGTCCCACAGATTGGCTGAGTACTTGCATTCACCCACGTAAAGATAAAGCGGACGATTAAAAAGGCAATTCCGGTTACGACCAAGCGATGAAGCCGCGCATTGTTATGCTGGGCCGGGGCCGCGGCCATGCACAGATCATACGGCTTGATTAGGCGGCTAATGGGGGGTCTGATAGGCGGGGCGGGTCTGTAAAGAGTTGCCCTCGACTGCATACATTAGCGAGGGGTGCTGCGTCTCCCCTGGCCCATGCCTGACTGCGGGCCGCAGCGACTCGGTCGGGACTCTGCATCTGGCGGGAGTAAGTTACATACTATACCCTGGGTGTTGTGTTGCTGTGGAGCTCGTAACTGTACTTATGGTGTTTGTAACTAACTGTTCCGAGTGTCGGGATAACGTTAAAGATGTTTTTCATCGTAACTTTAAGCTGTAATCAGGTATTTAAAAATTTAGTACTTCACGAGTCACAGTGTTAGATGACAATAAGGAAATTTTATATAAATAATAACGAACCAATACCTATCACCTCTGAGGAGACATTTTTTAATGCTTATGTATCTAAGTAATAACAGAATCAGTCAAGTTCACCGTAGGAGCGTTCACAAGCAATAACATTACGCAATATTTACAAGTTTATGAATGATTTATGTATATTGAAGTGAAGTTTGATTCGGAACTCCCAAGGCAGTTTATATCCACAAAAATATCAGTACTGTAATATCACGTTCTGATATTAAAACAGGAGTTTTATTTTACAAAGACGTTTCACACAAACCTCTTTGTTCTCGAATCCCAGATTGTTTTAATTGATGTTGTTTATTTAAATATAGTATTTAGTATTGTTTTAATTGTAGTAATCTTTTTTTAGGTTTAAAAAATGTGATATTTTACATTCTAATGATATCATATGTATACGATTAGCTTTACAAACAAAACCAAGAACTGAATTAGAGTTTACGTTATTTTGAAATTGAAATACCTGTCGAATTGCGTATCAATAATGCCTAATTAAAATATACGTAAGATAATTTAAATCAAATTGTAAGATTAGCTAGGTAATTAAGATTTTGACTATAAAACAATTCTGTATAAATTTCCCAACAAATTGAAGGATTTTACAAGCTCTAAGTAATCAATCAAAAATTAACGTTAAAGACAAATAAGAACAAGGTTAGAGGAGAACGCAGCAACCACACAGCACTAATTAACATAAGGTCGCAAAACCGCCTGTTGGTGGAGAAAGACGAGTCGGCGATAGTTGCATATTTGGGGGCAAGATGGCGGCGCGGGGCGGTGGGGGAAAGAAGCTCTCTGTCACCTCTCGTCGTCATGACAACCTCCGCTATAATTGGAGGATTAGCCGGATAATTGAATAAAGCTTGTGTCCCGGTTTCAATAAAAATGTAAATACGGCGCACAGCGGTGCGGAAAAATATGTCAACAGGAACAAAAGCGGGCGGGGAGGGATTTGGCGCCCCGCGTTAAAATTATACGGCCGCAGATGAGCTACATTGTCAGTAAGCCGGCATTTATGCCGCTTATTAGGTGGCAACGTTGCCACTGGGGGAGGGGAGGGCTGTGTCTTCCATCTACATTTACATTTACATACTGCTGTTAGACTAATCAGGAGAGCGGGGTTTAATTGGCATTTACTTGGGCTATCGTTGTCGCATGCGATTAAGATTTTGATTACTTCGGTGAGCATTCCTCGACGTTGTAGGGAGTCAGACAGATTAGTTAGTGAGAAATTAATCAAATTAATTTCTCAAAGTAAACGATGAAGTGATACAGGAATGATTGACCAGAATTAAGTTAACTTTTTTTAAAGACCATTAGCTATTTTATATTTTAACTTTGTGCACAGTTTTATAAATAATGAAAAGCTATTTCGGTTTTTGATTCTCCTACTCACAGTAATTTACCAGACGCACTGAAAATCTCGTGAAAAATGTACGAATAAGAAAGAGAATATTTTATTTTCAGAAAATAAACTTGCTATAGACACAGACATTTTCAATATAGGTTTTCAATAATACTTTTACACTTATTGTACAGGTACACTGACTTAAACATTGAATGTAAATAACTGATATAAATAAAAATTTAAGTTACAGGAAACTTTAAAAAAAAATAAACTCTTTAACTTATTAAAACTGGTGCGTCATCGACAATTTGTTAAGGTGACTCTGACCAAATAAATTATTGGAAAATACACTTTGGGAGTTTGTTGTAAAGTTTTACACCTACTGTAAAATAACTGAACAGAGTTTTATTTTAATTCTATAGTGTGATTATTCATAATTTATCGTGGAATATGAATCTTTTGGCTTTCCAAGTAGCTAATGCTTTGGTTATTGGTATTTTGAAAATATAGAATTAACCACGAATACATTCAGTGAATATAGTTTTAACAAGAGAATATTATAGTTATTACTGATAACAATCCATTACAGCTGATTATTTGTTACAGCTCCATGCTCTTTTACTTGATATATTTATATTTTAAAGTTATTTTACAATAGTGACAATAGTGTGTTTTTTTAATCTGATGAACACAAGTTGAATTTGCTAAACTCAAACTCAGAATAAGCTACTCAATATTCAAGTCAGGGTCTGTTTACCACTCGGTTTTTACTACATTCGCTCCAATTTTTATGTTTTAATAAGGTAAGCGGATCTCTTTGTTTTAAAAATGCGCATGTTTACATCATAAATGTAAACGTTAATGTAACCGTTTCAGTTAAAGATGCCTTCATTGCAGTAGGCTTTCGGACAGTTTATTTCTTGACGACCGGTGAAAATGATAAATTTCTTTTATCATTTAATTAATTTATTATTTACTTTTTAAATGGTTATTATTTAATTATTTTGGTTACGATTTTGTTTTGAATTGTAAGTTAAGTGAGCTATTCTAAGTTCTACTCACAGGCTGCTATTCCTTTGTTTATGTACAAGTAAGAAAAGCAGAAAAACCTGCACAATATTTTCTTAGGCCTATTATTAAGGAGACTATTTTAAATGTTATGCACGGAGGTCTGTAATGGAATAAATGTATTAATCCAATCTTTAATAGTTGTTTTGATTCGAAGAGTAAATACTGTATTATTGAGATATATCGCAGTCTTATAAAACGTCGTAACTAGTCAAAACATTCCGCTAAATTTGGCTGGATGAAGTCTGAATCAATTATTGATTATATATAACCAAGTACAATATGTTCTTTGATTAAAATACTATCTATTATGCTTTATGTTAAATTAGTTGATATATAGGGTTAAGTAGATTAAGTAAATATTTTATGTAATAAGAATTAATTCTAACACAATTTATTGCTTTCAATAAAATGAATGATGAAATTGAGAAGGCTGCAATTTCAAATGACAGACATGGATGTAATTGAGACGCAATACATGGATGCAATTTAGACTCTGCTTCCAAATTGCATTGCATTCATTTGAACGCTTTGAATCTTTGAAACCATCTTTCACAGTAAAATTAAAATTGAAATTTGGACATCTTTGATGGCTTTATTATTATTTGCTGAATTTAATATAGCCTACTTGATTGTAAACGATTAAAAAAATAATATAAATCCCTAAGTAGCACAATGACATTCTGTGGTAATATGACTTAGAGTTTACACCACCCTTGCTTTCAAAATGCTTACCATCACTCGTGTTCATGAAAAACGAAACTGACGAAACAAAAATAAATATATGTGTTCGTGTTAGGTCTACTTTGGTAATGTAGAGTATTGTTCAGAATGTCACGAATCTTACAATTCAATAATTATAATTTTTACAAAATCATAGTCAGCGGAATCCGTTTTATTTGTTCATTGCCTTTATTACTCAGCTGAATTGAGTTTGGAGCCTTGTAAGTTTGAAGTTGGAGTTATAACAGATCGCTGTGCGCCCAGCGCTGCAGCGAGCGCGGCGGCGGCGGCGGCGCGGCGGTCCGGCGTCCACACGAGGGCGCACAGATGGCGTCAGGCCACAAAGAGTCCCTCCTAATCCGATCTCCCCTCAAATAATATTAAAAGCCGGCCGATTCGTCACAGTTTGCGCTCCGATATTAAATTGTAACACATGATCTGATAGGATTAGCGGGCGATACATCGCTCTAATTTGGTTAGGACGATCCGATCTGAGTGATTCTGTCGTCCTCTGCGCTGCTGTCACAGCTTCCCAGTAGGGAAATAATTGGAGCTGGCATTAATGCTATAAAGTTGTGGTTGTTGGCTACCAGGAGCTACCATGTTAAATAATAAAATACCCACCGTCTCCAACAAAGCAGTTTGTTAATCAGGCGAACAATATTGTTACGCCACTATTTATTCAGGGGCGTCATCAGCGTAATACAAATCTTCAAGTTAAAACATTTTTTTTAACTTTATAGTTCAGGTCGTCAATATAATACATCACAATCACATTAGACATGTATTGCACGCACATAAATATCACAATTAAAAACTGTCTATAATCTAACCTCACATTACCGGCCGCTTGTGTACAATATTATGATATTAGGGCAACAAATCTGCAGTTCGTAATTATTGTGATGTTAAAGTTCTTATATCACGTATTTTATGCGATTGCGATGATTTATCTTAACGAAAAAACTCAAAACGTTCAAAAGAAATGTTTTAACATGAAGATTTGTATGGCGCTGAAGATTGTCCTAAACTGAATAGGGGCAAAACAATTGTTCGATTTTTGAACAAACTGGATTGTTTAAGATGGTATGTTTTCATTATTATAAAGCTTTGGCTCTGGTGCGAATTGTGTGAAAGCGTTTGCCTGAAACAAAAGTTTCGATAGTTCTTTGAGGAACACGGCCGAAAGGCTTTTGAGGTGTTAGTGTAATCTGTGAAGTTATATGTATAAATGCTGTAGAAAGTCCAGCATTACGGCGTAGGCTGCAAAAAGACACCAAGAAATTCAATAATTCCTACGTTTTATTTTAAGCAAAATGTATTTAGCACAATAAAGGCCTAATGTTTTACTTTCAATTATTACCTCAGATGAATTAGCAATGTGGCGACAATAATTTTTTTCGTGTCTGTTTTTAGGGCGGTTTTAGGTTTTTTTGTGTTTTTACCACTCGTATTACATTGGTATCAACGCAAATACCAGATATATACATTTTTTAGGACCCAAAGATTTGACATGGATAAGACATATTTTGTTAACAACACTAATTGGGCAGTAAAATCCTAACAAACTTTAAACCGTAAAAAACTGGGCCGAATACTAATACATTGCTTTGCATATCTGCATTAGTTCTTCAGCATTGGCTATTATGTAAAAATTTAAAATCAGTATTAATAAATAACATATTCGCAACTAATTACTATAGTTGTGTAACATTGTTTGTTGCCAAATGTTTATTTTTATGGTCGATTCTTGTAACTTATGCAATTTTCACAAATCTAAAAGGTTTCACATAGTTGAAGAAAACCCATCCCCATTGTTATATTACAATGAAATATAAACATGTAACAATAATCAATATTTTACAATCAAAAGACTCTACACAGTTAAATTATTTTAAGAGTCCAAGCTTCAAAATTCAACAACAAAGTGAACGCGGAAAAGTTAAAACGCAAACAAGCGGTGAGGGAAGCGAGAGGCAGCGAGGGGTAGAGTGTGTGAAACATCTCCTTTATCGCGCAAGTTAGACATAGGCAATAATATCGGCCGCTATCGCCCCGCCCTGGAATTGATGAATCGTCGCCGCGGCCGCACGTTAGTCAGCGGCCCAAACCCTATCAATGTTTTTCATCGCGATAAATAACTTGAAAAACAGAGCCCTCCCGTTTCATTGACTTTTATCAGGCCTCCCCGCGCCGCTACGGTCCCACCGTGGAAATATATTTTTGAACGACTCCGGACTCGTCCCGCTGTAAACTGTATTTTTGCGACGGTTTTATGGCCCGTTTTATATGCACCGATCGACGGCGCTATGCATAATCCTCGTTATCAGATTGCGTTTTTCAAATCGAATAATTTATTTCCCGATTGATAACAAAAACACGTGCAAAGCGATGTTCATCTTTTAAACCGATCACGGCGCGCGGGATCCGCTGCGTTAACGTTCGTTATTTTTGAATGCATATTGATGAGTTTTAGTGTGAAAAATGGTCGGGGATGAATTCAATGCACAAACGTTCCGCTTTATTTTGGTTTATGCGATTTCATCTGTGATTACTTTGATCGATCGTGTTCCGAGTGGAAAAACGATTCCGCAATAAAGTGTCATATACTTGCACGTTATGGGCGCTGTTTCTCGAAACCATTTCTATCGATAACGTTTAATAGTAATAAGCCGTTTTAGAGCAACGTTAAACTATGGAAATAATTTACTTTGGCTGTATTTTTAGACGACTTTAATTATTAAAATGCGAAAATAATATGACAGATTATATTACCTATGAAAGGTAACTGCTGAAGGCATGACATGTAACCATAAATGAATTAAGGGTGGATATATTTCAATCTTCAATCTTAGTAGAGTTTTTCTTTTAGAAAACATGGAGGTATATGTATTTAAGTCACACCTACCACATAGCACAGGGAATCAAATGACCATTTAGCAGATGTCAGGGTACCAACATCGTGCTACATGGCTACATCACATCGCCTGTACTCCTCCCTTGTAACCAGAGTCAAGTACAGTCCGCGCCCCTGAGAAGTGTACAGTCCCTCGCTGTCTTACCCTCCTCCGAGCTCCCCTCCTGTAATGGCATGTTTCACAAGATGTTAGCCCTTACATCGATACTTCCTAATACAATCTCTTTGGCACTTCGTTTTATTAATGAATACTGCATATTTCCCGTTTACGATCTTAGATTTATACCCTAACTTCAAGACTTGAACGATTTAGCACGTGGAAAGTGGAGTGAACTTCAAATTTTTTGCATAGGCTAAAAGTTGTAGTTTTTAATGTTTTAAAGAATAAAAATGAATTAATTTGTTTATTGCAGTTTTCGTAATTGAACATATGAGACGATACAATAAAAATTTTAAAAGATCTCACCTTAAACCTTAAGTATTTCAAGACAATTTTGATTACTTTATAGAGTGGGCCTAATGCAGGTATACAGCCACAATTGAAAAAATTTAATCAAAGACGCATTAGAGGAAATTCGTTCTAACCAAAATTTGTGTCACTCTGAGTGTGAGAGTGTCGAGAATTCCAGGAATGCATAAATGTGGAAATGAAATATTTTTGCACATACAATACTAAATATGTAATTTTATATGTAAATAAATAAATAAAAACACTGTAAACCTAAAAATTTTACCCACTCTGTATAATTTGACATACTATTAAAGTGTCAACTACTTGCATCAAGTTCAGACCTACTTATATGAATTTTACTTGACCTTTTATTTAAAAATATATTTAGTTACACATGTAAAAAAAAAACTAAAAAGGGTTTTCATGTGTTTAAACTGTTTTCACTGACAGCTTCAGATTCTTAATTAAAAATGCATAGTAATCACTACGCGAATGAATTAAAACCCAGTATTTAAGTAGTCCCATAGTAACTAACTTAACTAAATCTAAATATTATTACGCGAGGATTTTTCTTCGGAGTCATGACTCGATAACTGCTAGAAGGATTTTTAACTTCGAGTCTCAGAGGTGTCATGTCGAAATTATATCTTTATGGATTTGACAATATTACCGGGACTTTAAGATTGGGCGTTACTTACATGATCAATCTCACCTTATTTTGTTTACAGCTAAACATGGACATAGTTTGAAACAGTTCTAAAGCTAACCACAGATTAAAGCGCTTTTTATTTTCCGGCAAAAGCCGGGACCAGTAAACATTAACATTGCGGTATTTTTGAATAATTATGTATATGTTCATCACTTTTTGACACATAAACTAAATCTAATCACGCGAATGTAAACTTTCAACTTGTTAAACACAAAAAATTACTAATCTTTAAAAGTATCACACACCGAAGTTAATGTTCTGGATGTACAAAGCCTGCTCGGGGCTGTATAATCCTAGATGGAATCAGTTGGAGCGGCGCGCGGCGTGTGCAGTGTGGGCCGTAAGCCAGCGTGCTGAGCCGCGGCTGCTGGGGCGGTGCGGGCGAGGGGAGTATTTGCAAATTACGGGACATTTAAGCGTCATGTATTCCTCATCAATCGAGGTCGTTAGCTGGAGGCTTCATTCCTTGATTCATCGCCTTGCCTCATTGATTACATCTTCCCCTTCCCCCCGTTACCGCACCACACCTTCACCGCTCACCGCTTGTTGCGTACCGCTTACCGCTTGCTGCATACAGCTCACCGCTCACCACGTACCGCTTGCTGCTTACCGCTCACCGCGTAAAGCTTGCTGCTTACCGCTCACCAGTACCGCTTGCTCCTTACCGCTCACCGCGTAAAGCTTGCTGCTTACCGCTCACCACGTACCGCTTGCTGCTTACCGCTCACCGCGTAAAGCTTGCTGCTTACCGCTCACCAGTACCGCTTGCTCCTTACCGCTCACCGCGTAAAGCTTGCTGCTTACCGCTCACCAGTACCGCTTGCTCCTTACCGCTCACCGCGTAAAGCTTGCTGCTTACCGCTCACCAGTACCGCTTGCTGCTTACCGCTCACCAGTACCGCCTGCTGCTTACCGCTCACCAGTACCGCTTGCTGCTTACCGCTCACCGCGTACCGCTTGCTGCTTACCGCTCACCGCATACTGCTTACCGATCACCGCGTACCGCTTGCTACTTACCGCTCACCGCGTAACGCTTGCTGCTTATACCACTCACCGCTCACCGCGTACCTCTTGCCGCTTACCGCTCACCGCGCACCGCTTGCCGCTTACCGCTCAACGCGTACCGCTTTCTGATTACCGCTCACCGCGTACCGCTTGCTACTTACCGCTCACCGCGTAACGCTTGCTGCTTATACCACTCACCGCTCACCGCGTACCTCTTGCTGCTTACCGCTCACCGCGCACTGCTTGCCGCTTACCGCTCACCGCGTACCGCTTTCTGATTACCGCTCACCGCGTACCGCTTGCTACTTACCGCTCACCGCGTAACGCTTGCTGCTTATACCACTCACCGCTCACCGCGTACCGCTTGCTACTTACCGCTCACCGCGTAACGCTTGCTGCTTATACCACTCACCGCTCACCGCGCACTGCTTGCCGCTTACCGCTCACCGCGTACCGCTTTCTGATTACCGCTCACCGCGTACCGCTTGCTACTTACCGCTCACCGCGTACCGCTTGCTACTTACCGCTCACCGCGTACCGCTTGCTGCTTACCGCTCACCGCTTGCCACTTACCGCTCATCGCGCACCGCGCTCTGTGTGTCTCTGTGACAGAAACTAAGGGACTGAGCAGGTAATGTAAGTCTTTATTATAGTCTATTCTTGTATTGGTAATTTCTAAACATCTTGTATAAGTAGATAATTTTATTTTTAATTTATTTAAATTACAAAACTTTACTTTGAAAATATCAATTCTCGGTTTTATTTGATTTATTTAGAAAGCGTTCACTATGAATGTTCTGTCAATTGCTGCAAAATCATTATCAAAACTGCGTTTATTTAAGGGCTTATGCAATACTAATCAGCATATTTCTTACTCACTGATTACTTTATTGTTGTGTTTTGTCAGACAACAAACAGTTCATTAATTCCTTGACAGCGTTTTATTAATTTTATATACAGTTAATGGTTGTGAATTAATACAAGATGTGTAAATTTATTTTTTTTCAATTTGACCGTTACATGATATATTTGTTACATGTATGCAATCAAATCTTATTTTAAACCCAACGAAAATATACACTATAAAGACCAACTACAAACATTTTTTAGTAAACTTTTTAAGATATTAACATTACCTGGCGACTAATTTAATAGTTATCAATAAACTACTATGTAAAATTCAAAATAAGTATGACAGTGGCAGCTGATTAGTACAATATTTTATATTAATTGCTTTTATTAGTATGATATTTGCATGGTTTTATCAGGTACACTGAAATTGATGCTAAAGAGTTAAGCGTTCTAAAAATTGCGTCTCCAGAACTGAAATCATCGGCAAAGGTTATTGAATAGCTACTCAGTTTATTAAAAATAATGTACAGTATTATGAGCGGTTGTATACTGGAAGGGAAATACATAGAACACAAGATAATGATAATGTTCCGTATCATTGATAGTACAATTAATTATAAACGCTGACATGAATAGGGAGTTAGTGACATTGAATCTCACTACATAAGACAAAAAGTAGAGCTAGAGATGGCTTAGTATTATGTTATTTGGGGGCATTACGTCAAAGACTATTTTCGGTCGGTTATTGTTCCATATAGAGAATTTACCTCGCTCCAAATAAATACGAAATACATAATACAAATATAAATAAATAACTGGAACGCCTTGGGAGGACGTTGACGCGAGCGGAGCCCCCGCCCGCGCCGGCCGCGCCGCTGTCGCCCGGAGTGGCGCTCGTCACAGCCGGGTCAGGCGCAGGGAGATGAAAATAATAAAAGGGAGCAATAAAAGTCGAAGGTAATTAGGTAAGTGTGATTTCATTAGCGTCGGCCCCGGAAGCGGGCCCGGGGGAGCGATGCCCGCGCGCCGCGAAAAATTACTACACGAGAGTTTTAATTTAATGGGCATTCGCGGCTTAATCTTCATCGCGGAGTTCGCAACAGCGGAGAACCTCGCCCCGTTACGGCAATGGAGACACGGTCGGGGAGAAGGTTGAACCGAGAGTATTTTTTTATGTTCTACCCCCAAAGGAGATATTTTTGAAATCATATCTTGGACGACATCTTTACTTCAGCGGAAGTGGTTTCTTTCAATTAAGATTTGCTCAAAGATCGCGGGTTTAAAGTATTGTAAAAGGAAACTACAATACCTGTGACTGGTTTGTTTCAATAGCTCGTATAAAACACATAATTTATCTCTTTATGAAGGTATTTGAAGGAAACGTAATAAAGCAACTCTTAAATTTTATATTTACCGAGGACGTGTTATGTGATGGTAAAAAAACCATACATGAAAATAATTAACAACCATAAAATTGTTGTAATGAACTCACTCATCCAACAACAGTCCACCATTACGACGGTTCCAGTGGGATGAACAGAGAACATTAAATTCCATCTCGAAACTAAATTAGACATAAATACCGCCTGTCGTTTTAATGTTTAATAACATCGCAGAATTATTTTCCTAATGGAACAAACAATAAGAAAGGATGATGAAACAAGGCTTACAATTAGTGCTGGTGTTTATACAATTAATTAGGGAGGATGAAGTAGAAGTCGACTGGTACGTCAGCTCGTCTAAGTAACATCGGATGGAACGCTAATGCGATCTGTAATAATGCCGGCGAAGAGAGAGGGGGAGATAGGTGGAGAGTGAGGGAGAAAGAGAGAGATAAGGGTTGAGTGGGGGTGGGTGGCGTCTACTCAGTAATGATGTTATCATATGGAGGGGGGAGGGAAACATCCCTCTGTATTAATGTTCTCTTATCGTGTTCCCCGCTTGTTTTTTAATGTCTCTACATTACTGTACTAATTAAAATCTATCAAGGGCGGCCAAAGTGCGCGAATTTGCATACGCTACAGCTGCAACGAGCCTCTTTCTGTTGTATTTTGTGAGATAGTTCGCAAGTCTTTGTTCTTTGGGAAAGCACTTTTGTCAATTTGTGAGGGCGTTTCAACATGTGAATTAGCATCTGAAGTAAGAAGTGCTACTTCCAGTAGACTGCCATGTATATGCGTCCTTTTCAATTTGTGATACAGTATAATATGTCAATACACATCTACCGAAATTTACCGTTTGCACATCGTTGTAATGCAAATTTTTATGTTCTGGAAAACGGATATTTGTTATTAATCTAAAAATCTGGTTTTACTAAAAACACTACAAAAATAATTGAATTTTAGTTTAATTAGTATTGACTTGATGATTGATACCAAAATAATGATTGTTTTACAGTTTAGAAATAGAAGTATTGTACTATTAAATCTAAGTTTGGAATGTCAGAACTATTTTCAACCATTCTTTGGCCTTTGAAATTTAAAGTTATTAATCAGCTTGGATGAACAACTGTTTAGGAACATACCTCATCATCGGGCCCTCGATTATTTTGAGCATAGTTTATTCTTAACTAAAATTCCTTCTGTGAGCACTTATATTGCATTTGTTTTGTCTCGAACTTAGCTCAAAATATTGTAAAGCTATGCCACCTGTTAAAAATTAATTTCGACTTTTATTTTTATAAAGTGGTTTTAATTTACTTGAGCCGTCTCCAGTCCAATGTTTGTTGATAGATCACGACCTGGTTTCGACACTAAGTTTTGCCATGCTCACATGTCGAGTCAAGCTTGAAGAGAACACAATATGCAGTGCAATGACGTTGTCGAAAATTTAAATCACTCGATTGCGACTGCATATTGTGTTCTATTCAAGCTTAACTTGACCCTGACTTCACGGGAGCATGGAACAACCTGGTGTCGAAACCAGGTCGTGATCTATCGACAAAAATTGGACTTGAGACGGCTCTGGTCAATTAAAACTACTTTTTAAGTCACACCAGACCAGGGGCAAGATACCAAAACAAATATATTTATTTTTCTCCTTTTTTCCAGGTTTGGTTCCAAAACAGACGGACAAAGTGGCGAAAAAAGCATGCGGCGGAAATGGCGACAGCGAAGCGCAAACAAGAGGAAGCGGAAGAGAGCGAAGAAGAGAGCGAACTGAGAAATAATGCCGCCAAGCGGCTGAGGCAAGAACTCGCGGCACACTGTGGCAACTCGGCCATATAGCATCCAATATGGCCGCCCACCCAGCGGCCCTCGGAGTAACGAACTGGATGTGCAGACTGCAGTAGTGGCTGTGGCAAACTGAACACGGACAGTGCAGTAGTGATCGTGACCACGGCGATGCTGTTGGCGAGACTAAAAGAAAATCGTTGCAGCAGTAATGACCAAGGCTAACAGAAAGTGGATAGTGCAGTAGGATAAGTGTGCGGGGGTAGTGTTGTCAGAAAGAGCTTCAGACTTGCCTCGAGAATTGTCTGTGCTTGGCCATCAAGATTCTCCAAATTGCGAAAAATTTCAATTTACGGTTAATGTTTTTGTTTTTATTGCCTGACAATTTTAACTTACAGTTATTTTTTGTATTGGTTGCCTGTTTAGTGATTTAATATTTTGTCTTCGGGAAAAAATTAACTTATTGCTTTAAAGTTGAATCCATACTGTTTAAAATAATATAAATTCTCGTTAACTTTTGATCTTGCATTCATCAAACACAACGGATCGTTATTTGATTAATTATTTTGTCGTTCGCAAAAGTAATGCGTGAACGTTGCAATCGAATGTTGACCAGCAGAGATTAGTCTGAGTGAGATTTGCAAGAGTGACCAAGAAGACAACTGACGGTCAGACAGGACGAACCGCCTTTCATTTTTGTAAGCTCTGCAATGTTAAGTATTGTACAGAATGTAAATAGTATACAAGAATATTTAATAATGAAATAATTATAATATATTATTTATCATAGTTTTAAAATAACTTGCCCTTTGTCATGTATACGTTATAAATATTTAAGAACGGCAGCTATTACAACAAAACTATCAGCTAAACTATTAAAAATCAAGTATATTGTTAACTAATAAAGAATTTATTTCCACTGTATCAATTCAATGCTAAATTTATTTACCAATATTTTAATTAAAAATCCGTTTGAACTGAATTTCGAAAAAAAAAACTAATTTTTAGCGATAGCGATCCTGCATAAGTGCAGTGTGCTTATATCCTGCATAAGTTTACTGATGACTCTTAAACATAGAACAATAAAACTGATCTCTGTTAGACGGAATTTTGTTTAGAGTCGAGGTTATCAGTTAAGAAATCATTAACATTCTAAAAATCTACAAATATTTACAAATGTTGAAAATCGATAGTTTAAAATCATTATTTCGATTATTACAAGTATCTTCCAATAGTCGTTGCAATAAATTGACAACCATCGTTAAAAGTTATTAAGTAAAATTAATCATCGTGTGTAAATATAAAAATGTAAATTTATAAACAGTTGCTGTTAAATTAATCCACAGAAGTATCTTATGATGGAAATGTGACAAATCACGTTGTGTACATCTTAGCCTGTAATGTCGATGCTGTTTTGTAAACTGATAGCTTATTTCAGGTGATATTTTCTATTTTTGTTACCAAAGATTTGTTTGCTGTGTACATACAGCAGTAGGTGATGTGTTACTATAGCAATAAGGCTGTTGTCTGTGACGCAGCTTTCTTGTAAAATAAATCCGTTATTGGTCAATGGAACATTATTGTTTACCTTTTCCTCTAATAAACCCTAGGCTTAGATTCATCAGTGAAACATAGGACCACAGATGTCCTATCGGTTGAACCATTGAGCTTGGCCGGTGAATTGATACATTTGTTAGCGTTAAGATTAAACGAAATGTACGAAATGCAACTAAAACGAAATTAAAGGTCAGACACACACACAAAAAAACTACCACAGATATTTTACAAGAATATTGCAATAAAAGTGCTGAATTTCTGATGTAGTTCATAAAGGTTATTCATGGCATTATTTGTTAAGCGTGAGGACCATAATCAAGTTCGAAAATACAAAAATCTAGTTGGATAATATTTTAGTGGTTTCTAATGAAACGGTGGTATTACACATCAGATCATGAGCATAAAATTAATTTTTCACCTCACGACGTATTTACCTGTTTTACAATCATCATAGCCTATAGAAACAAAAACCAGCTCTTTTCCGACATATAGCCGAAAGTCAGCTAATAATTTGCTTGAAACAACATATGAACATAACAAATTAAACGGCATTTAATAGGTTCCGACGTCATTTGCTTAGTAACCGTGAAGTAGAAGTTTTATAACCTCATACAATTTGAGGATGTGAGAAGTTGCTCATAACCTCAAACTATTGTTTCCAGTGAGTGAAATAATTAATCAGATTTTATAGTTTAGTGTTAATGTCATTGTTTAGTGTGGTGGAAAAGGCGTTCGCATCTTAGCCGAAAGGGTTCTGCAACACACGATCGTTTCCAATTTTCGCCTTTGTCTCGAAATTTGAAACACAATCTCGAGCCCACAAAACCTCATTTTTGGCCCTAGTTGCGAAATGTCCTACTACAGTGAACAAAAAAGTACCCAGATATTTTGAGATTCGACTGTAAACAGTTAAGAGAGCGATCTATCTAAGCTTAGATAGCTAGAGAAATAAGGAAGGGATCAATCTTTTCTCTGTCTAATTGCAGAAGATAAATTATTACCTATCATAAAGAAAGGATCGCATGATCAGCTGAATCCGATTAAAAGTTGTTAATATTCAACTACTGTATTTTGCATCATGAATATTTCATGTGTGAAATGAATCGAAATTAATTTAACTTTATTGCTTTTTTTAGCACTATTACTGTAGTCAGAGTATTTTTTTTTAGATTGTAATACAAATTAAAAACTAATGTAACGGCTCACCAGTCTACAGTATAGTAGGTTGCATGTATCAGTAAGACATGACATTTCCTTGTATGTTCTCGTTTAGCAGAAAATATTACACATTTATTCGTTTTCCGATATTCCAATGCATCGTTTAGTCGAATATAGTGCATAAAGATGCGAATCGGATATTGAAATACAATGAAATAGCCTACATTTGTATCTTTATCTTTAAAACATTTATTCCTCAGTCTCAGTATTTGCCTCCAAATGTTTCATATAGAGTTTCTCAATAATTTTGTTGCAGGTTTAAAAGTGAATAATGAAAATGTTATGACATTGACATTCTTTAATTTAAAAAACATGTTACAACAATTTATCAATCCATGTTTTCAACCAAAATTACTTTTCTCAATCATTTAAACCCTGAAATAGTTATTCATATTAAGTTTATACCTAGTTCACGTAATTGACATTTTATGGTTCTATGTAAAACAGATTAAGAGTGGATTGTAACGCTTTCCTTGGGCTTCGCCTCAAAGCAGTTTCTCAAATGGATCTATAGATGTCCACATTAATATGCACATTAAAATGCTACTTAAACATATGCTGATTAATAATCACTTGATATTTATTTACTTTGACAAAGTTCTCAATTCTATGTTTCATTTGGATTTAACGAAGTATGGAAATTAAATTGATTCAGAAAAACGAGCAGATGTACTAGTATAAATCATTATACGGTATAGATTTTTGTACACACTAGGACTTGGTCGAAGTACTTTTGCATTGTATCAATACTTTGCGTTGGTCCAAGTACTTTTGCATCAGTCCAACAAGATTTGATGTGCAATATGCAACATTTTCACGTTTACTTGATTAGTGTACTTCAAATTGTGCTAGGGACAATACATCAGCGCAACATATTTACAACTCTTAATGGAAACCTAAGCAATATTTTTTTAAATTGCGATTACACTGTAAACTAATGAAAGAGAACTGTTTCAAAAACTATACATCCTGGTCGTCGTCAATAAGCTTATCTGGATCAAAACCAGAATTTCAGAAGGGCATTAATAATATAATAAATTAACAGTTTGAATAATTTGGAAACATCTATCTTTATAGACCATGTGAATCCAAACATGATTCGCTTTGTCAATGATGTATATGAAGGGCGATGTAATTCAGCTAATGAGGACCGGGCGTTCACTGCAGTCATGTTGGTAATCTGATTATTGACTACAACAAAACATACTGATGCATGTCCATTGCTATTTACTTGATTGAAAAAAATATATTTGGGGGTTTGTTGTACCTAAATCAATTAATTAAAAAAAGGTAGAGGATGTAAGAAATTAGTAAAAAAATTGGTCAAATAAAAAAGTTGTTTGTTAGAACGAATTTTAATTCTTAAAGCTGAAATACGAATAAGATCTGAGAGAATTCCAGCTAGTTTCTACGGCAAAACGTCATCCTCGCTCATTGAAAGTTGAATTTTAGTGAGTTTTTTTAGGTTATTCAGCTTTAATATTAACATTTGACCACATGCACGATGCGTGAACATGTCTTTACGCTTCCATGATGATTACCAGACTAAACTAATCAATTTCATCTAAAAAATCAATCCCTATTTCTATGTAATTCAATAACTTTTTAACGCGTGCACCAAATTGGATATTTCTTTTTTGTTGTGATCATAATTGTCAGCACAAGGTTTGTGTGTAGTAAAATCTTTAATCCGACCTCAGGGCTTTCAAAGTTATTTGAACATGCACGCATTTTGTGGTTTAGCCTGAGAACAATTTCAAATCAAAATCATATGTTGAAATCTGAATTTGAATTTGTTTACAGGATATGCAACAGAATTCAGCACAAACTCAGAATTTTTAAAACTTGGATTAATTTCCTGATCCGAAAAAAGAACATCTAAAATAACTAAAAGAGCTTTGTATTTTAATACATATACTATAATTATTATTTTTTTTTAGATTTTATTCATTTACTTTGTTCCAAACTTTGTTAACATTGTTTGTACTTTCTTAGTTTTTTAAAATCAATAAACAATGTACGTTGCCTGATGTCAAAAAGTACGAATGTTGTAATATGAATGATTTTTAATATGTTCACTAAGGATTTAGAGCTGATAGCTAATGAAATCAGTATTTTTGTATCAAGATGCAACTCCTCCCAAAGGTCTTGAATGAGAAGTGGGCTTGAGACGAAACCGGGGTACTGTAATCTGTATACTATAATCTTTATAAACAACTTTTTGATAAAAAAATATAGTAAAATATTATCACTATCGCGGTTGATAGTTCATAAACAATTTACTCAGTTTATATAGTTTCCGCAATTGCGTCTTTTATTAAAGTTTTATTGAACATAGTATTTTGTTGAATTTTCTTTCTTTGAAATGCAACTGATTAGAAGTACCAATGTAGGCCGCAGAACTCTCAGTGCTGCGAATCAAAGATATGTATGACCGAGTTAAACTGACGAACAACGCGCAGCACAAGTCGAGCGGGATCGAAATTAACGTCAGAATGTTGCGTTTAGGTTTAATCCCCATTGAGCAGCATTCGTAAATAACGAGGCAATTTATTAACGTTTAAGAAAAATGTGTGCCAACATTGCAAGACATTAATTAAAGTTTAAAAGATTAAGTCCCAGATCTGATGTTTATCAATTAATTCTACGCGCATGGTAATATTGATTTTGAATGTTTTATTTCCCAGTTGACAATGAAACGTTGAAAAATTGTCTAGAGGAAAATATTTTGATACATTTTGCTGCATGCACAAGATTATATATAATATTTTTGTTTAGACATAAACAAAAATACATAAGACACTTCTGATAATAATAACTTCTGTTTATTGAATACATCTCAGCTGAGGTGATTGCTAAACACAATGGTGTAGACTGTACCAAACAGGAAGTAACAACGTTGTTTACAAAAAATATAACAATAATATATTGTTTTCTAAATAGTTATATTTAGTATACATTCAGTTCAAAGTCAATACATTGTCCTGTCTTATCTGTTAAATTTTAAAGGATAAGACAGGACAAAATCTTTTGGGTTAGCCAATTAACTATAAATAAAATCAACTAATTGTTCGGAAGAAATCAACTGTCCTCCTCGTTTCTCTTTAAGCTATGATGTATAATCACATCTAAAAAAGTATTAGTGTGGTGTATTGGATTTGAAACATTACGATGAACTATAAGATTTCAATAATTCAACAGCAACGTTGAAGTGTAGCACCATCCACGCCGAGACCTTTCCTTCGACCCCAAAACTATTAAAATTGGTTAAGAACTGTAGGAGGGGTTTGATGATTAAAACCTCATACCGTATTAAATAAGATAGACTATCAACCACGCCCAAAAATTAACATTGATAAAATCATAAAATTTGTGTTAGAACTATATTACACTAAACCCAATTAACACATAAAATCAAACTCCCCAAAGGAGACCCTGATTGACAAGGGGAGCTGTTAGCTAGATATTTACTGGAGATACATTGCTGAGCTCTAATACAATGGGAGACCATAAAAGGGGAGCGTTTGGTCGAGTCTAATGCTATTTTTCAATAAAGAACGTCCCCTATCGTTATTAATAGGAATGATACCAGTGTATCTTCGGCGTTCCGACCACGAGGGCACCGTGTGTGTTATATGCGCTGTTTTATGCATTTAACCTAGAATTGCTACGTTTTGTTTTATGTTTGTAATATATTATTCATTTATAATATATTATTTATTTATAGCGGCGAAGAGCGTGTTATGCTGACCTCACGCCGTTCATTGTATTAGGCACTGTACAACACAAACCGTGGCTAGCAGGCTAAATTTTATCAGAGGAATGTAAGCCCCGAAGATGTATTTATTTATTATTTATAACTACAGTATAAGGCTGTTAGTTGAGTAATAAATGTATTTGTTCGAAGCTTTTCATTTTAAAATTAGTTTATATTGTAATCTAAAAAAAATTTATTTTAAAAATGAGTACGAGTTGTAATAAATATATATAATTTTTATCTCTATTAATCTTAAACAAAACGTATTGATATGTTTTAATTAAATTACTTGTTGTTATTTATAATCAGGGCCAATTACGGCTTATTATTAGTTATTATATATTAACTTCGAGGTTCCAAACAATGTAAAGTAAAAAAAAAAATGTTCAAGAGAGAATCTTAACAATGAAAGATCAAACTAAATATATCTCATATACGGTGGTACTGGTGAGACCAGCAAGGTATCACAAATAAATTGAGTCCCTTTATTTTTATGACAGACCTCCTAAACATAGGTCCGCAGATCCGAAATCGAAAAAGGAAGGATTTAAAATTGTCGACAGCTTGTAATATCTCCACTATTACACCATAAATCGGAAGATGTCCCCGGACATCTCGGAGTGGGATGGAGGAAGAGAGAGGAAGGTGACTGTAACTGCATTCAATAAACGGATCAGCGGAAGGATTTATCGGACGGTCGGGAGGAATCATTCAACAGTTCCGTGGCCGCTGACTCGGTAGTCGGCGATTGAAAAGATAAGAATCAATTGTGTGTTGGCGCCGGTAGTTGCTAGGAGACGCTCTGTCCGCTCCGCTCGCCACCGTCTTGGTCAGACCTGGCCCGTGTATTGGGCATATATATGGAGGAATACGAATAATTTTAATCAGTTCATTACTGCCTATGCCTCAATTATATGAACAACACCAATAACTGTTGTTACAAATTTAACTTTTTTTATAAAGATAAACAATAGCTTTTCTGATTAAAAATAATTACCGTGGGTTTTTAGCCGTTTAAAGATAGATATCTATTTCAGATTTTTTTATTGCTAAAGTACGCTAAAAAGTGCTTTGTAATTTGTAAAGCTATATTAGCCGTAACATTTTACTGTGCATCAGGATTTTAAGTTTTACCTCGTCGCTAAATTCTTGTTGTAGCCTGGAGGTTGTAATAAATTGAAATAATAATTGTATGCACTTGATAATACTTGGATAATAAATGTTTATCTTAACACAATGTTTAATAACTCAGTAGGACTAGAATACTGGATTACTCTTGAAAAACTGTTGATGAAGTTTGAATGTAAACAATAATGATATAAAGTAGGCATTGTCATGACATTTAAACAAATTTGAAATTCATTGTTGATGATGGTGGTTTTATATTTTGATTTGGATTTTTGCGGACATTTGCCATCACTGATTAGTAAAAACAAGTTTCACGATGTTTCGGGATCTGGAATCTGATCCCGTCTTCAGATGGAAGAAAACCTAGAACATAACAAGATTAGTAATACATAGCCAGGAAAACCTGGACAAAACACAGCTAAAACAGAGAACTGTAAAAGCAGTCACAAAAACACTATGCTGAAAAGAAAAACAATAACACAAAATAACACAGAAATCACAAGTGTCAAGAATCGCCAGACAGGAGAGAGCACGTCCACACCCAATCAGAGCTGAGCTGAGACTGGTGGAGGAGAGGAAATGGCGAGGTCGTGAAACTTGTTTTTACTAATCAGTGATGGCAAATGTCCGCAAAAATCCAAATCAAAATATTTAAACAAATGTTTAAAAAAGATAAACAGAGGGATATATCAGTCTTTTCCACTAATAAGAAGACGTAAGATTCTATTTATTGAAAAATGCAAAATAACTAACCTCATAAAAGACAGATTTAGAATGTCCAATTTGAAAGAAATGGTTGTCTATAATAATTTTAGCTAGATTTGAGATTTCACTCCTGTCTTTATTAAGAAACATTGTGGCATAGTCTACAGTTGAGAATACAATGGTGATGCATTTGTCTTGGTCGTGTTTTACTTCTTATAGATCAAGTACATAAGGGTTCAAAATGACAGGTACTGAGTAGGTATTGAGCTGATTTTTATGAAAAATCTTTAAAAGAGCAGCACTGGATGGTTGTAGTTAATTGAACTGAAAGAACTTTTCTCCTCCTTACACTCCATCATTACTGTTGGAATGCACACTTTAAAAAAGTGGCGATGCTTAACTGATTGCACTAGTTCAAATTTGTGGATGGAGGCTCGGTTGTTTAGTGGCCATCTCCTCCACTGAGGAACATGTCGCGGTGGCTCGGTTGTTTAGTGGCCATCTCCTCCACTGAGGAACATGTCGCGGTGGCTCGGTTGTTTAGTGGCCATCTCCTCCACTGAGGAACATGTCGCGGTGGCTCGGTTGTTTAGTGGCCATCTCCTCCACTGAGGAACATGTCGCGGTGGCTCGGTTGTTTAGTGGCCATCTCCTCACTGAGGAACATGTCGCGGTGGCTCGGTTGTTTAGTGGCCATCTCCTCCACTGAGGAACATGTCGCGGTGGCTCGGTTGTTTAGTGGCCATCTCCTCCACTGAGGAACATGTCGCGGTGGCTCGGTTGTTTAGTGGCCATCTCCTCCACTGAGGAACATGTCGCGGAATCAATTATCACCGTTAATTCGTTTAAAACTCCTCCAATAAAACGTTTGATATTCAACCTCAAGATAATCAAACTAGTGCTTCTCGGAAGGTTTCTGGGGATCGTTAATGAAACTTGATATCTCGGGTGCCATAAAATGTAACCGCGCTTCTCGACATAATATCTTTCTGCTCTTTCTTTCTCTGCGGACATAAATAAAATACCTACCACCTGGAATCGAATGCCAAGGATCATTAGACCCATCACGATTCATGTTTACTGTTATTTTATCGCTTTTTAAAGGCTCCTTGTGTTTTATGTGCTGTTCTGTCTTTTATGCATCATAATTTACAGCTTTTATTCAAAGTGAAAAGTTTACGGCTGTGATTACTAGGAAATGAATTTTATGATTATGTTCGATATTATATTCAGTTTATTACCTTCAGATTATAAACGTAAACTATTTCAGATTTATAAATATGTCATAGCTTTAGTTGATTAAAGATGATCCAACTAGATTAGATCTTCTGATTTCAGTGACTTTGTCAACCCGATTTATTTTGTATGGGGTTCAAATGCAAATAGTTTATTTTCAGTTAAAGATGAAATTCGTTCATTAATGCAAACGTTTTCAGAACTAGTTTGAGGAGTATGTACTTTGTTATCACAATTTTTTTAGTTTCTCCTTTATCTGATGACATATTTATTGAGTTATTAAAGTGAAGTAACAGGATACTTAAAGATATTACTATGAATGTTTCGGACAAACTTGTCAAAGGGAACACTCAGAATTCATAGCAGGAGTTAAGTGAATTTTGCGATACCTCCAAATATTGGTATTTTGCCAAGATTTTGCAAAGATTGACAAATATTTCTTTATAAAGAACGTAAAATAAGTAATAGGCTACAATTAAAATTTGTTTTATTATTTTATTGATTTAATGTAATAGCAATGTAATTTACAATGTAATAAAGCTAAAAAGGCGAAAGTTATGGTTCATTTAAGTCATAACGGCATGTAAAACTTGAGAAGCTTTATAAAACCCAATAAAGCGGCAGTAGTCATGAATCCCATTTAGTCTAATGATATTCGTCGCGTCAAACAAGAGCATTAAAGCTTTTCTTGCTTTTAAAACAGAAATTTTTAATCAAAGTGTTTTTTAACTATTGTATTGAAGGGTGAATGCGATATGTTAACATTACATCCCTCAACCTGATGAAAACAAACATATTTACGATACAAAACTAGGGTCTCGCGTATAGTTCAATTTACTTGCCTATACAGAGGATTTCCGAATCTTTAACAGTTTAATACAAAGGAGGTTTCTAAGCAGGACATTTCCTACAGCTCTAAACCGATTTCAATGGTCGGTTGTCTTTATATGGATGTCCCATATAAAGACTTAAGGATGTCCCATTCGAATTTCATGGAGATCAGATTTAAAGTATTGTTTTTTAGTAAACTTTTTTTGCTTTTATGTAAAGCAAGGGGTTTATAAAATACAGTACTTGCCGGTAGAATTACAACTCAAAATTAATATTGTATACTCAATTTTTATATATGCACTTGTATAAATTCAAATTCAAATTCTTTATTTGCAATTTACAATTTATAAAATTGTTTTACAAGTGTCAGCTTTAGTAATAATTACAATAAATGATACATTTGTTTTAAAACTAAAATTTACATCTGTATAAAATCAAAACTAGCCAGCCAAAAACTCATCAACAGAGTAAAAAGCCCTTTCCACTAGGATTTTTAAGTGTCTTTTTTAAGAGATGCAGGTGTTATCTTATTTTGTATAATAGAGGGGAGTTTATTATAAAATTTAGGACCAATATTTTGTGAAAGAGATGCAGCCAAAACTAATCTGTGGGAATTTTGCCTATGTAGAAATCTATTCCTTGTAAAGTGGTCATGAATATCTGCGCCTGATTGAAATGAATAATGTTTAAATTTATAGAATAGTATGGCCTGGAAAATGTATTGCGATGCCAAAGTAAACATGCTTAAGGATTTGATAAGTTCCCAATTTAAAAACGCGTGAAAACAACGTAACGGAAGCTGAGCCCCAGAACACAATGCCATAAGACAGTCTTGATTCAATAAGTGACGAATAAATTATGAAAGAATAATTATTAATGAAGAATAATTATTAATAATGATTAATGCGAAAGGATTGCACTTGTTGCAAATTCAACCATTGCGTCAGTTATAATAGTGATTGCATGATAATGATTCATTAAGACAATAATTAACAACGTGTTTAGTAACAAAATTACTTTTTATGCAGGCTTGACTTTAAAGTTAAAGCTACAGTACTCGATTTTAACCAAATATAACTTAAGGCTCAACTTTAAATTTAAAGCTACTCGATTTTAACAAAAGATAAAGTTATACAATGACAAATTGCAGATAACCCAAACAATAAAAATAAAGAGATTGTAAGATAACATTGAACGCAATAATACAGTATAGTTAGAATCATAAAAGTTGTCATATAACGCACACGGCGGCCCCGCGGTAGCGCATAAAACAGAAGTCCTGATCACAAGAGCGTTACAGTGGGATCATTCGTATTAATAACGGTGGGGAGGGTTCTTTATTGAAAAATGGCATTAGACTCGACAGAACGCTCCCCTTGTAGGTCCATCCACGATATTAGTGCTTGGTAATGTATCTCCGATAAATTACTTGCTAACAGCTCTCCCTTCGTGTCAATCAGAATCATCTGGGTCGTCAAGTTTGATGTGGTAATTAGATTAGTCGATATCCTTTTCGATGAAGAGGTTCGCAAAGTCATCAGATGTGATCAGATATGAGATCCACGGTTCTAATATATCACATATCTACGAGAAGAGAATATACATGTCCTACTAAACATCTCTGAACAATTTAAATAATGCTTTTTGAAGAATTCGTTTGTTTTCAGTGACTAGTTATTATTCGTAATGGTTTTATGAATAAACATGTAACATCCATATTATTTTAGCAAACCCTGCAATTTACCTTCGAGACATAAGACATTTTAGAACAACTTTATGAATCTTGCAATGTATGCAGAAGGTGCTGTATTGTGCGACCGTGTACGAGGTCCTTCTCATGTAATCGCCAACACGCTGGGATGGAGCAGCCCGACGGTGTCATGGAACGAGGAACTTGTATCTGTTGGATGTGCGAGCCGTCGGCGTCGCGTCGTCGAGTAGCTCGGTCCTAACGTGATTCCCAACACCCACACCCAGCAGTTCGACGTCGCGTCGTCGAGTAGCTCGGTCCTAACGTGATTCCCAACACCCACACCCAGCAGTTCGACGTCGCGTCGTCGAGTAGCTCGGTCCTAACGTGATTCCCAACACCCACACCCAGCAGTTCGACGTCGCGTCGTCGAGTAGCTCGGTCCTAACGTGATTCCCAACACCCACACCCAGCAGTTCGACGTCGCGTCGTCGAGTAGCTCGGTCCTAACGTGATTCCCAACACCCACACCCAGCAGTTCGACGTCGCGTCGTCGAGTAGCTCGGTCCTACCGTGATTCCCAACACCAACACCCACACCCAGCAGTTCGACCAACTGTTCGAATGTGCATGAAGGTCTAAGGTGTTATGTAATTGTTCTCTAAAAGGTTATTTTTAATTGTTAAGTATTCATTTCTTATCAATCTTGATTTTAATAAAAAGTAAACTGGACGTTAAGTAATTAAAATACACGGCATGAACAATGGTTAAAACAAATTTATTCACAATTGGACATATTTTACGTGAATTAAAAAACAAGTCCTTTCTGGTATCGGTGGTCATGCATATAAACTCGTGGTCGACAAAATAAAACGAACATTAAATGTAGTGTATGCATTTAGATAACAGTTTATTTACTGTGGGCTATGTATTAATCACGTTTTGCAATTTCATGAAATAATTTTCCAATATAAAAACCAACCTCAAACAGTGCGAGTTGAATATTTACGTTTCCCGAGGGTGGAGTTTTACCACATTTAAACTGCGCTGTTGTTTTTGATGTTGTTAAAAATAAAGGGGCTTTGGGCATTCGGAATAAAACTTTATTTCAGTGTTCTTGTTTTATACGATTACATACATTTCCTGCAATTTCTACCTCATGATATGACTTGTGAATATGAATTATTTAATTTAATACACATATTATAAGCTTTTAGTTTATCTTCTTAGATAGGATTGGATTCATTCATCCTGGAATTGATTAAATTAGTTGTTACTTTGTTTTACTCTTGGTGTTGTGTATTAAGCGCAAATTGAAATGGTTTGATTTCTTACGCACCATCTACGCATAAGGAAACGCGTAACAAAAGATCAGGTAATCAGGAATTAGGTGATGTGGGTCTTTGGCAAGGTTAAAAGATCTATCCTAAATGATATGATTAAAAATAAAAATCATTCTAACAGTAGGTGCAACCGATTCCAAGATAGATTATATTTAAATCCATGATTATAAAACAATTCTTACGCATGAAATGTAAAAAATAATTATTTGTTTCTTGTATTATATTTTTAGCATTTCTTAAAGTACTTTAGTAGTAGTCTTTTTAGTGTTTATTTAGTATTTCTTATAAAAATTTCACTGGAGTGTAAAATACAATAATACTTATTAAACTTTATCAAGTTATCATTGATTATTCATTAACTTTCAATGACTTTTTCTATTAATGTAACACAGTTGATTGCATCCGTAAAGTTGTATGACTCACATACTCACACACACAACTACTCATTGGTTATTGGTAGGAAGTTTGGAGAGATGAGAGGGAGTACCTATAAAATAAACCACACCGCACTATTGCTGGTGTTATAGGGGCCGCTTGACTCCCATAATCGGCAATTGACAAGATAAGAATCAATTGTGTGTTGGCGCCGGCGGTTGCTAGGCGACTTGACCACTCCCCATCTTAGCGGATGTCCACGACCGACGACATTTAACCTTCCACTGTATCAAAATTGCCCGACTCGCCATCTTTCTCCCCTAGCCCCACCTAATGTCAACTATATTTTGATCATTCACCCTATAGTTGCTCTCTGGAGTTTGCATACCTTTGTCAATAACTCCACGTCGTCAAACTAGTCGACTTGTTTGACGATTTGGTTGTCTTAATTATATTATTACTCCTGCAGAAAATTTTTATTTTGAGTTAATTTATCTAACTCATTTATTATTATTGTACTGTAAAAGTTTATAGTCAGATGCATTCTATGACTTGCATTCTATAATTTGACTTGTGAATATGAACTGTTCAGACCAAAAAAGAGAGAACTATCCTAAAGTACTATAATACCCCCGTCGCAGCAAACCTGCGTACTCAGCGAATTTCCAATTACAAAATATCCAGTAATTAATCCATTATTACGAAAAAAAGAAAAACAAACAAGTGATATATTTATATATTAAAATTATAGCTATTATCGCTTGTTTTACAAAACCTTTGTAAAAATTTTGGTAAATGACTAAGATGAAAAAAAAAACACAAAGATTTCATATAATGAAGTAGGTAAGAATGTTTATTTTTAAAATTATATTAATATAAAATTATTTAAAACCAAAAATATATTAAATACATTGATAAGATAACATTGAACGCAATAATACAGTATAGTTAGAATCATAAAATCCGTCATATAACGCACACGGCGATTAGGTTAAATTTTGTTATATTTAAAAACGGCGATTTAGCGATTTATATTTATATTTTATATAAAAATAGTGATTTATATTTAAAAAACAAAATTTAGGCGATTAAATTTTGTTATATTTAAAAAAAAAATAAATATAACACGCACAATTGTGGTAAAATATGGTCATATATGCAGTTTTGTATATAAAAAAGTGTCATCAAATAATATTTTCTCTTTGGTGCATAAAATATCAAAATAGTGCCCTCTAAGGGAAAAAACGTTAAGCACACAACCCATGCGTTTAAAAGTTTTTTAGTTTTTTGCTTTTCTTGGTAGTATCCTTTTTCTACCTCTGTAAATTCATTGCGTTTCAAAGTACTAAAGTAGCCTACTCTGTGCTAATCCCATTAACATAAAATTAACTAACAAACTTAACATTTTACCTTGAAAAGTATCCAGCGGTTTTTATCGTATCAATCTTAACAATCAATCGTTAAAACAACAAACACAGTATAAAAAACATAGAAGTATTTGGGATTTTAATTAGCGCCAAAGGAACCATACCAAAATTTCAGCAATTATTTTCAAAAAATTCAAAATGACAAATTCAAAAATACATGAAATAGTGATAAAAACTCTAAAATATACTGTCTATATCCTAAGAAACCATTTATTCGGACTGAAAAACAAATAAAAAATTAATTAAGTGTTATAAAATTTAACTTTAATTTGATAGTATTCTACTTTGTTTTAATGACAACCCTATTCAATAGGGAAGTTGTTATTCTTTTTGAATAAAGTTATTATGTAAACGGATCACCTTTTGAGCACATCAAGATCGAACAATTTAGCAACAGTAATCAATCATACCGTTGGTTTATCCCTAGACTGCGTAACATCGAAGAAATCGATAAACTATTATTGTTGAAATAAAAATTAAGCAGATTTTGTTATGGCATTATTGTATATCAGTTATACAAAAAGTTTCATCAAATAAAATTATTTTCTTGGTGCATAAAATATCAAAATAGTGAACCTTAAAGGAAAACAAACTTTAAACTCACAAGGCATGCGTTTAAACAGGTTTTTTCACGCAGTCACGCAGTGTAACGAAAACTTAAGTTCGATTGGTCCTGATTTAAAGAACGTGGCATAATTTCATCTTTACACGAGCGAATTATACTCATTTTGTAATCAACTAGCTGATCAACACGGTTTCACCCGTAGAAAAATAGAAAAACTTCCTGATTTTATTCATGATTTAATGTTTAGGTTGCAATGACAAGCTTCCCTACAAGGTCGAAATCAAATAAAATTCGCTTTTTAGAAGCTTGCTGTTTAATTTCAAAAAGACGCGCTAGTTTTGATCCGTCTTAAACCTTCCTATATGCGCATACAATACAGGAAATACGTTTCAGCCATACCAGTACTCTAGTTTTTGCGTGAAAAGTGGTCTAATTTGTGATGTTAAGCGTTACCAACAGAATGACAGAAATTGAGATAAGGCTTGATTCGGATTCTCTGACCTTCAAAACGCAAAAATAACCAATAATTTCATAATTCTAAGCAATGTACGGACAAAACTCTAATTTTATTTATATAGAAGATTACTAGAAATGTTGACAAACATATGCTTAATAATATTGTAACATTTCTTTCTAATTCTCAATAATTATATAGCTATAATATACACATCAACTCTCTTTTTAGTATCATAGTATCATGGAAAAATCGATACTTATTTAATACACTAGGTGTTTTTCGTGATCATTACTCCCCCTAGGTTCTGGACTGATTTTAATAATTTAGGTGTCTTTGGAAAGAGCTTGGCGTAAAGTTTTGTAGGAAATAAAGTTCATGAAGGTTGGGCTAAAAGGAAGAGCTCTAGGTACCCTTAAAGTTTCATATTTGTCCAGAAGATTTAACATGGGAATAACAATTTCAAATAAAGCAGCTGAATTGAGTAAACAAAGTTTTTCAGCTAAACCATATGTTATAAAGGAATTGAAACTAAATATATATATATTGAAGCAGACTTAAAAATTCCTCAATAATTAGATTTATAGAAATTTTTCTGTTCGGTTTAAGATTAAGAAGGGTTATATTTAGCCATAAGAAAATAAAAAAAAAACGTAAAACCCACTAAACCATTTTTTTTCCAAAATATAATTTCTTCATTATTTATTTAAAAGCAACCCGTTTAAAAAATAATTGTGTTGGTTAAACAAATTTGAAGTCGATTTTCAAAAAACTATTTGTTTTGGTTTGTTTTCTTTTATGCTTGGAATATAATTATAACAACTAATGATTTATGTATGAGAAAGACACCTTGGTAAACTCAATTGAGAACACAATTTTCTCGGAGTTCATACTGAAAGTTAATGTGAAGTGTTTTTGAGTAATTATCTAAAAATGAAAGTTTAGTAGTAGTATTTAAGCGCTCAACCAACTTGATTATAAACAGGGTACCTGTAGACGCCGAGCCCTTCACTATCGAACCATTTGATAAACAATTTGACAGTTTTTTTTCTGCGGTGAATATAATCTCGGTAACGCGAATATTTGAAGTATGCAAGTAAGTACGTATATACGTATTGGAAGACAAATAACTCTTTCGTCCTCATTTATAGGGTCACCAAGTAATATGGATCAAAACCATCTAGATGTAATGGCCGCTGTAAGAAAGGTAAACCCTCTTTGTTTATTACTATGACGTGAAATCCAAAACGGGTAGACTTTAGAGTTAGTACCTCATTTTAGAACTGATTTCAAACATAATTGAAAAGAGACAAAATTTTGGAATAACATTAGCAATAATGCAAGCAATTGAATTCCAGACAAGAGGATTACCACATGCTTATATAAATTGTTGACGCTATATGAGGAAGGCAGAATCGCAATGCAGATGGAATAGATCAAATTATTGTCCATGTCTACCTTCCTGATATAAGGTAGTCATCTATTGCATTATGGCAATGTGGAAGAATCATACGATTCATGGGCTATGCGAAGTTTTAAATCCTGCTTCACTTCGTAAGAGGGACGGGAAATGCTCTGAAATTTCTTAAGGATGTCAATGAGGCTACTTGTGATAATGTAAATGGAGAGAATATGCGGCCTAAAAAAGTGAAAAAAACAATTAAACCGTTCATATCAGGGGTGAAACCGTAGATGATCGATACGACGTCGTGCCTAAAATCCTTATCTCCTGGCTAAATTAGATTCTTACCCAAATGGCCAGTCTATTGCAAAATATCAATGACAACTGTATGTGGCGGCAAATTGAGCCAAGTCCTTCGAAGGGCTCAGAATATTCGTAGAAAACACTTAAGAACAAGGTATCTCCAGGTGACAGAGTAATCAAAATAAGTATTGTTATAAAGAGCTTTTGTAAGCAATTTCAGTATTACTGGAAGTGACTTCAAAGTTTAATCACATTAATAAAATAGTTCTAGAATATTGTAACACAGTTATTTTTATTTAGAAATCAATATATGATGGTTAATTTCTCGATTTCGAGCAACGGGTTTACTAGTAAATAATAAAGAACCATAATTTCCATGGATACAGTTTTAATTTAGTGCATAATATCAATTAGCTGTTAGATGCTAAAAAAATGTAAATCAGTTTTTTAACGAGGACCTACCACCCAAGAGGAAACTACTTCGCAATTCCAGCCTGTTTGATGGTTCCTGAGATTTCGTGACACACGCAGGTGAGCAATTTAGTTGGAATCATTTATATAGTAATAATGTAATAAAATTTCAATATAAAATCAGACAATCGTTAAAAACAAATTATCAGCTTTGGATGTTGGTTAAAGCAGCTTTTGAAATAACGAAATACCTTAAGGTTAAGGTAGTTTTCATACTTAAGGCCTCAACGTGGTACTACAGATAACCTTAGTTTTATCTTATTACTTATACAAGAAAAATAATTCAAAAACTTAGATGCTTGTTCCCAGTTCTGAAGTCTTGTAATTTCATGATTTTTTCATGTTAAAACATGTTTAAACATGTTATGTTAGTGTTGATTTTCATATGCACCTGTATCGTTTGAGTTGATCTTTAAATCATAAAATTTATCTCAAGAAAATAATCTTCAAGAGTTGAAAACAACAAAACAACTTTTCTGGCCTTTTGGAGCCTAACGAGATAATGTTTTACGAGGTGATGTTAAGCATAAACAATAATAATAAAAATCTTCACTCATTACTGTGATGATTGATAGGCAAAGCGCTATATATATTAAGTTTTAATGAAATTATTAGTGAAGTTTGAAGATTTTGAAACTAATTAATAATGACAATAAGTACCATAAGAGGTCTCTGTATAAGAGGGAAATATATTGTTTTCATGACTAAAGTTTATTTAGAGAAATGCCCCAGTGAAATATAATCGTAACACCTGGTTTGGACAAGATTTAGTAATACAAAAGTTAAATGGACTGATCATTTCATGTTTACACAAGTAATTTTTCATAGAACATATATAATCAACATTTCTATAAAATATTATATTTACTCGTAAACTAAACAGTTTTGAATTTTTATGAAAAAGATCTAAGGTATGTTATAACCCCTACGGTATACAGAGTATTATTCAAAGTTTTGTTTTGAGGTTTTATGTTTCGGCGGCATTTCAATGCTATGTTTTCTATAGGGGAGTAATTGAGAAAACAAATGGAAGGACGATTTACAAGCATACGTCCTGGACGTAACCACTGAAGAGGAACTTATGAAAGATGAATTAGACTGTTTTGGTGGTTGCTTGGCTTCCATCATCGTCATCAATAATTGAATAGATAGGAATGGAATTTTCGTGTCGGTGGCTGCTAGAGAACCCTGACCATTCGCCCACCTTGGGGAATATCTCATATGACATATCTCATGTGGTATGGAAATGGGGAAAATAATAAAAATGCCTAATTTTTATTTGGGAAGAGATTGACTGCTGGGACCCCATAGGATTTTGTGTTATTATTTTTTATGTAGTGGTATACACAAAAATTAGTAAAACCCTTTAGTTGTAAAATATTGAGCATATTCTCCAAAATTTATAAATAAATAATGGACTATAGTTGAACAAACACCCGAAACTACTGTTCATTTACTTCTCTCGTAAAAAGGGGTTTTCCAATTTTTATACTGAGTGGTAGAAAAAAATAATTCGTAAAACAATTTACAGAGGTTATTTTGTCTGTATGGTATCTTTTACATATATGTGCTGATGAAAACTCAAGAACGTACAACTTATCAGTCTCAATGTAGCCACCGTTTACGTTATTAGCATCGATTTCCTATATGATTCCGTATTATTTTCCTAGTAAAGTTTTTTTGTGTAACTCGGGTCTTGACCTTAGAAGATAGTTGCATTGGTATATATTGTTTAAAATAATTTTTTTAAACAATATATAGTTAAATTTCAATGGTTTAATTAAGTTTGTTTATCTTGATTTAATTCAGATCGTTTAGTTTAGTTAATTCATATTATATAGCCTTATTAAATAATAATAAGAAACAAAAAATACTTTTGAAAATCAACTTTCCCGCCTTGATTGCAAAAAAACCTAATGTTTCTTTAAAGATTGAATTGATTTTATAACTAAGCTGTCACAAATTCATACATAATTAATATTTTTGTCGGACTTTGTTTGAGAGCCTTTATCCAAAAAATCCTTAAGAAATATTTTTACTAACCAGGTATCCAGGGATAAATATACTAAAGGAAATGCAATATTTCAGGACATAAATATACTCAAAGGGTTTCTAATCACCTCAACCAGTTCAGACGTTTAAAAATAGTTGGCCATTTAAACGTTAAAATAACTGATTTTTAAACCATTATGCTGTGCAATAAAAGCAACCGCTTTCAGAAACGAGATTAACACGTCATAAGACCGGGAATGAGGTAAAGTTCTGACCAAAAGGGCAGCTGTAAATTATAAGACTGTCGATGGCGTAATGCATTCATAAAACATATCGCCGAGTCCGGATGACACATGGGCGGACACTGTGCGGTCCCCAGCGACACTGCGGTATAGACTGGGGGCGATTCAATTATTGTGGGATTTGTGGATGGAGTGAACATGGCGCCATCTTGCGGGGATTTTCTCAACATATCTTTTTACTGTCTATTGGGACAAGTCTCGACACTCGAGGGTTTTCTTTCGCAATAACGTATCGTTTTGAAACACCACTTCCTCTTATAAGATAGTAAGTAATAGTGTTGTGTATGTAATGTAACGATTTTGTTGTTATAAATTCATTGTAGTTAAGGTATTTTTGCTCTCCGAAATGAGAAGAACTATTTAGATAATATATTCTACCAAACCTGGTGAAACAAGAAATTTTTCACATTTAGATGCGATGATAGTTTCTTTGATGAGTCGGTGTAAAATCTCAATACATGGGATGTAATACTTTCAGATACGTATAATATGTACCACAACGTCTTAAAACAAATTCCATTGGTAAAAACTCAATTTTTTATACAACCAATTATTAAGAACACTCGTAGATTGGATTAATAAATTTAACAACTTATAAGTATAAAATCACATTTTTCTGAAGCTAATTTCGTTTTCCTAATGTAGTTATATATACCGGGTGTCTCACTTAAAGTGAACCAATAGCTAACTTTTTTATTATAAATCTGACAAAGAACTTCTTAAGGGGCACTTTCCTTAATTTTTAACGCTGCTTTTTGGGGTTACTTCGAAAATTAAAAATATGGCCGCCATTTTCCAATATGGCAGACAACTTTGATTTTTCTTATGGAACACCCTATATTTTAGGGCGTTTTTGGATTCTACGCTTAATTTGAGGAACTTTTTATTCTTTATAATTTTTTCCTAAACCCAATGGTTAAGGAGGCATGAACAGTTAAAGTTACATTTTTTCCCCATTTAAAATGCATTGGAAAATAGTTGGTAGTCTGTATATCGAAAACGGTTGGGTTTAATAAAAATATCAAAGAATAGAAGTGCCTAAAAATGTTAGTTTAGTTGAGGTTTAATCATAAAATATTTTTAGTCGAGATTTAATCCTGGAAATGTGTTATTTTGAATATGATTTTACTCCATAAGGAATACATGGGATGGCACAGTTAAATGGACACAATGCATTTTAGATGGGGAAAAAATCAAACTTCAACTGCTCATATCTGCTGAACCATTGAGTTTAGGAAAAAATTAAAAAGAATATAAAGTTCCTCAAATTAAGCGTAAAATCCAAAAACGCCCTAAAATACAGGGTGTTCCATAAGAAAAATCGAAGTTGTCCGCCATATTGGAAAATGGCGGCCATATTTTTAAATTTCAAAGTGACTCCAAAAAGTAGCATTAAAAATTAAGGGAAGTGCCCCATAAGAAGTTCTTTGTCAGATTTATAATAAAAAAGTTAGCTATTGGTTCACTTTAAGTGAGACGTTCGATTTTTTTAACTAGAAGCGTTCAAGACAAGGAGGAATATCTTTGGTGATGAACTTTTTTGTTTGTAATATAATCACATGTTTCTCCCTGTCAAATATTGAGGTTAGGTTTAATCAAAACAAACAAAGTCGATAAACATGCATTGTTTTTTATTGTAAACAAAGGCATTACAAGATAAACAGAAACACATGATTTTACTTTAAACAAAAGAAGTGCATTCCCAAAGATATTCCACCTCGTCTTAACAGCTTCTAGTTAAAAAAATCTAACATATATATATATATATATATATATATAACTATAAGTATCTTGAACTGGCTGGTTGGTGTAGTGGTTATAGTGCCCGTCTACAAACTTGTAGGTAGCCGGATCGATCCCGAGAAAAGTTAGTAGCTTTTTGAAGGGTTGTTTCTGGAGCCAGCTGCCATTGGTTGTTGGGCTATTAATTAACAATCCTGTCTAAGGAACATGCCAACCTTAGTCAGTAACAAGGCTACAAGATCGCGCCACTATCATCACGATCATCACACTCATCCTTCACTCATATTCGGGGTAACGTCCTCCATGAGGTACCTGTCTTATTAAAGTGATTAAGTGATTAAGTGATTATATCGGAAGGGTGAAAATTAACTAGGCATCAAAAAATATTGTCATCTCATTAATAACACAAACTCAGTGTTGGTAATGGTGTCATTTTGAAGACTTTTTATTACAGTTTTATACTGACCTATTGACTAAGTTTATTATTGCCCGTAAGATTTTTATGTTGCTACACCAAGGTAGAGGAGTACAAGGCCAAACCTTTAACATTGGATGAATTGGAAAACAGGATTCAAGAAGTTGTTGCTAACGGACAAAGTGACTTCCAAAAAAAGTACATTTTATTCAAATGGCCGTTTGTCGAGGTTAGTGGAAAACACCGGTCAAATTCCACGATCGAAATTTATGAAGTTTCTGTGGTCTTAAATACTAACGCCAATGTAAAAATTTTATTGATTAACTTGTGAATTTACGTTCGAGTTTTAATGCCAAATTACTTTACAAGCGCTCTGTATTTTATTGCAGAAACATCAGTAGCAGTACTCCTTGCTATCGTCACCATCCAATAAAAGGATAACCATAAACAAATAGATAGTATTTTGCAGAATGAATTTTTGTCTATAATATAATTGCCTATTTCCATAACGTTGATTAAAAAACGTATAGATCAGAGAAACAGTGTACAATCTATACTATTATAAAGAAGAGTTGGTTTCTGTATGTATGTATGTATGTATGTATGTACCAAGTGAACTGAAAAAATACTGAACCGACTGAGTTGAAATTTCACACGGAGGTGGATCTTGAACCCGGGAAACACATAAGCCTATTCACTTTCCTAAAATCCCCTCAGGCTCCGCCCCGTGGGCTTTTTACGTTCATGTTTTATGCCAATTTATTGGTTTTTGACGCTTTTATTTGGTTTCAATAGAAACCATTGTTTCTTTTCCATTCTAAATCCGTGCGAAGAACGGGTAGAACAGCTAGTATTTATTTAAATACAGAGTGTTTCCAAACTCGCTAGAGACGTAATATAACTATGGGTCTCAGATGCTTTGTTTTCCGCCTGGCCTTATCTGAATGTGTTTTTCACAGATACTGTTGTAAAACACTGTTGTTTAAGTCAAAGTATAGATATTGAGCGTGTGAGTTAGAACAAACATCATGACCCCCACAAGGGTGGGGCTGGTGCAACTCTGGTGGGGCCCGGGTCTAGCCCTATTTTAATTACTTTAATATTCATTGCAGAATATTTTACAGCAGATCATGATCAAAAATTAAAATATATTAATTTTTAAATACCCCCGTTGCAGCAGACCTGCATACTCAGCGAATTTCAAATGCAAAACAACATATTTCAATCAAACATAGCAAGATTTTACATGTTTTGGTAAGCTCCATAAGAATAACATGGGGAATGAGTATGCAGGTTTGCTGCTTCAGGTATATTAAAACTGGGTGGTTTTAATTCGATATTTAGTAGATCTGAACTAGAAGAAGCTATTTACCGAGTTTTAACAAGATATGTTGAGAAATAACCAAGATATAGAATTTTACTTATTTCCCATAAGGTTAAAATTGGGACAACGTACTGTGTTAACCACTTTCAAAATATCGGTAACCAATGGACATAGAGCAGTGATTCAAAATACTAAATTGTTTGTTGTTTTGAGCTGAATTCAATGGTGCCCACAAAAAATCGATAAATTTTATTTTTCCATGTAAAAAACTCAAAAAACCCATTTTTGGGGGGGTTTATTCCCCTTTACCCCCCCCCCCCCTTCCGGTGGTCCGATCGGGCTGGTTCACGAACTCGTCCAATTGATTACCACTTTACACTTTACATGTCCGTACCAAATTTCATAAAGATCGGACCATTTTTGCGGCCGCTATCGTGCTAACAGACACATATATATAAATTCGAACGAATAGTGTTTTTTGCTTCTGGGGGCCCCAAAACGAAAAGTTATAGTGGTCCCGAGCATAGGTCTTACCATGAGACCTACGGTAATAGCTTCGTCCCTATAGGGGAAATTCGCTAAAAGGTTAGTCAAATAATATTTATACTAGATTTGAGGTTAGTTACACCAGTTACTGTTGTTTGCATATTTGTATACAACAGCGTGCTTGGGCCCCATACAATAACAGCTTAGGAGTCGGGCCCCAATTGAATTTTAATCTTGGTCAGTGAGGGAATTCAATCTCAAAATGGAAATGAACTTCTAGTAAAATAATTTATGTTTGAAATAATTTTGCTAATTAAGTTTGGTTTTTAGATTGAACTAATTGCCTTGATTATTCATTATTATCAATTAGTTCAAATCAAATTCGTAAAGGGCTGAAAATTACCATGTAATTTTTGAACCATTCCATAGCACACGAACATAGGAAGGCTGATCCTGGTTACAGGGCCCCTAATCGAATGTGGGGGCCATGACAAACATAACGATAATTAAAAACTTTATATTATACCATCATGAAAATAGTTAAACTCAAATAAGAATGCGTAAAAATAAAAAGTGAATAATTCCAAGACAAACCAAACGACAATTCCATAAATTAAAAAATTAAAGAAGGAATGAAATATTAAAAATTAATAGTTTCTAATTACTACATACACTGTAAAAATTAGACTACTACTTCATGAAAGAACTAAGAGCCAATTGTAGGAGTATGTTAGCAATAAATAGTCCTAGGGAGCTGGTTTGGAGAGTTTTAAAGCCTCAACTTGGTTATCAGACAAACTTCGTAACTTCAGCAATTAACTGGACACAAACACACATTACCGTGTTTGTCCACTTCTACATAACTTTTACTTTAAACCACGACTAATTGGGTTACAAGAGCTTTAGTTTCCAGATCAACTCATTTACAGATTACGCATATATTTCAGGTTTAGGGTGTCGAGTTCTACAATTCCATTTACGTCTGGATATATAGAGCTGGCATACATTAGAGCATCAAACAGTAATCATTTTAAGCTAGTTTAACAATAACTATCGCGGATATAAATTATAATTTGTCATGGGTTTTGCCAAAAGTTTATAAACAGAACATGTTTGTTAAATCCAAACCTACTCAAACTTAGTTTTCTCAATATAATACTACTAATAAAACAATATGGACCTAAGGCAGATCTTACCCTAAAATTCTCCTGCTATAGAGTGACATGTCACCACAACATCGGTGAGACAGATAGGAGACTGAAACGTTTTGGAGAAAGCTGAGCTCATCGATATACACTACTGGATCGGCAGGTAGGCTCCGCAGCCGAGCCGGCGGCCGTGGTTGCGTTTCTGACTTCGCAGGCGAAATAGGGGCACAAGCGCCTCGCTGCACTATATCCTATCATTGTCGCGGCCTAGTCGTGGTACTTTAACGATACCGGTACGCTTCACAGAGCACCGTAAGGCATTTCTGAAGTATTAATCATTCTCGACCACATATTCAATTTGCAGAAACATTATAAATTTAAAAAAATACATAAATAGGTTTTGCTACCGCACTACCACACCGACTCTCGGCAGGTATTCCATATCCATGGATGTTCCTCTAAATTATAATTTTGATTTCAGATTTTAATTAATGTGAAAAGGTGTAATAAGCACAATGAAAGCTCAAAATTAAACATTTTTGCTACTTCGTTCTTAACTTACAATTTTAACGAAACAACAAGTTTACATGTTACAAAACAAAATGGTTTTTGCCAGCTGTCGTCTAATGCATGGATTTGTTTTTTTTACAGGTCTGTCGTCTTTTTCTTACCTAGGTGGTGAGATAAGATCTTGAAAACCATTTACAAATAAATGTACTTCATTAAAATACTTTACGATCACCCTGCAATTCATAATTTGTTTTGTGACCTTATTTGAAAACATCACCTTTAAAATGATTACAAACTTGCAATGTAAGTTTGTGGTCGTTAACTTTGGCATCTAACTCATGAGTTTTAATATTATAGACATACTAGCAGTTGCCTGTGGCTTCGATCACGATAAAAATTACAGCTGATCTTACTTATGCTCTTTGAACTGTCAAATTTTAGTATTCACATTTAGTATTTAGTATTTAGGTACCCCATGGAGGACGTTACCCTGAATATGAGTGAAGGATGAGTGTGATGATCGTGATGATGGTGGCGCGATCTTGTAGCCTTGTTACTGACTCCACAAATGTAATACAATACATTTTCCTTGTAGTTGGAAATCTCGTTGTTTGTCATCATCTCCGCTGCATCGTCCATTCCACTTTCATCTTGATCTTCATCTACATTAGCATGAATTATATCATATTGAGGGGCGGGCTCAATTTTTCCTAGGCCTACACCAAACCCATTATTCCACCTCAAAAGTCTTTAAAGGGAAAAAGCTACCATAAAAATGGAAAAAACATAATAGTGTGCTCAACAAATTTAAAATGCAAAAAACTTATTTCAAACCAACATAGCGAGCGAGATAAGATATGTTTTGGAAAACTCCTTAAGAATAACATGGGAAATGAGTATGCAGGTTTGCTGCAACAGGTATTTTAAAACTGGGTGGTTTTAATTCAATATTAAGTAGATCTAAGCTAGAAGAAGCCATATACCAAGTTTTATCAAGATATTTTAAGAAATAAGGAAAATATAGATTTGCTTTATTTCTCAAAAGGGAATGAGTATGCAGGTTTGCTGCCATGAAAATGGAAATATCGGGAATTTTAGACTATTATACAATATATGTCATCTAGATTACATGACTCAGCTATATACATTTTTTATAGCACGCTTTAACCGCGAACTTACGCCCAAGACCACGTAGCCACGGCCAACAATACGGTTTCGCGTTTGTGCCCCTATTTCGCCTGCGAGTCGCCAGGCTGCAACCTCAACACACCGCTGTGTAGGCTCGGGAATTTCAACACGTGCCTTACGGGCGGCGCGCAATCCAGTAGTGTATATCGATGGCTGAGCTTAGCAAGTCACTCAATTCATTATGAAAGGACCCTTAATAATTAACCCATTCTCACGGTTCATTCACATTCCAGCTAAAATATATGCAGCGAATCCTAAATCCTGGACCCACTTGATAATCGAAAGCAATTTTTATCTGGGCTAACTTGTTCCCCTGGGATCATCTGAGGCCACAGGCTGATGCGATCGTGAAAAATGTAGAGCTTGCGGGGATTTGCGGGTAATCCTGGGCCACAATCACGCCTGAGGGACGTCTGAGGAGCGAGGCGATCAGGTGCGCAGGATTATAATGGACGAGAATGAGGAGCGAAAGAGTATCCCCCAGGGTGGCTTAGCGCCCAGCTGCGAGCGGTATTAGCGATATCGGCTGTGGGCGGGGCCATGTTCGGTTTCATATTCCCGTTTTTAGCACTCCGTTACCAATAACGTTGTCTCTACACCCCACTTAACATTAAGTAAACACGTTTGTAGAGTTGGACTTTATTTCTTTAAAGTAGCATCTGAATTTAAAGTAGGTTCTGAATTTATTATTTGACGTATTTTTGCGGAGGTTTTGAGGCTTCTGAGTGCCGTCTGTGTTGCTGAGGCTTTCAAATTTGGATCAGACATTGTTACACCTACTGCTATTAATTTTTATTATGCTGCTTTTATACAGTTTATTTACCTTTTTGAATTTTATGAAATTTTTAGAGAAGTACCGGAGACTTTACGCTTCTAATTTCCTAAAAGCACAATTTTGAAAATGTATTTTTGTAAAGGTTATGAAAGCAAATAAAACAAAGATACAATGGACATTTTACTGTGGGAGGAAATCCTCAATTGCTATAAAATCCTCGTCGCAATATTGTGTTAGGAAGTGTTGGGAAATCCCTGCAAGATGGTGTCATGTTCACTCAGTCCACAAATCCCATAATTGAACCGCCTCCACGCCCATCACCTCCTGCAACAGTTTTGTCGTTAAAGTTGTCGCTCTCGGTAAAGTGCAACGCCTTCACAATGAAGGGTATAGGGTATTGTAGTATAGGGTGTACTATACTATTACCCTACTTATTATTATTTTATTTTAACGAGGCTCCTGTGTTTAAGAATAATATAACTGCTGTGAAAGTTTGTAATAAAACTAATTAGCATTAAATGTTAAAAATTCATGCATAAAAAATGCATAAAATGTGTTGTTTCGTCAGAATTTTTATTTGGTATTAATAAATTAGGCCGGGGTAAGATATTAAGTAGAAACGCTTTAAGAATACCGTATTAACGTTTAATGTCTATTTTATTTTATTAAACTACTAGACAAACTAATACACTGATAAGTTTCTTTTAAATGTCATCAACTGTAAATATTCGCACCTCTCCTAAAATATAAGAGTAAACAAATTATAAATCCTCGATAGAAGGAATTTGAATGCGGCCATACTGAAAGTAATATTCTGCCCCTTGATTCTCCGATTTTCACTATCAGTAACTCTTAACTAGTTTTATGTAAGTCATGGAAATTTACTAGGCTTATTTGTTTCCATGAAACCCCCGACTTACTTAGCAGACCCTCGAGGTTAAACTACTGAATATAACAAAAGTAAAAAGTAAAACTACGAGGTATGATTCGTTATGAAATTATCGCTTCAAGTTACATGGAAAGGAAGACGTTTTTCCTCACACTCCTCGAAAAATTGCAGTTTTAAGTAAGCTGTGAATGTGCATTTCCCTCCATAAAAGTTATATATAGTAGCTTTTCGAGAGATAAAAATAGACAACTACCGTAACTGTACCGTACCTATATCTAACCTGGATATGGGAAAATACATGCCAAAAGCATGATCAACGTTACTAATATTATTAGATTGTAATTCTTAACAAATTATTCTAAAATTCGGCAATCTGCACTATATGAAAAACAAGATCAACATACGAGAAATATAATAAAAACAATTTCTATATTAATAGACAAATACATTTTTCTTCACAACTTTTTATGTAACTAAAAACACCCAAATAAATAAATCATTGGATCGTTTTGCAACGAATAAAATAAACAATTTCAAGGAGATATTAAGGAAGGACAAAGTGGCTATGGTAAAAAGCTATAGTTGCATATCCATAACTTATCACCAGCGTGGAGAGTTATGTTGTGGTTGTCCGGGTGTCCAGCAGGACCGGACAAACACGGCAATGTCTCTTGTGTCCGGCTAATCGTTAAAGTCTCCCTGTTAGTTTCATTATTAAGTTGCGGCTTCGGAACTGTCCGAGACACACTCTCGCCCGATATTTACTGCCACATGCGGACTGGAAGCTTTTCCAAAGGCATTCTCTCTAAAAGGCAAAGGTTATGGTCTGTGACAACGATTGTAGGATTGCGAAAGTGCAGGGATTATTGGAGTGAGAGATTATAAATGATTCAGGCTAAGATATTAGGCTCTGTCGTCTTCATACATTTTTTAGAAAAATAAAAATGTACAATTTTGGCATCATTTTGGAAAGCAATGTCATGGCAGATTTGTTTTCGCGTTATTTCGTCTTAATGTAATATTATAAAAATATAACAAATTTTAGTTACACATTAAAATTAAAAAATGGACAGCAAATATAATATCTTATCAGACGTTTGTACGAGGATTCTGTCGGGCAAAACAATCACTCGCATTTGACTTCATTGCAGTAATTTTAAGTAGTAGCCTACGATATGATTAGCCCAAAACATTAAGGCATTTCGATGTTGCAGTTTTAATTTTTACTATCAGAATAGTAATTTAAAATTAAAGGCTTATTATTTGAAAGTAGGTACATAGACTCAATATCGGTTCAAATAAATCGTATTCAAATAAAAACCTAGGTTTCCATGGAAAGTTGTTCATATTGCAACAACTGTTATAAGACAAGCAAATAAATTTGTATTAATGTAGTTGCTAGGCAATTATTCAAATTAAAAAGTCGTTTAAAATTAATTGTGTTGACCGTATTTAGAAATGTTTGCCAATATCCTCTATTACTGTTAAGCAAACACAATATCACGAAGTTTCGGGATCTGAAATCTAATACTACAAGAAAAATTACCTTAGATTTTAGATACCGAAATGTCGTATCCAGATAAAACCTGGAAACTTCTGCAAAGATTTTTTTAAATGACTCGCATCCATCGTATTTGGAAAGGGATTTCCCACAAATATTGTGTAAAAGCTGGAAGAATTTCTACCCTGTAAGATAATAAACTGCTGCCAAGTGCGATGTTTTAGAACCAAGCCATGCTTTGATCAAGAAGGTTTGACCATTAAAACAAATTTTGATTAATAATTTATTACGTATACCTAAGTTAAGGTCTCCTATTTATTTGATATAGGATACATTTATTTATTTATTATAGAAATAATCCATTATATATTTATTTTTATTCATTTATTTACTCATTTATTTATTTTACTAAAAATATTTCATCTATTTAATCATTTATTTATTTATTTTTATTTATTTTATTTTCATTTATTTAATTTTACTACAGTGAAGCTGCTACTAAATAGCCTAGAATAATAGCTTAGAAAAGTTGTTAAAATTAGTCCTATGAGACCCATCTAGCCTAAATGTAAATAAAATAGAATTGTATATGAAAATATACCACTCTATTACTTTTATATCAAACCATTAAAATAAAGAAGCACAAACCGTAACCAAGTTTTAAAATAATTTTTTCTCCATTATTTTTTCTAAAAACAACAAACTTCCTAATTAAACTTCATTAATTTTTTTTTTTAAATAATAATTTCCAATAAAGAGGTCAAACTTACGATATTTTTGTACTGCAACGCAGCAGACGCACAGGCATTTGCCTATGTCTGCTGATTCCATAAGACCATTTATTTTTTCTTAGCAGCCTATAAAATTGTAATAAAACTCTTAATTTATTTTTTGCATTTGGTATAGATTTATGTTTTTTTTGTGGATTATATTTGTACAGCTGTTTATTTTCTTGGAATAAACGTTTCATTCATTCATTCATTCATTCATTCATTCATAACTTACTGAGTAGGCCTAAGTTTGTAAATAATCTTTTTTAATAAAAATAATAAGTTTAACGAGCATTAGAATGTGATAATAATCTCAGATATTTTAAGAAGTGTTATGTCGTTCACTTACCGTAGAGGTCAGATTATCCGACAGTTGTAATCATAAATGACATCACAGCTAATAATAATTTCAAAATTTAATTGTAAATCCTTTGTTCTAATTACAAAATAATTAATATTTGTTAGTTTTAGTTCATAATAAGGAATAATTATTAGATTTTTTGTAAATAATGACATTAGGACGAAAGATGTTTATGAAATTGTGATTGATTGTAAATTTATGGTAAGCCTATCAACGGGCGACTCTGCCGCGAGGTCGATCTTCCCCAGCTGATCGGCCCTATATAAAAAGGCGAGTGCCAGCCACCTCAGATTTGAGATTCATTCTCACTTCCCAACCGCGCGATGGTTGATGCTCATCCGCAATAGGAAAGGTACAGGCAGAGTCCCCCGTCATTACAAATTTGACAAATTTTTTACAAGTTTCAAAGGTTGATCGAGTTAGGCTATCGTCGCTACACTAACATACGAAGATTGTTTAGCCCCGACTGTCCGTTGGCGCGGCGATCTTAAGGCGGTGACACACTATCACACACTTCCCCGAACAAGACATCACACCACACATCACACAGTGCAGGGAGATAAATTTTTCGCTCCACACATTTCCCCTAACAAGACATCGGATCACACATCGGATCACACATTCCTCCGAGCACGGAAACGCGACGGCGTACGTAGCGACTTTCGGGGCAGAATAGACCCTGACACACTATCACACATCATACAAGACACCGTACTGTACCAGACATTTCTTTGATCTTTCGCCAAAAAACCGCCTCCAGAGCGCTCGCGACGATGTGTGGTGTGATGTCTTGTGTGATGCGCGGACCCCTGACACACCATCACACATCCTCCCTTTTGTCCTGTGTGATGTGTGGTGTGATGTCTTGTATGATGGAATGTGTGTCACCGTCTTTTACACTACGCTTCAGCATCACTGTTGCATCTTAATAATTGATATTCCAATAGAAAACATACAATTAGTGCCACTTAAATTTGCACTTACAAATTAAATAAAGGCTTACGCTGATGCATCTTAATTAATGGTGCGTCCTTTATAAACACTACACTTTCGGTTCGCTGTTGAATCTTAATTGATACTGTGACCGAATCAAACACACAGTTACACTTACAGATAAAGGCTTACGCTGTTGCATCTTAACTGATGCTGCGTTCCTTATTCTCTTAACTCTTACAAATAAAGGCTTACGCTGTTGCATCTTAACTGATGCTGCGTCCCTTATTCGCTTAACACTTACAGATAAAGGCTTACGCTGTTGCATCTTAACTGATGCTGCGTCCCTTATTCGCTTAACACTTACAGATAAAGGCTTACGCTGTTGCATCTTAACTGATGCTGCGTCCCTTATTCGCTTAACACTTACAAATAAAGGCTTACGCTGTTGCATCTTAATAGATGACGTTCTTTAGAATCACTACGCTTTTGGATCGCTGTATTGCTTCTTAAATGGCGCTGTGACTGAATTAAATACACAACTACTCACTAACATTTTAAACTCACAAGTTAGAGCGTCATTGATAGCCTATAGGTGGATTGAGCTACGGCAAAGAACCCACCCTGAGATATAAACAATTTAACCCTAAAATTAAATTAAATAAAGCCCGATAATCCTTTTTCCCTCCCTGTTACACATGGTACAAGTAAGATATGGTTCTTTTTTGTGAAGTCGGTTTAGCCTTTATTAGCGTTTCATGTATAAAATATCGTTTAAACGTTTAATGTAATTAAAAAACCTAAATAGATTAAATTTACACCTTGCTCACCGGAGATAAACGTGATGGTTTTCACGGAAGCATCGCAAGGCGGTGTGAACGCTCGTAGATGGAGTGATAAACCAGTAGGTTGAGAATGGCGCTATTCGTCTTGGCAGATAACGGCGACTAATGCGAAACAACTTCAGGCGAGCTAAATCTACAACTTACTGCCTCCATTCCGATTATATATAGTGGAGCCGCTAAAGACTGGATTCGATGATTGTAAAAAAAGAATAGCCGAATTATATGTACCATTCTTGAATTGGTTTAGCGATAGTATCTTGAACCTATCAATGGTTATTAAAATGGACATTTTTGAAACTAGGTCAAGAATATCCTCTTTTTAGAACGAAGAATATGTTTTAAGATCAAGTCCTCAATGTAACAACTGATAATTTTTAAGATAATGTATTTAATAAAACTGTGGAACAAAATAATTTGCTTTGATATTTTGTATAAAATAAACACACTTAAGTTAAGAAGTGGACAAAATTAAGCAATTTTGAAGAAAAATTACTAAAATTACAGAATTTTTTTATTTGTTGTATCTTTAAATGCATTAAAATGTTTTTTTGCATAAGCAACTACTAATATGTCAAAGTAGCCATAGTTAAAGGACTTGCTTTATTTGTAGTAAATAAACCAACGTGCAGAAAAATGTTAACGAACCGTCGGGGCATCGCATGATTTGGTCTTTCCCCAGCGAGCACAGCCATTCTGTGCCCCGTGCCTTTCCCATATTAGGTAGCTGTAGTAGCTTTTTCCAACATAAAATAACAAGAGCAGAGCTTCAAAGATACATGTTTTTTGAAAATATAATAATTAATACATTAACCAGCAGTGAAGGCAAATAACGATTCCTTCGTCTCTTTACACTATCCATTAGTATATTCTAAACTAGCGTCCGTGTTATTATCCAGTTGTTATCAGGCTCTGATGAAACTGCCCCAACTTTACCCATTATCAGCACGCGTGGTGTATGGGGAGCTCTTTAGAGAGCTGCTTTTGAGAGTCTACTAAATTAAGGAAACAGTAATAAAATTCCAGTGAAAACAACTTACTTGTAAGTAGTGGTCACCTGGTTATGTGACTAATAAAACTCCATCATCGTTTATGATGTAAAATACGTAAAACACAAACATCAAGACTTGAAAATTCATCACGCCACTAATAGCGGAACTCCTTGGTTTGAGGTATCGAACAAATCATAACGTGTTGTATGTAGTACAACCCGAAAGTGGGGGGTTGGGGTGTTTTAATAGGAAAATTAAAATTAATAACATTTCGGTTTGCACCTTGAATTCTGCTTAGAAAATTAAATAATTTAATACATGGAATCAATGCTCGATGACCATTATTGTCATTATTGTTTCCAGTTACCGTCAGGGATGAACATGTTAATGAGCCAATGTTCACCTTATGGCAGTAAAATAAAGTTTTGGTATGATACATAAAATAATGGGTTAGGTTTTTGTTTAAATGAGAGGATGTCCAATAATCGCAACATACCTTGTAAGTTTTAAGTAAATGTTTAAACATGTGCTAAAAAAGGTAGTTGACAAAATATGAGTTATAAATTTAATTTTTTATCTCGCCCAAATCTCAAATTGATTTGAATAAAACTTTGGTACGTGATTTCATACAATTGAAATCTAATGGGAAATGATCTTATGATCCCCATTTTCATATTCCCCGGCAGCAAACTATGCTTAATCGCTTCTATTATGGATTTTCCTAAAGCTTGCCATTGGGCAAGCTTTAGGAAAATCCATAACATTCTAAATATTTCTTAATTTTTATCATTTTTATTAAAATTGTAAATGGATTCTTCGATCTAGAGAGGTCTTATGAATACTGGCTTTTTATTTCCAATTCCTATATACTGAACCTTTCTTCCAATCCAACCTATGATGATTAACATTTAAGAGTTTAAAATTCGCTGAATACGCAGGTCTATTACAACGGGGGTGTTTAATGATGATGTACTAAACCACTATTTCTGGAAAATACAATACCGTTTGCCAAACTGATAGATTAAAATAAATAAATATGATTGAAATGTAATAGTATATTTCTAAGCATTAAGGCCAGGAGAGAGTGATTAGTAGTGTACAGTTTATTTAAGTAGGCTAATATTTTAACGAAACAAGGATGCTGACGACAATCCAGACGAGATCATCAGCGTGTTGCATCAGCGGTGGCGAGGGCACAACTCCGCGTAATCCCACTGCATAAACCTCCACATCGGCCCCGTTAAGCTCTCCCTACTTATTGCTTTAGTTGCGGCTATCTTTTAATTTGGCTTCATGGAAACAGTTTTCATATTGGATAAAAAAACCTTTGATCGTTTAGTTTAATGTATAATGGTATTCTAGTGAAACTACCTTATATTTTCTGATGTTGACCACACTACTGGAATTTGGAAGCATGAGATCAGGTGCGTCTTCCCGATATTGAAATCAGATTTTCATCAGTACATTTAACTGTAGGCCACTCGGCCACTGTTGTCGCGCCACCGAACCTGCTTGACGTTCTCCTCTCAGGTAATTTATATACTTGTGGCAATGGATGGTAATAATAACAACGACGCATCTAATATTTTAAAGACAGAAATATTGTGTACAAGTAATAAAAATATCCTATCCAATTAATCACGTTGAGAGTCAAATCTTACCTACATTAACAGTTTTAAGCATTGGATCGTATTAAAACTTTCTATTATAATTATATTTACCGTACATTTATTATCACTGACTGAAGAACCAAAATGTCCAAAACTATTGTTATAAAGTTACGTTTATTAACAATTCTATTATACCCTGATAAATAAACATATAACATATAATACTGTAATATCTAAGAATGTAGTTACTTTTCACCGGCTGAAAAAATCCGGCACTTGAAGACCGCCCAGTAGAACATTGGCCTGGGGTTCCGCCCCTAGCCCCTCTCATTAATTCTATATACACATGGCTCGAGGCCCCTATCCTTCTAATTTGTTGAAGAGGGGACTTTCAATTTAGCAAGAGACAGTGATTGAGTTCAGGCGGAAAACAGTTTCTGTTTCATATTAGTAAGTTGTCTCTGCATATAAAGTTGATTAATCAGAGAGTATTTTTCATTGTTTCCGTTGAGAACTGGGTTTCAGTTAGCCCTCGTCCTATACTGTCAGTCTCAGGTACTTAGGAATTGTTAATAAATTATGTGTGTCGCTGTTATCAATGAAACTTGATTTTTATTTAAATTATAGGCCTATAAGCATACTTCAAACTATTTGAATGTAAGTTTAAATTGCTTATGTAGTTTTGCCGTCTTATTGCTTTTGGAGCTTATGCTTCAGATCTATTACACTACGTTAGTTACATTTGTTTATTAAGACATTAATAGGCAAACGTTAATAAAAAAAATTGAATGATTGAATTTAGGTGTTATTTTTTCAATCACCATACACAATAACATAGAGTTTTCAAACGTGGTATAAATTCTTAAAATAAAACAGTCAAATACAAACACGCTTTCTACTCCAAGAACATGGATCTACCAAACACTACCAGCTTTAAGGTTCCCATCTCTTTAAAATGTGTTATTTTCAAAGCCATAAAAACAAGGCCCAGTTTACACAGTTATTAAACTGTTGGTTAAGTATCGTACTTTAACTGATCTGGCAAAATCTTTTAAATCATGGAGTTATTGGTAAATTTGACTTGCTTATAAATTTAAAATAAAAAATTAAACTCGAGGAGGCAAAAGAATTTCAGAAATAATTAGAGGGCATCTGAAAACGATTAAGTGTAAAGAGTTCCTCATAAGAGATTATTGAATCTCGTATAAAATAACTGTTAATATAAGAGAAACCTAGTTATAAATTATTAATTTAACTATAAATTGTTTGATTTCATATATCTTGCAATTCTTAAATTGTTTGTTTATGTCAGTGAAACTAAAACCACGTAAGACTTCCTTATCAAAAACAATATTCGATCACACATTTTCAATCTTTTTCTATAATTCCCCAATTAAGTGAAATACAAATTTCACGTATGATCCCGCATTACTGTAGCTGCAACATTAGCAGTATCGACACCGGATCGCCTGCGCTACTGTATAACACCCGCGGCCTCTAATCCTGATATTAATGTCACTGCATTATGTGGCCAAATAACCCCAGTTGTTGATGCAACTATCATTGGTTCTCTCATTATTTGACGATCTGCAGCCGAAAGTTTAGCGGATTGTCACATTTTTGGTTTTTATTGGCTTACTGCTCCTATTTAGCATTCATTATCGCTTATTTTGCGATTCTTCCCGATTGGTTTTATTTGAAAAACAAAGAGTGAAACATGTGAAATCATATGATTGCAACAACCTATTATGTCAGCCCAGGAATTGATATTTTTCAGTACAGGTTTAGTATTGTATTGATGGAAAAATAATGAATTATCTTATTTATATTTTGATTCAAGGAAAAGCCTTGCACTTAAGCCATAAAAATAGATATCCAGCATGGGGAGAATCCGAAGAAGTCTCAGACAATATTAACAGAAAAGTATACAGTTACCTAAGGGCCTAGGAGATTATGAACAAATCTATCCCTCCTGGATTTATTTTCCTTTTAAAGATTTTGATATCCAATAAATTATATTAAAAGCAAGAGGAAGCTTGTAAAACTTAATAAATTAGACACCATGTCATAAAAAAGTGTTTTTATTTCTGAAATATATTTTGATTCATGGCGGCCCCGCAAGGAGCGCTGCAATCTCATATCTTGATAATGGAGATAACAGCGAATGAAGGGGGATAAAGTCGTCCACCAACACCATCCTTTTAGCTGTAATCCAATAAAAGTCCTCCACATGTCCCACTGTGTGTTAGGTTAAAAGCGTTTCGCAAAATATATGACATCACTTTGGTCCCAAGAAATGATTCATTCTTTGGAGTGTGTATTCTTGCTTTAAATAATATGTTTTATGGGTCGATGAAAACAAAAGAATTTTAGAACACTAATTCTAACACTGCCTAGTTGAAAATTAAGATACGTCTCTCTGATAGTTATACCAAGTTCATTTGTGAATACATTGCCTAACGAATGGTTCAATGAAATTTTTTAAATATTATTTTAAGGTCAGTATGTAAGTATTTTTTTGGACACTCAAGGTCAAGTTTTGACGGAGGAGTGTCCATAGAAGACCATTGTTTACTTTGAGAGGTTACCAGTGGGTTTATTTTTTATTCATCTTTCAATCATAATGGTCTTGAAATTCCCCATTTTCAGGTCGGCGTTTTAACTATTGATTAACTGGTCAATGCAATTATTACAAATTATATGATCCTTAACGAATAAAACTATTATTTTTAAAGAAGAATAGCTGCTTTGGATTATTATGTCATAAATTTACATATTAATTGATTAGCATAGAGTGTCAATATTTAAGCTCTCCACCACTATAACTCCGATGAGTATATATGTAATATCATATATGCAGCTTGATTACTATTCATCATTTAGGCATTAGTTCATGTCGAATAGACAATAATAACATTGCATTTCATAGAGCGATTTAGGGCTTTAATAGTGTATGGCAATCATTTAAACTTTCTACCGCTCATTATCATAGTTGAGCACAATTTGATTCATAAATAATTGGAAATTACTTATATGGTAAATCGGTTTGTATTGATCATTCATCGTAGAATTTTGTATTTTTTACGTGAGCATTATTGGTTTAAAACTAATAATCAACTTGCTCTAGACTTTTAGGCTACGTTAAAAAAGTGTTGAGGCTGTAGCCAACGTTTTCTGTTGATCTAAAATTAAAATAACAATATTGCTAATTGGGCCGAAATTCACCTGGTTGAAGTCTGAAATATTTTAACAAATAAATCTATCTATACTCTTCTAGGAGTAATGTTTGCTTGCTTGATTTCACAATTATCTCAAAAATGGCTCCGAAGATTTCCTTCAAATGATGGAAACTAAGTCTTAAGTCTTAATGATGGAAATGTTATTTAAGTCTTAACAACTTGTCCAACAACCGGTCCAATGGTCAGTTAAAATATAACTAGGTGAAAATGTCAATTTGAAATGTAAAATTTTAACCCTGGCCTTATGAATGATATAAACGTCCGTCACGTCCGTCGCGGATTTTTGTCATGATAGAAATTAAATAAATAATGAAAATATAATAAAAAACCATATCAGTTGTTTGAAAATTTAGTTATTGTCAATATCAATGCTGATTAAGCGAGTTCAATGAAGATTGTATGGACTGTTAAAAATAATGTGTATGAAGAAAATTATGCTGTTTTTTGTGTAGCATTTGGATGAACTGTTAGATGCTAAATAAGCGTGTAAGATGCTGACTAAGCGTGTTCAGTGAAGATTAAATGGAGTGTTAACAATAATGTGTATAAAGGAAATCATGCTGTTTTTTATGTAACATTTGGATTAACGGGTAAGAAGGAAATACTACCGAATATATTACCAGGTGGTTTTGTTGGTCCACCAGGTACGACCTGAAGAAGTATTACTGCCTATCTATCTGTGATATTTTACATTCTTACGAAGTACAAATTTGTTTCTTGTATCCATAGTAAGGCCCTAAAAAGATTAATGCACCTACTAAAATTGAGCTCCCTGGATGTGTAAGCTTCATATATATAATATTATAGCTTATTTCAATATTCTTTGCTGTAGGTAATCCTCGTTTTGATTGATGCTTTGCCTTTAAAACCTTTATTAATGGAGTAGAACTAAACCTTTCATGTGTGGCACTTGGTTCTTGGGTTGGCTTAGTTTGAAAGTGTATAAATTTGTAATAGTCATTTGATGGAATATTTACGTTTTCTACAGAGGTTTAGAGACAAAAGGAAACCACCCCCTCCCTAACATATCAAAACTTATAGATGAAGTAGAAATAGTAGAACAAAAATATTTTGTTGAAATAGAAGAGCCAAGATCCAGTATTAAAACGGTATTTTTGATGTGATACATGATCAACTAAAACGTAATTAAAATGCCACTGCAAACGCTATGATAATAATTTTTTTTCAAATGGAAAGAAAAACAAAGAGATTAAAGGAGTAAGGGCCGGTGAAACTGTTACTGCTAATAGGCTGGTTTCAGTTTGCAAAGTTAGTCGGCCCAGAAACAATTAGCTTGGCACAAACACCAACTTGTTTGTCCAGTTGAGGACTTTTCACAACCGCACTCCTAACTTTGTTAAAAGTCCGCTTTCTGAATTTACAGTCCATATAACACAGTGATGTATCTCCTCTCCGGTTCGATGGAACGGAATTTATATGTTGAGAGAGATGCAAAGTTTGACGGGGTCTCACAGTCTTTATAGGGACCGTCTTTTACAGCCAGGACAACGAATGTTGTCAAACGGCTTTAGATATCTGGGCAACTGATGCAGTTGTTTCTCTTATTTGTTTCTTTGTATTATAAAATGTGAAGCAATACATTCAGCGATTGCATATAACAGGTTTAGACAAATAATTTTTGAATCAACCCAAATTTGACTTTGGATATATTTTAGTTATCTTAGTTTAATTCATATAGGCTTGGCAAGTCTTTACTAATTGTTTCAAAAGATCTTGGCTCCGAAGCAAAATGAGATGTGTAAAATACTTTTTTCCTAAGTCCATCCGAAAAATCGGTTGTTTTTGCACTCGATGTGAGTCGCAAACCAGTTGATTTTCGTATTCATTTTACTTTTCGCACTCATTTTTGCTTTCCGGACTCTATTAACTTTGCACACCACAGTACTTCAAATTATGAAGACAAAATAGCAAAGTTCATTTTGCATTTATTTGCCAGGCAACGTTATTAGTGCATGAATAAAGTCAGCTTCACCGAATATGACATACACATGATCTAAAGCTTGTTGTTGCTGAACGTTTTATAAACACTAATAACCTGTTGCTTGAAATCGAACAAAACAAAAATTATATTGTAAACTATTACAGTATGAACAATTTACTTATAAACTTTTAGAGTGTGATCAAAGGGCCAAAATTAAGGCTAAATTACAGAAAATTTTAAAGTTTATTTTATTTACCGAAGGAGTCCCGCTAAACGATATTTTTTGTTGTAATCACTTGTTCGGTTTGCTTAATTTTCCCTTGTTCTCTTGTTTCTGAAATGTATATTGTAATACCGTTAAAATATTGTGCTCTGCTTATCAACAGTTGTTGAATGTAATCCAAAAAGTTTCTGGATTTAAGTCTAACAGCCCAAGGCCAAACTAAAAGTATATAGCCCTGTTCTCAGATCGAGAGTTTTCTTTAAGGTCTTTGAAATACAGCGAAATCCGCAAATTAGACAGATGGGCCTTTCCTTTTGTGGCAGCAGAGAGAGTGATGCAAAGGGATGATGATGCATTATCTCTAACAGTCTTTTCATTCTTGAAATGCAAGCCACCGCAATGTAAACATTTTAAGTTCATTGGTCCGCAAGGAGCACCACGACGATCTAGTGATACCGCTCTGTACCCATTAAATGCATCATCGGGAGGGTGATGCCAGCGGTAAGGTTCGTAATCCCTCCGACCGGTCAGTGTGCGTCTTCTTATAACTGCACCAAATCAAAAAATAAATTAGCTCAAGCTAATAAAATCACAAAAAAATACTATGCTGAAATGTATTGATATATCGCAAACTGCAATGTAAAACGATAAATTGGTAACTTTACCTCTTCATTATGTGGTAATTAAAGCCAATATTACCTAAAAAAACTATAATAAAAAAACCAAGACAGTTGAAAACAATTTATTGTTACGTCCCAGAGTAGCCAAAGCAGCTGTAAAAATAAAAACGGCTCTTTTCAAAAATTAACAAGTGCTGCAACTGGCTGCAACTTGTGATTTAGGCTACTTGTAGAATTATTTCAAAGCATGATCATATGTTCAGTTGTAAACATAGTTAACTGAACTTTGTCAAACGTCAATGGATAGAGCCACTGTCCCAAAACTTTAGCCCTTCAATGTATTTTAGTGACGCCTTTTTAAAATTTTTGAGACTTATTGACAAACCTACATAAAAATCCCTTTAAGTTGACAACTCAAACGTTATAATCCGTCCAGCCGTTATTGAGGATCGACTGTGAAAAGAAAACCGCTTGCGTGTTAATATATAGATTATGATAATTTCTACAAACTTACTCCCGATATTTAGTGACATGTTATTTTATTTTTGTAATATTGTTATAGACTGAGGAAAAAATTAGACATGCAACTCGCGTGCCAAGCGTCTTTGCTGCACTCGAAAAACTATTCCACACCTCCTACGGCTAGTGCGTGAACACTTCCCTCAAGGGTAGCAAAGAGCCACATTATTCTCTTGTTGCGTAAATAACTATTTCACCTTACTCAACTAGAGCCTAACGGAGGGTAGGTTTCATCCATAAGTTGTTTCAAGCAGATGTTATTTCATGCATATTAATGCAGTTATTTCTATTATTTGTACCTATTGTATTTCCTTCTCTACATATATTATAAGACTGAGTCACGGTTATCGTTAAACAATTGATCCTGGAAATGCTAGTGCCCATTTCACCACCAACCTGCCCTTGCCTATTGGTCTGTAATAGTGCTGACTTTCTTAGTCCTACATTCTGCATCTTAGTGCGTCTTTATAGTTCCTGAGGGATTTTCCCTTCGAGACACTTTTGTAGCTCGACCTGCGGGATGAACGGCGTTTCAGTGCCCAACTAAGGTTTCTGTTACGATTTCTCCTCTTTGTGCGAACTAGATCAATCACCGACAGAGCCAGAGACGCGGCGGCACGCGCGGCAGCTGCCGCGGGCTCAATGGACCGTTTTATTGGGCCATCGGTCTCAATCCGTCAGCGGCTGTATAGCCGCAGCCGCCGGCCAACCGCACGTCGCCGGCCCGGCTGGTGTCCTGCCATTGGCTGCCGGCCAGATGTTCATCAAACTGACGTCCGACTCGAGTGCGCCCACAATACCGAGCTACTAACTTGCTGGTTAACTGAGAGGGTCCTGAATGTGCTGCAAGGATTGGACTCAATGGACTCGTTGCAGGTCCGTTAAATGTCGCGTTCCTGTCTGTACATCCATGTACATCATTCATCGTGAAGAAATTGTTTGTTAAAGCTCATTCAAGTGTTGAAACGTCCATTCCTTGAAACTGAACTTCCACTTAACTGCATCTGGTTAACATTAGCACCAAAGCTTAATTTGTTCATCATATAGGAACGTTAGCAAAACTGTGAATATAGGACAATATGTTTTCTTCAAAGTAAATAAGACAGGAACTTATTTACTTCGAGCCTTTGGGCTAAAGGAAAAGTTTGAATCTAGCAAGATTATAAAAGTTATTTATGGTCTTTAGATTGTTAAGTTAGCTTTTAAAGTTCAGTATATAATACGTACAGTAGTGTAGTCGCTTGGTAAGGGTTGTAGAGCTTATAAAGCTAAGGATTTATCTACAATGTAATTTTATATTCTAACAATAAACTTACACATTTATATTGTTACATATAAATTTCATTCTTCATCCTGAACCGGATAATTATATAAATGGTGAGTACTTGAGATGAACATAAAATCAATCAGACAATGCTGTGGAGTACAGAAGAAAACCGATTTTCATATGGAAGGTAAATGGTCTAATCAAAATTTTAACAAACGAAAACATTTAAGACGTCATTTGTCCGCACAATCAAAACCAAACATAGAATACAAAACAAAGCTCGGTTTTACCATGTATTTGCGATGTAATTCATTAGAAAAGGCTTTAAAAACTCATATGGAACGTGAAGTATTGGGATACAATTTAAAATAACAAATGAACGCGATAATCTGAGCGGCCGCAGGTCAATGATGGCGGATAAAGGACGTCGTCACGTGACCCCACCTCTCATCTGTCTTTTTTATTTAGCCTCAGCCTAACCCCTTTCAGCCACTCGTTTGTCAGCTTTTTCATTCTTGGATTATTACATTGTAAGTTTTAATTTGAAACTGTCCTTCCACTTAACTGAATCCGACTAACATCACTACCAAAGCTAGTGGCCTTCATAATACAGGAACGATAGCAGAGGTATATTGTGTGTGTTCCTTGAATGTAAAGAAAGATGGAGCTAATAGAAAAAGTTAGTGTATTTGGTTATTTTAGAATTTTTCAAATTAAATAATTTTAAGTTATGTGTAGCAATATCGTCTAAATTATAATTATTATAAATCGTAGAACATATGCCACTCGTCTAAATCTAATGTGGCATTTGTTGTTTTATTTACGACCATTGCAATAACCAGCAATAACGATGTTACAACTAATGTCATAATGAGGTCCATTATTTAACCAAAATACAAACCCGCTGCATAAAGTTAACATTATACAACTGGTATCACTTTATGATACAGGTTCAAGACAATTACGCAATTCGCACATCAGCTGATTGTTGCATTACGATTCATGTTTGAGTTGACTTATCCCATAAGCTGATTCTTCCACAACGATTCATGGTTAAGTCTGCTTATGTGTCTAACCTCAAATTTGAGTTGACCTATTCCATAATTATTAAAAGTCATGAGTTTTGTTTAAATTCGGGGGAAATTTTGTCGTATATTGTTGGTCGTAGATAAAGTAGTGTATGCAACGATTGTATTATACCTTTAAGCCACTCGTGAGATATTTAGAACACTCGCTTCGCTCGTGTTGTAACTTACATCTCACTCGTGGCTTAAAGACATTCATAATACAATCGTTGCATAAACTACTATTGCTGTTCTAGTAATAATTTCAATAGCAGCATTAATTTATCAGAGTATTAGATCTTGCGCACTCTAAATAAATCTAAGAGTCAGTCCAACAACTTCGTGCGTATCTTCTTTTTAAAGTAGTTTTGGGTGAATGTGAGCAAACCAAATTAATTCTTATAAATTATATTTTTCTATGTCCATTGAGGACAATTAATATGCAAATGAAAAATGTGGAACTAGGCCTTCGCTGCATATTGTTATAACCGGTTTATTTCTTATATATATTTGTTGTTCAAACGTTTTTGTAAACAAGAGTAAACATGTTTAAGACGTTATTTACATACATACAAAAAACCTACTGGTTGTTATTGAACCAGAGCAGTGTAATAAAAATTCACACATTAAATTGTTCATGTACTTTTTTAGGTTTGCAATCAAAGAAAGAGGCGCACGCAGACTATTTCACTGCAATCTCGACTTGATTTACAACGGTTCCCCGACAAAACAAAACACCAGTGAGTGAGGGCCGATACAGCCCTGTCGCGCTGACAAACACCATGTATCCATCAACCATGTATATGTATGGGTTTGTCCGGTTTATTCCAAAACAGCGGTATTTTTCTGCCAGGCTAATTATTAATGGACGTCGCTGCCGCGGCCGTTATTGATTTCTGCTTTCATGATGTCATACGTCTCTGTCGCGCGGAATAAAGACATAAACATCGCTTTTTGTAACCGCGGCCATCTTGTTTTGATGCGATATTAATGGTGCTGTCATTGTCGTGCAGTAAGGTCGAGCCCGGTCTGTGACGCTACGGCGGGGCCGGCGACTATAGCCTTAATGCCCCTCGTAATTAAGTGAAGGGTGCAACTATCATTGAGATTAGGGCTGTGGTGTGCAAGGACAGCCGCAGCCTCATCCATTAATGTCACTCAGAGGGGGAGGCCACAAAAACATGGGCTGGGAAAATCTAGGTCTGCGGCGCTCACAGATCCTGATTTTGGAATGAATTGATTTTACAAATGCGTCTCTTCGTTCGAAATTCAATGGTCTGCATTTGAGCGTACGTTAAATATTTGCATTTGAGCATACGTTTTTAAATTCTCGGATATAGATGTCACTCCTGTTTGAATATTATCAATTCAACATATTATATAAAATTTGTAATGTTTTATTTATGTTTTTATCTTTAAATACGTTGATTAGTTGATTTGATATTAGTAGGCCAACTTAAATTTGTGTCAAATGTGTTGAATATTGCAAATATAGGATTATTGTTCATTTGATGTTTCAAACCATAGGACGGTAGTGATAGACATTTAATTAGCAAAAATGGAGTAAAACTGAAGAGAAGTTCGAGAAATCTTTTTTATTAACGCAACCACGCAAAATTTAGCTTTATAAAACTTATCGTGAGTTTATATGTCTTAATAATGTGTTTGAGTACTGACCTAATTCATAAATGGGTCTATTCTAATCTTGGAGGGTTTTATTATTTTGAGGATTTAGTTGCTTGAAAAAAGTCTATGACTACAAAATCTTTCGTTTGTTTTATTAATTTTACAAAAACTAGGCCTATATTTATGAATATAATTTATTTTCTTTTTAGGTGAATAGGTGTTATCCCGTAGGTCATTTATTTTATAAAAATGTACATGTATTTCTTGAGACATTAATAAAATTTGTGGTTATTTTCTAAATGATTGACCAAAATTAAACACATTACATACTTTTCTCGCAGCAAATTTAATTTTATTTTATTTTTAAACGTATGCAGTATACTACACGTTGATAGTTTGCGAGATCTTTAGGAAAAACCTAAAAATGGTATTTAAAATCTAAGATGGTAGCCACTTGCTGACCACCAACCAATGGGGTTTTTTGATATGTTAACATATACTCCTAGAAGGACATTTAAAAGCAGTTTTAAAAACTGAGAGAATTTTTTCTTTCCAGTCAAATGTTAAACATAAAATGACTAGGCTAACAGGTTTCTAAAGGGAATGGATCCCCTATTTCGGATTCCCCTATGTATTGACACACAAGCCTGCAAAGCTTCGAAGCTTAACATTTAAAATTGAATTTTGATTAATTAAAACTAAACAATTAATGATTAGTAACAGAAATCAGTTAGATCAGAGATCAACTGCTTTAAACGGGACCATGATTGACGACTTGTTTCATAGCTAACTCAAAATATTTTCCTAATGTCTTCAACTCCTGTATATATTCTAGGCTCTCGATGCCATGACGGTAGCACGAAAGTCTGCCGCATGTAAAGCAATATGTGCAATATGTGCAATATTTTAAATAAAAACGGAAAACATTGTTTTAATTTTATGGGACTAGGAAAATGAAACTCGAGCAAGAGAATTAAAACTGCAATAATTTTACTAAAAGGACCCGAGTAGAATATTTTATCGTTTTTAATAAACAAGATTATTTTTAAAACTCGCCGTGTAAGTTATCGTTAAACATGCTCATTAGAGAACGTTAGACATACTCAAAACGCATAAATAATGTATGATTTCTTTTGTAGTTGGCAACATTTAATGTTATATAGCCATTAAAGGCTTTGCAATATCAAGGACATGCGAAAACTCCCATCCTAAGCCTTGTTTCTAGTGTCTTACTGTTGGCATTTATCAATCGGTGATTACGTTGTAACTTGTAGTATTGAATGAAAGAGTCAGTCACACGGAGGCAGTGAGTTATAGCGACGCCGCCCCTCCAATCAGCACCGAGGCCCTGGGCGGGGGCCGCGCCGCGCCGCTGCCAAACATATGTCGTTATTGACAACTTATTCTGCTTTTATCATTTATGATTGAGCTGTTAATTTAAACCCACTAATAAAAGCTCCAAATTTAAACAAAATTCTTAAAAAAAACTAGTTTTAAAGAAATGAGAGGATAAAAATTGCTTCAAGCACAAAATACAGGCTTAAAACAATTTTAATTCGCAGATGGTTTTTCCCTTCATTGAGAATGTATTACAATCCATTTACCATATCAATATATGAATGATTGGTCATTTGATGTTTCAAACCATAGGACGGTAGTGATAGACATTTAATTAGCAAAAATGGAGTAAAACTGAAAAGAAGTTCGAGAAATCTTTTTTTTATTAACGCAACTACGTATAAAATTTAGCTTTATAAAACTTATCGTGCCGTTTATATGTCTTAATAATGTGTTTGAGTACTGACCTAATTCATAAATGGCGCATATTTTCTATTTAATTTATACACATATACTAGATGTTACCCGTGGCTTCGCTCACGTTAAAATGTGATACAGCTGGTATTGTCTCTGCACTTTTTTGTATCCGTCAATTGGTTATTTGTTTACATTAGTCTGCTTGGATGGATACATAGTTACAGCTGACTTACGTAGGTGACAAACAAACAAACTCAAAACTTTCACCCGTATAATTATAGTAGGATTACTTTTTCAAGGATATTGACTATTGAGGTTTTACTACATAGTGTACTCTGTTACAACTTCCTTTTAATCCAGGAAGCATTTAGCCTTTTTGGCATTGAGAACTAGTATTTTAACGAGAATATCACTACTCTTCTTAATATATATTTTTAGCTGTAATATAATATATTTTAATCAAAAGGAATATTAACAAAAAGAGTAACACATCCAGTCGAATAAAGTATTTTGAAGTTTGTCGCGCCTTCAGTGTCAAAACTAATTTCAGTTATATATTTTTATAATGCGTTAATGTGTTGTACTATAAATAAATAAGGATTTAAATAAAACCTCAAGGTCTTATATCAATCCGGAAAAATCCAATAGTAATGAATCTTCCTTAATTATCCTTGATGAATCACATCGACCCGGGTGGGGAGCAATAGTCACCGGGGGGGAGGGGGGAGGGGGTGGCGCAGTTGTATTTAACAATCGTTTGATGGTAATTACTTGATGAGCCATCAAGCGTCACAATCATTACCCAGATATAACTGCGCCCCCTTTGAATACGAAATCCGCCGAAAAGTCGCAGTTTTTATCTGAAAACCGGCCACGTCGAACCCCGCGTCCCGGCCCGCAGCGGGACTAATGGCATTAATTATTGTAATATTAGCGTGATTATTGTAGTGGACTAATGCCACGATAAGACGCTCGTTAGGGGGTAATTCGGATATGATACGGCTATAAGCGGGCTAATGCCGCTGTACTTCATACCGACCGTAGTTAACATTTTGATGGCGGTACGCAAATTGTTCGGCGGTCCGACGGTCAGTCTTCCCTAATGCAGTTTTGAGCTGAAGACAAACGACGGGATGATATTAGTAAATTGTGCGCGGGATTCGCCGCATTATGCGAGTTTAAAGTGGTCGGAAAAGCCGTACAACTGTTTTTGAGTTGGAGATTACAGTTAGAGGGGATTTTCCAAGTACGTGGAAAACTCGTGTGTGAAAGTTTGGGCTTCGCTATCTTTTTGAAGAGTTGTGCGGTTGACAAAAGCATGATTAAAAAGGATTAACAAAATTTACAAAGTTTTTGTCATAAACTAATAGTACGAAAGTGCACTTAAAATGTTTGAAGATGTTTATTCTGATTGTTCTTAATATGATGAGATAAAGTCAATATGGGACCCAGTTTTATCCACTTGCCCTTTGTCAATATAAATGTGTCTTTTAATTTGGTTTGAATTGCTTTCCAGTCAAGATGTAACTTAACATTTAGAGCAAAGGTTTGTACAAACTTTAAATGTAGCATATTATTTCATATTATATTGTATTTTTTGGTTTTACTATTTGGCTTTTACTTTGATTTGTATGTGTTCAAACTCTTGATATTTTTAGGTGACGGTGATTTAAAATAAAGACCCTATAGTATGACATTTCATTTTTAAGAATTTTAAATGAATAAGCAGTGATAGCAATAGTTACAATGTTCCTAAATCCTATGAAACTAACTGTACGAGAAAACTAATAACACGTTGTGTTATTGTGTTTAGTTATTTCTAATTTTTGGTTCAGGGTGAAGTGAATTTTAATCTAGTAAGAAAAGTGCTGCATATTAAAATATATGAATGCATACCTCCTTATAGGGTTTTGCAAAAGTAGGAATCCTCACGTTTAGAGTTGCTCTAATGGTTAGACAATAGAAAATTTTTAGCAGGTTCCCTTCCAGATACATACTCTAGAGACAAATTTGTGTTTCAATCTGCCAACTATAATAAAATTTAACATTCCTCATTTAAATTACATAAACCAACCATTCCAGTTTCCAAACTGTCATAATTAGTAGTAAGGCCATCACTTAAACGACACATAATTTTTTTTATAAATTGACCCTGCATTGATCTATATCCACGATCCACACAATCGCATCACAAGGTATCCAACTGAGTACCGAGCCAACAGACAGAGTTATTGCCCCATTATCAATCCCATGACTTATTGCTACAGAAGGATCGTAATCGCAGTCGGTGACAAATAGAAGGTTTTATCCTTTGACATAATGCATATTTATGTAGTGAGCAAGTCTATTATACTACTAGGGCTAGTAAACAGCGTCAATTAATAAATAGGGTAAGAGAGATTGCACCTGGAGCCCCCCCTCCTTTGGCCCACCTCCCCTAGCGACAAATCACCTATACAAAGGCCTGCTTGACTCCTCTCCCTTTCACAGTACTACTTAAATTTTCTACCCGCATTTAATCCCTGTCTTTATTGCCTAGGGGCTATAGTTTCGAGTGAATTTCATTGCGCGATAGTCTTGTTTGTTATTGGGAGTAGTTTTAGCATCGTAGTTTATTGCAGTAATATAATTATTTGTGATTTTGTAATCTTAGGGTCAATACAGACTAGAAAATTCATACTTGCTAAGACAAATGAAGGGCATGGTATTTCCAAGAAGCCTTTTTCGGAACTGGGGTGATTGTTTTAATTTTGAATTTATCTGTCTTGATTTTTAAAGTATTCCCAATTTTTTTATTGTTTGGCAGAACTTTTCTCTGATTCGAGATTATTTTACTATAGAAAAAGTCTAAATATTCAACCGAATCCTCATTTTACTAACAACCACCCGAATTTGAATTTGAATTGTATTTTAATGTCCAATTAACAAAGAAATCATTTCAAACTAAACATTTTTGACACAATTTATCACGATATTGTCCAATTAATATTCCTTTTTAAAATAATTTTTAAACAGCAATACAATTTCTACAGCTTATTTATAGAATACACTCGAAACTATAATGTTTTGAATACGGTTCAAGAATAGTTTTTAATTTTCAGTGAAAAACAAGTAAAACGTCATATATAAATAGAAAAGCAACTTTTTCTGTAAAACGCTTATTATCTTTGGATATAATTTCCTTTTAGACTGTATGGTGGGAAAAAGACAGCATCATCAACGAATATTATACGATTATTAAATATCTATAACGGAATATACGTTGCTTAATGTGGTAAGCCATACTTCCACCCTTCTCAGGTTCAACTGGGGAGGTAAAGATCTCCAGTTGGCTAAGGTGCAGCACTTTGGCCCATTTCAGAGGGCCTCCTCAAACAGGATTGTACCGCGATACGATCTTTTAAAATTTGTTTTCGCTAAACTTTACTCGGGTGAGGACATAAAATAGATGCGCCACTTTGCAAAAAACGATTGAGTTGGGGGAGATAACGGGATGGAAGGATTTGGGCGAATCCTACGCGCTCCTCGCAGCCCATCGGTTCTGCATAAAATCTCCATCGGCCGATAAGGCTAATGACTGAGTCCATAATCATTAAAGTGTATTTACATACACACCCCTCCTCCCTCCACTGCGGCTGCGGCGGGGTTATCGCGGCTACATCACTGCTCGCTTTCTTTGGCCGCGGGATTATATAGGCTTTTACTTTTTATAATTAACAAAACGAGTTGTTTATAATTAACATTGAGTTTTCCAATTGAAATGACTGTATGAAAATGAAAGAAACAGACTGATATGCTTTATCAAATTGTTAGTATTTTATTCTATCAAAAATTAATAATAAACTACAAAATGATGATTGCATTGCGGAAAGTTACACCTTTAAGCCGAATTTTATAGTTAAAAGTCTTGTAGAATATTTTTTACTGATTATTTTCTTCAGAGTTGAAAGGTTATTAAATCCTTGCGCTGCGAAATAGGTGTTATTAAAGAACTGAAATACATCTATAAGCTCTAGAATGGTGTTTTGGAAGGCCACTATAGTGACACAAGAAAAAGGAAGCTCTCTTAGGTGGAGAGAAACCCATTTTAACCAAAGTTTTCGTTTATTAAAAACTTATACTGTATACCTATACAGTATAGGTATGACTGTTCCTTATACCTGTAGGTATACCTGAAGGTATACCTGCAGTATACATACCTAATACTGCGTATACTTATACTGCTAAGCTATATTTCATTGATGATTTTTTTGCTTACCTCTGAGATAAGTTTACTTTTGAGATTTTTATTTAGTTTTAATACGACTACTAATAAATGTGTCTTTTCAATAGCAAATTCGTTTATTTTAACTTAAAAAAACGAAGTGATCGAATTTTTGCTTTGAAATAAGTTTACCATACAACAAGTTGTCTGATTGAAGTAATTTTTCTAATCGTTTAATTGCAGTACCTTTTTGACTGGAGGATTTGTTTGGCAGTAAATTATAGGATGAAGTAATTAAGTGTCTGTCGGATTAAAAAAAATTATTCCAAAAGTACATTTAGCAGAATTATTACTAATTTTCTTCACTATCGGAAGTAAGTGCCCAATTTTCTTCCCACCTCTCCAAATCTCTCCGCCACTATCGCCGCAGCTGCGACGCCTCCTGATCACGGATGACGGACGCTGTTGCCGTTTTGCCGCTATGAAGTCGGTGACTAGCGAAGAAAGAAGTCGGCTCCATAGAGAGGCAGCTCCGCGTATAATCGGCCGCCATCTTAGCGCAGCTGCGCTTTGTGCGACGGTCAATTTGGAGCAATTTGTGTCGCGGGTTGGGCCCAGCACGGGCCCCGCTCTATTTACACGGCTTGTTTGGGCCCCGAGCATTAATCTTTGGTAAACGTTAGAAGTGACTGCGCAGGTGCGACCGGGTAACAATTAACTGCATCAATGGATACGATGTTCTGGATTTTACTTTTATAGTGAAATCCTCCAGCTGGAACTTTCAGGCTTGAGGAACTGCGAGGAGTGTGGTTCGGCAGTTGTGTTTTGACAATTTATAATATACGACCATAAGTCTGAAAAATACTGCCAACCAAGTAAACGCATGTACATATGAATAACTATATAGCCTATTGCCCAAACATTTAAAACACCCAAAAAAAGTATACGTGATCAACGTTCGCCGTGCTGTATGAGGTGTCCATATTTTAACATATCCTACGGTTAATTTAATAAGACGTCTTGAACTGACACTAGCCACCGTTATTATAATAAGTAACACATAAATTGATTTTTAGAGTATAGTCGGTAACATGAATTGCACGGCCTGGCTGTAACATTTAGAGTGTCAGGCTAAAAACAAACTGACAAGCGAAAGAGTTAATGAATCTGAAAAACGTAAGTCAGTTGTGTATTTAACATAACTACTATCTTTATTTTACTGTAGGCTATAGTATTTCAATTAGTAGGTTAACTAAGCGTTTTTATAAACACAATTCCTGCATTGCATTCTCCAATATAAAGGTTGAATCAATATTCATATTTTAAAGCTATCTCAGCAAGTACCTACTTTTATTTAGGTTTTAAGGTGGCTAAGCTTTGTTACTATAGTACGGAGCATATATAAATGTTGTACGAAAATTTCTGTCATATCTTTGTTTTATGTTTATTTTATTTACTTATGTGTTTGCAGTAAATTTAAGAATGAAATGTCACAGTTAAAACAGCTGTGTTTATCTTTACAAGTTGTAAAATAAATAATTCAATGTTATGAATAAATTATTTTATGAATAAATATTTGACTTATTTTCAAGATGTATTCCTTTCATTATGCATAAATTAATGGCGACTTGGAGGTGGAAAAGATACATTAAACAGAGAGATTAAAAACATTTCACAAGATGGATAGTCAAGAAATACCGGCACTTGGCTATAACAAAGCGGTGTTAGAAGCAAACATAAAATGCTGCTCTTTTTCAATTAATAAGACAGTTAATTATTCCTAACCCGGATCATAATGGACAATACAATAAGGACACAAATTATCAAGTTAATTCTTCGAATTAACTTGATAATTGAATTTGAATCTTTGAATCTTTCGATGAAGAAGTGAAAACATTGAAATCTTACAGGCAAGACACATTGGAGAACTTCTTTGAACTAAAAACGTCATATGGAGAATCGAATAAAGTGAACGAATAAGGCCAAAGCAAGAATATTACATAACGTACTTTGTGCAAAATACTATTAACTTGTTTACTGTACCTGACCTTCGCTCTCTAAAAGGCTACGAATCCGTAATTGTACTACTGGGGAAACAACTCTGTCCACAAACAAACGTGCATACTGAGAGGCGCAAGTTTTTATGAAGTGCGAACAAGGAGCTGATGAATCAATTACCCAAAATATTGCTTCTTAAAAACAGCTCTCTTTAACATCAAAATAGAACTGTCAGGAACAAAATTGTGGAAAACCAGTTAGAAGGATTTTACAAGCTCAATTTGTTCGAGGAATATGAGATGGCGGCATTATAAAAAAAGAAATTCTCCAAAAAGGAAATTATATTAGTTTTCATAAAGCAGTAAAACTTTAGCAAGGAATTGCAGGAAAAACTAGCAATTGAAGCTGCTAAAAACCAGAATAAATTCTACTGTTCCAGTACATTTATAAAATAAATTTCGAAATTCAGGGCATCGAAAAATATTGCTGGTCACAAATTTCTAAAAAACAAACCTAAAAAAACAAATATCTGAAAATTCCAAAAAAAAGAAACATGATTCAAGAATTTGGGTTGGAAAACACGTGTCTAGGCTGTGGGAAAAGTAACTGCAAGGCCTCAGATCCAAGAATTTACACTGCAGATCTTGAATAAATCTGATCACATCGAAAAGTCTGCATATGATCTCATCTAAAGCATCAAATCAACCAAATATATGGATCAGAATCAGATATCAGTGATGTAGATTCTGAATATTACTGCAACCAGGTAAAAATTATACGTACCAATTAATTACAATTTTGGTGAACATAGAAACATAGTGAATATAGTGAATGAATCTGTGACAGTCTGTCACGCTCATTTGTTATAGTGCTAATATTTTACTGGCTGGTTAATACGATGCTGTAAACTCATAGAATGTTCCAGTAAGTTCCTTGGAAGCTCCGGCTTCTCAAAAAGTAGTCCTTGTTTTTACTGTCGAATTTTAATTTGGTTTGGAGTTCTGGGGTTTTTATCTAACTTTGGTTTAATAATTTGTGAAGTTTATTACCGAATTTTAGGCTAGTCAAGTTCTAATGTAGTCTAGTTTTGTTTCATTGACCATGTTTCTTTAAAATCCCTCCGCCAGGAGGAAGGTGAAGCTCGCTGAGCGATTTCTCCTCCTTGTTCTCGTCTTGCCGTGGAGCGACTTGTTCATCATAGCGAATTTTTCTGCTTATAGTTTTCTTTACCTTCTTAAATTTTAATTTCTACCATTGAAGACTTCCATTGTTCGTCCCTCCTTGTGAGGTATGTAAATAGTTGATTTACTCCATTTTGTAACACTGTAAGTGACTTAAAATGCCATTTTCTGTTGGGCTAGGTCTGAGGGGCAGGAGACCTCATGTTCCATTTTGCAATTTGTTGCTAAAGTACGTTTATATCTTATAACTCAATTTTGAGATATTGTTTCCATTGTTAATTTTGTTTTATATTCTTGCTGCTGATCTAATTTTTTGGAATTTGAGCCCAGATGACTGAAATTGGGTCAAGTTGGTACTTTCTGATCTTGGGTAATTTTGTAACTTTAAAGCAAATTTAATTGGCCTAGCCCATTATTTATGTTGGCCTAAGCAGACATACAAGCTTATTCCAATCAGTTTTTGCCTTTTTAGCCATTTTTTAAGTCTTTCCGAGCTTGTGACAGAACCTAACTTAACTGCGGCTGCGGCCGAACTCTAAGTAGGCCTAATGTGATTTAAAAGTTTTATTACCATGTTTGTTAATGTTTTATTGTACTAGGAGTTTAGTTCTATCAAGTCAATTGTATTTCTACAAGAAAGTTAAGAATTAATGATTTGGAAAAAAAAATTAGAATTTATGTTTTACTGAAAATTGTTTTGTAATGATTCAAGGTTTCAAAATTTTATGCAAGTTTTTTTTGGGGAAGGGATTTTCCCTCAGTATTGTTTTAAGGGCTCCTTAGTATTTTGAAATTGAAACCTGTCCAGGGTTTCGGGGGTACCGGGATTTCCACCTCTGAAGCTGTCTCCGTGCGAGGGGTAACCAGCCTGAACTTTGGTCGTTTTCTCTGACGGGGTCCATGCAGCCTATTCGTGTCTTCCGTTGAGCCAACATCAGGGGAATAATGGGGCTTCAATTTGTTTAACCAGATAAGATTTATTTTAATTTTGTTAAGTAGTAAGATAAGTAGGAGACAAATCAGTAATTTGTTTAACGTAATGTGTATTCAAGGTAAATTAAGATTTTCTGTAAATGAGAAGGGGATCCCAAAGTAACACAGGCTAGGCCTAGAACACCAACTGGATGTAGTGAATACTTAGGATAATTCAAGGCCAATTTGTTAGATTTAGTAGCTTAATAAATTCGAAAGTTTGTAATATTGGACTTTGGGTTTTATTTTAGTACCCAGAGCTGAAAATTGTGCAACTCGCGGTAGCTTATAAAGCGTTACGTAAATTGACTACCGGAGTTGTCGCAAAACTGCGCCACTCTGCTCAACTCCGGACACTCTGCTACAACTCCGGTAGTCAATTTACGTAACGGTTACCCCTCGCACGGAGACAGCTTCAGAGGTGGAAATCCCGGTACCCCGAAACCCTGGACAGGTTTCAATTTCAAAATACTAAGGAGCCCTTAAAACAATACTGAGGGAAAATCCCTTCCCCAAAAAAAACTTGCATAAAATTTTGAAACCTTGAATCATTACAAAACAATTTTCAGTAAAACATAAATTCTAATTTTTTTTCCAAATCATTAATTCTTAACTTTCTTGTAGAAATACAATTGACTTGATAGAACTAAACTCCTAGTACAATAAAACATTAACAAACATGGTAATAAAACTTTTAAATCACATTAGGCCTACTTAGAGTTCGGCCGCAGCCGCAGTTAAGTTAGGTTCTGTCACAAGCTCGGAAAGACTTAAAAAATGGCTAAAAAGGCAAAAACTGATTGGAATAAGCTTGTATGTCTGCTTAGGCCAACATAAATAATGGGCTAGGCCAATTAAATTTGCTTTAAAGTTACAAAATTACCCAAGATCAGAAAGTACCAACTTGACCCAATTTCAGTCATCTGGGCTCAAATTCCAAAAAATTAGATCAGCAGCAAAAATATAAAACAAAATTAACAATGGAAACAATATCTCAAAGTGAGTTATAAGATATAAACGTACTTTAGCAACAAATTGCAAAATGGAACATGAGGTCTCCTGCCCCTCAGACCTAGCCCAACAGAAAATGGCATTTTAAGTCACTTACAGTGTTACAAAATGGAGTAAATCAACTATTTACATACCTCACAAGGAGGGACGAACAATGGAAGTCTTCAATGGTAGAAATTAAAATTTAAGAAGGTAAAGAAAACTATAAGCAGAAAAATTCGCTATGATGAACAAGTCGCTCCACGGCAAGACGAGAACAAGGAGGAGAAATCGCTCAGCGAGCTTCACCTTCCTCCTGGCGGAGGGATTTTAAAGAAACATGGTTAATGAAACAAAACTAGACTACATTAGAACTTGACTAGCCTAAAATTCGGTAATAAACTTCACAAATTATTAAACCAAAGTTAGATAAAAACCCCAGAACTCCAAACCAAATTAAAATTTGACAGTAAAAACAAGGACTACTTTTTGAGAAGCCGGAGCTTCCAAGGAACGTACTGGAACATTCTATGAGTTTACAGCATCGTATTAACCAGCCAGTAAAATATTAGCACTATAACAAATGAGCGTGACAGACTGTCACAAATCGTTTACTGTGATTGCTATGGATAATTTTAGAATATTATCATTTGTGACTATTATTAAATTACTGTTATATTATTTCGAAGTTTTATATACATAAAATGATCTCTTCATAAGTAGCTACTCTTTTGCACATGTTAATTCTTGTTACATATTGTATTGTTATTTACTCTGTAGTTCCATTTAAAATTAGTTGTGGGTTAAGTGTCGAAGGTCAGTGAAAATGAACGGTTTTCAATGACCGCTAGAAAGATGAAATATCTTTAATTCTACAAAGTAATTGGCTTGTGTTGTTTTGTTAGCGTGGTTAAAATAAAATAAATACATAAAGAAATAGATATATGTGTGAGCTCAAAACCATTTTAGATGGATTCGGGAAGTCAAGTTAGTATAATAGCCAAGGAATTTTAAGCATAAAAAAGCCAATCGACCTAACAAAATCCAGACCAAGTTGAAACTTGCCACAGATGATAAGGAAACATCCCAAATGAAAATCCCAAAATTCCCAAGAAATCCCTGCTGTGTTCCAGCCGCATTCTGTACATTTTTTTAAAAATTACACAAAAACCATAAGCAATACAAAAAAAGTATAAATGGCGTTTTTGTAGAGGATAAAATTTCCAATAAAACAAGTTTAAATATGTAAAGAAAGTTTTAGAAATAACTGTTGATATTGTTAATTTTCTAAAATGTTGTATTTCAAATCCCCCGTCATGTAAAGTTTGATGTGAATACATTCCCAACGGGACAAATCTCTTTGCTCTTTAAGAATAATAAATTATATGCATAGAATCATAATAAAATTTCAGCTATTTGAGACCTCAATCATCCAAATTGGTTCACAATGAAGGTGTGGGTGAGCTCACAAAAAAGTAAGTATTCCTTAAGAAGTTTCTAAAAATATTACCAAAAGGACTCTTGGAGAAGCACATGGTCAAGAAGCACATAGAGAGGTTTTCCTGGAAAATGCTTCACCACTTACTTCATCTTCAGGGGATATACATTACGGCTTCACCACTTACTACATCTTCAAAAAATGTTTCCCCATCTAATATATCTTCTCAACTAACAACACGAACTTCAATAAGTACTCCTGAGAAGTTAAGTATTTCTGGATTAAACGATGAGCGGGTACAGCTAACAACACCAACCAGTTTTGATCAACAATGAGCCATTTGCTACTATACCACACGGATTGCACAGGCTGAATACGGACCCCTGCACAGGCTCCCTGCTCCCCCTTATTAGGTAGAAACAGCGGCATACGGATTGCTCCCCCTTGTCGTGTTGGAATGTTTGTCAATATTTCTAGACGAGACTATACTCTTTCAAAGCACTTACCTGGCCTGATTAGCAAGTGAGATCTGCCGCATAAATGTTATGTATATTCTCGTAGTACGATATTCAAACCTAATCTAATCAAATCGTGTAATACACTGTATATAGCGAATGTGTTTAAAACATGTTGAATAAATTATTCAAAATCTAGATTCAATAATAAAAAAGTTGTCACTTATCAATCAATAAAATATTCCATACTGATCTCATTATGAAACTACGGAAACTTATAAGATATTGTACTATATGTTGTAATATTGTAATAACTTCCGTTTTCTTTGAAGTTCAAAGTTTTGGATTCAGTGCAAACATTCATAATACAATTATGTCTTAAACATTTGTAATTCTGCTATAAGACTTATGTTGGAAATGTAACTAGATTAAGGTGAAGGTGATATTAGAAATATATACATCACCTAAATAACAGGTTTTCAAATAGAAAAACATTTTATTGTTTTAATTTGAATGTAGGGTTGGCTCTCAGGGTTTTCCCTATGGTAAACTTTACCAAAAATAAAGTTATTCAGATTAGCTCTTCTAATAATGTTTTAAAATCATTTGAGACGTTTCTGAAAATATAAATAAACAAATATATACTTTACATTTTTATCCTTTTTTGTTTTTTGGTATTTGTTGTTTGTGGTGATATACAATAACAATCCCAATATCGCAAAAACGACATGACAATTATTTGTACTAATATTGGTACAGTCACGTCTACAAGCATTCCAAAACAGCAAGGGGGAGCAATCCGTATGTCCCTGACGCAAGCGCCCAGGGGAGAGCAGTCCGTATCCGCCCATCGCACACAAGTTCATTCAATCCATGCCAGTAAACAGCAGCCAAGAACGTTGAAGTAAAGTCGGGAAGAGCTGTTATATCTTTGTTCTATGTATAGTTTATTTGTGATAAATGCATCAATCAAATTTCACAGTTAAAACAGTTTATGTTTACAAGCTATAAAATGAATCATTCAGTTTAATGTAATAAATTATTCTATAGCTAAATATTTGAATTATTTTAAATATATATTTCTTTTATTATGAATATATTACTTTAAATAATCATAAGCCCCTAATTTTTGAAACAGATAAACGTTGTTTGGAATCAGTCGCTTACGTTTGTCCCGGAGTCAAATACTATATCAATAATACTATATCAAATACTACAATCACTTAAATTCCAATTATGTCCAAATATTCAACAACAAATCTTAAGACTTTAAGAGTAGTATAAATAACAAATAATTAGAAAAATTCATAGCACTACATTATTTCTTCAACTACATAACACAAATATGTTTTAAATAGGTCCTCAAAATAGTTATTAGACATTCCTCACTTATACCCCGATTAATTACTCACAGTAATCCATTTGTTCACCAATGTCGTAACAAATGTTGTCACTTACAAATAAGTGATTAATAATAGGAATTTTACTAAACTGACAAGTACTAGAATTAATCACCAAACCGGAAACAATAATTGAATCCAATGCAACAAACTACGTATAACAGCGCGATAAATCAAAAACAACACGTCGGCCTCGGCCAATCACATCTGCTGGCGCTCTTGCATTTTGATTCGTTTCCAAACATTTCCCGATTAATATTCAAGCCTACTAATCAAAATACTTGTATTCTACATTGAAACATCGTTTTATTCAAGTTAAAAACCATTATTGAAAAATACTATGGTGAATCTACGAAAAGGGCTGGCATAAATACAACACGACAGAACAGGAGCAGAACTCAACGAACTCATGATAAGTTTTCAGTTTCCTCTTATCGAAAAGTTCTAAGTTTAAAATGATGTACCTATCTAAATTATAAGTATTGAGTTATCGTTCTAAAACCCCAATTGGCCGTAAAAATGATAATTGAGAAATTGAATAAAAAAATTGAGGTTTTAAGCGTTGGGAAGTATATCAATTATAGGTTCATAATTAATGAAAAATCTAAAAACTTTATTCTTTTTCACAAAAGCCCTACCCAAGGATTATTGGTAAGTGTTTATGAACATTTCCTTATAGGAGGCTCAAAAGTACACCGGCCATTCAACATATAGGAACGAATTAACTAACTTGCCTAATAGTAAGTGTGGTTAGCGTAAAAACCTTGCACTTTTTGATATAGCTTAACTACTTGGTATGTGTATAGAAGATACCAGTAGAAGTATTTTTGTCCGAAGATCCAACCTTGAATTCGTGTAGAACACCCCCATATCAGCCGTTAAAGATGGCCGCTATTACATTCATAAATTGCTCTATAACTCTGGTAATAGTATTTCGATCTTTATAAACCTTTTGTTGTTTGAAAGATAATTTTAAAATATAACTTTTTTGTAATTAACTTTCTTTTCTAATGTTAATATTTTCCATTGTATATTTGAAAAACGAAATTTTCCATTTAATTCCATGGGAAAGTCAAATTCCTCAATAAAATGTGTTTTGAGGGGCTCAACAAGGCTATGGCTAAATTTAGAATATTCTCTAGGTTTAAAACTTATACGCAAAGAAAGTTTCTTCCAATAGGTCAATTATTATCAGAATAATGGTCTCAAAAAGATATTCATACGCACAGGCCATTCTCCGAGTTACCCTAGTTTTTTTCGGTATTTTATGGAGTAAATAAACTATTACCGAGGTGAAACCTGAATAAAAACGAAGAAAAATAACTGAACGACCGAGAAAAACCGATCATAGTAGTATAAAATTCTAGGTTTTCATCCATTTTGAAGGTCCAAAAGAAGTTTTTGGTCGCCTCATGTTAAGCATAGGGCAAAAGGACAGGCTCTGACTTTTTTCATAATAAATACTTTATCCGTCGATAGAAATGAATAAAAATTCATGACAATATTTAACATAAGCATTTGTACGATATAACATAAAAAAATCTTAGATAAATAATCGCTAAACAGAATTTATTCGTGTTCGCCAAATGAATTTTAGTGGTAAAATTAAGCTTCGCTGCTAGCGCCCCCTGTGGAATTTGGTGCAAGCGTGGCTGGTGCTAACCACACGTATTTGAGAGAGTACGCCGAATACCTTCAATTAAAAAAGCACAATAATTATGAAAATAATTTTTTAAAGTCTAGAAAATGTTTAATAAAAATATTGTAAAGATATAAAACAAAAAAATCTAAAATAAAAGTTCTTTTTAGCAGTTTAATTGAAGAGATTTGGTGAATTGCTCGCGAACACGAATAGTCGGCGCTAGGCTCCAAAAGAGTTGCGCCAAATTCCAAAAGAGGGCACCAGCAGCAAGGCTCAATTTTACTATTTTATACTGTGTTGCAATTATTTTCCCACGGGGGGCGCTAGCAGCAAAGCATAATTTTTCCTTTAAAAATAATTTTAAAACACGTATAAATTCTATTTAGCGATTATTTATCGAAAATATTTTTATGTTATATCGTTCAAATGTTAATGTTAAATATGTTCATGAGTTTTTATTCATTTCCACCGACGGATAAATTATTTATTACGATAAAAGTCTGAGCCTGTCCTTTTTCCCTATGCTTAACATGGGGCGACCAAAAACTTCTTTTGGACATACAAAATGGATGAAAACCTAGAATTATACTATTATGATCGATTTTTCTCGGTCGTTTAGTTATTTTTCTTCATTTTTATTCAGGTTTCACCTCGGTAATAGTACTTTACTCCATAAAATACTGAAAAAACTAGGCTAACTCGGAAAATGGCCTGTGCGTATATCTTTTTTAGACCATTATTCTGATAATAATTGACCTATTGGAAGAAAATTTCTGTGCGTATAAGTTTTCAACCTAGAGAATATTCTAAATTTAGCCATAGCCTTGTTGAGCCCCTCAAAACGCATTTTATTGAGGAATTTGACTTTCCCATGGAATTAAATGGAAAATTTCGTTTTTCAAATATACACTGGAAACTATTAACTTTAGAAAAGAAAGTTAATCACAAAAAAGTTATATTTTAAAATTATCCTTCAAACAAAAAAAGGTTTATCAAGCTCGGAATACTATTATCGGAATTATAGAGCAATTTATGAATGTAATGGCGGCCATCTTTAGTAGCTGATATGGGGGTGTTCTACACGAATTGAAGGTTGGGTCTTCGGACAAAAATACTTCTACATCTGTCTTCTATACACATACCAAGTGGCTAAGCTGTAGCAAAGAGTGCGAGGTTTTGGTGAAAATTTACGCTAACCACACGTACTGTAAGCTTGCGGAGACAAACGGGGTCTGATCCGTTTACTGCTGACTTCTTTACAATCTTAGAAGCCTAAAAACCTTTTTCCATAGAATTTAATCACCGTCCAAATAAGTTCAGCCATCAGCACAATCTTGCTTTATACTTCTACCCTAGATTCTAGGGTAATTCCCATTCGAACCCGTCAGTAACAAAATATAACACTCTTAGAAAACTTGACGGGAGGTCAGTTGACATAAATATGACACTTGAGGGATTTACGGACTGGCCAAGCCGGGAAATGGGCCATACAGGTGGGACGTTGCAAAGGTTGGCCGCTATTGTCAACAATTAGCATTATGTCTGAGTCGCCTTTGTCGCGGACGGCACACCTGACTGGAGACTGACACTCCGGATCCCGCTGTGTACTGGCGCTTTCGAGTGGACGTGTGATCGCCAAACTGACGTCTGAATGTAAGCTCACCTTTGCAGCACTTGAAATAGCTGATATCTTATGGAATGATGTTTTAATATTCATGAGCGTTGTTTGGACCAGCTGACTTTCTCGTGTATTATAATATGTATTCATATTTAAACGTTTATCACCCTAAAAAAAGGCTATGATCTTTCTTGCATATAGTTGCAGGGAAACTATTGGTTCAAGAGGTAACAAAGTGGTATGCGAAGAACTTTATATTATTTTACATCATACTACACAGAATCATCTGTTTTCTGTGCCTTACTCTTGGCTGGAAAGTTACTCTTTGCCGTTGACTGCACGGCAAATTTACAATGCCGTGATCAGTAAATTTACCATGCACTAGTAAACAGAAAATATAACAGCATATTTGTATAACTAACGTTTGTACATAACATATTTGTAATGTTAATTGTGATGTTTTTTAATGAAAATAAATTATTATAACTCTTAATACCTTGATATAAAGTAAATTAATAGTATATATTTGTGTCATTTTAAATTAGGTGCTCTAGGTTTTTTGTAAACAATAATGTTATTTTCGTCACTAAATCTAACATTACAACTTCATGAAAGAATTTATAAATAAAAAAAGAGGGCATAGTTTGCTGCCAGGATGTATACTCAGAGGTATGTATACTCTTTCTCTATAAAAACAATACCAATAAACGGAATAACAACATTAAGTCAGTTTCACAACGTTCTATGAAGTTAAGTAGGAAAACAAACTATCAAGTCTTGTAGATATTTTCGAACACCAAAGATGATAATTAAAAAAAACTTTTATTGATGAGTTTGAACACCATTCAAAACTCTCCGGTCTGAAGCTTTATTAATTCAGCAAAAAAACATGAAACACAAGCAACACGACTGAAACTCTCTGTACAACGGCGTTTGACACGTACGAAACCGAGTCTAGCGGCCATAAACTCCCAGAAAACAGGAACAAAGGGATTAATTCTGACGATCCTCGGGAATATTGGGGCGAACGGGAGTTTGAATGTGAGTAGCAGAAGCAATGTATCGGATACAATGGAGGTGTAGAGGCACAACGGCCCATTAGCCCCGGAGTAACGGCCCGCTCGATCCGCCAGTCTTGTTTTCGAACCTTGTAAATTGAGAGAGCCTTTGTTGTATTGGCAGTCTTCCGCGGCGATCGATGCCCTCGGTTTATTGCTCGGTTCAATCAGCGGGTGAAGGACAGGTGGGTGAGAACAGGGTGTCATCAGGGTCACTTGCTCTGCAGCGCTTCCTGGTATCTTTGACATGTTTCGAGAAGTTTGAGTGTGTATTTGAGGTGTGATGAACAACTAAAATAAGGTGATTTAAAATCATTGTTCCATTGGAGTTATAAGGGTGCAAAAAATTAAAAGTGATTCCTTGCATTATCTTGAATCATAAAATGTCGACATTCTTATCATGAAACCTACAAACAAATGTCGTCTCTAAATATTGGCAACCGAATTGAAAATGCATCGTCAAGAAAAGAGTAAACATTGGTTTCTTGAAGATCCACAGGTAATAAACAAAAGGCCCATCCAGAACACTGTCAACCTAATTTATAATTCAATATTTATGAGAGGATGAACAGTAGTTCCAATGAATACAGATGCTATAGTTCCATTTTTCAATCATTCATTCTTTATTCACTGGTAGTTCTCTGGGTTAGTTCATGGGAGTTTTGCCTTCAACAGAAGTTTTCTGACACATCGGAGGATTCTGTCTACCCAATTTGTAAAAATCAATCAAACATTATAATAATAATATTTTAAATAAATAATACAATATTAGGTCGCCTTGCTATAGTAGATTATGTCAAGATAAAAGAGAATACGGTTACGCTAAAACACCAAAGCATAAATAGTCGTTTGCTCGATCAAAAAAAAAAAACTAAACGTAGGCTTTATCAAACCTTTTTAAAATACAAGATGTGCCATACTTTGGAAATCGCAGATTCGTATCTTGGGGATTTGAATATTTGAATATCTTACAAGATTTTATTAAGATTTTTTATTTTAGTGATTACAAGAGTTTTTTATTTTATAGTGAGTCGGTGGCACAGTTGGTAGCGCACTCGGCCCCGGTTTTGTGGCGGCAGCGTCGCAGGATCGAGTCCCGATGATGCCGTATACTTTTAGCAGTACTGTTCATCCTTGTACTGTACCGGCTCACTCCTTGGGTTTGCTTGATAACTTCCACGCACAGGCCTGAGGCTCATGTGGGGGGGCAAATGCAAGGTAAAAAGAGGCCGCCACCCTCTTTTAAAAAGAAAAAAACAAAAGTTTTTTATTCTCTATATTAGCAAGTATTTTAATGAAAACAATGTTGTATTTGCAATGAAAGATTAGTTTATAATACCTTAAAACATAAAAGAAAACTGATAGTAAAGCTTTGAACGTTTTTAAATATTATTATTATATTAAGAAAAAATTGACCAATGTTAGGAGTGAGAGACAAGAGGTGATTGTGCTATGGATGTTGTATGATGGCGGCAAGACACGACGATGCTCGGGGCGATTGCTGATTCCGACATTGGTAACGATCAATGTTGGCCAGAACGTTAAGCAAGAAACCCATCAACCCCTTATTGCTTTCGATTGGATTCTAACCTGCCTCCCCCCGCCCGGCGCCCCAGGGGACTGTGTGTTTCCAGCGTACTTACGTTGCAACACAGCCAATTTCGAGCGTTACGTTACTTTACATGATTTGCAGACGGTGCGTAATATTGTTTTTTACATCAGTACAAAAGTAAAATATTAATTTTAAACAAATTTAATTTTATTACCTCCAATTTCTTGAAAACTCGGCTAGAAGTTTTCTTAAAACGATTTCCCCATTACGAGAATATAACTAATTGTTCATTAAGGTTTAGAACAAAATTTTCTAAAGAACGAACTGATTGGTGAAAAAAGTGGCGTATTAATACATTGAAAATCCAAGAAACGTAAAGGTGATATTTTTAAATACATAATAAAGTACTTAAAACTTAGGTTGCTGAAGTACATCGATTCAGACTCAATTTCATTTGAATTTTAGATTTATAAAATGTTGAATTATTTTCTCGTATTTGTTTTAATCAAGAAAACCAGCCTCAAAGATGAAAAATTTTAAATTTAAACGTATTTTTGCGAAGCAAAAACATGATTAGCATGCAAAAACATGATTTAAAGCAATCTAAGATTAACACACACAAAAAAAACTGCTGAAAAATTGTAAGAAAAGTTTCTAAACTCTGCTATTTAGCTCAGATTAATGATAAACTAACGTGTTCACAAAACTTCAAATTACACGAAAACCATTTGTATTAGATTTGGAAATAAATAAACCTTAAAAAATCCCCTCAAGGCACAGTCTTCAAAATTAAGAGCAGAACAACTTATATTGAAACTTACATATACATACAATACAATATATCTTACAATACAATATATCTTATTGTAATTATATATACAATATATCTTACACAGTAACAAAAGATTCATTAAAAATAAATCGTTAAGTCCCGTTGAAGCACCTTCAGTGGTCTTAACCAAACATTCAGCAACCTCTACTCGTAGAATGTTTGTGCAGTGCCAGAATACATGTGTTGGAACGCTGGAAGTAAATGCGGAACCGATATTTCACGTAGCCGAGCCGCATTAGCGGATCTGTAAGCCTCCGGTTAACAAGATTAAACAGCGGAGTCTAATGCAAATGTACGGACGCGGGCGAAGTGTGAGGTGATTTAGTTTAGGCACGGAGAGGCTGGTGGTTAGCGCTCTTGTTTTAATTAGGGAATCACATCTGAAGGGAATCTAATTAAGTGAGTTTGTAGCGAGGGAGCCGCCCCCACCCGTCCCTTCGCCCTTCAACCCTTGTACAGAGACCTCTCCATGTCGTGCGCCGTGTCGATCTCTCGTCTTGACGGATGTACTCAGGTGCCGATGGTATCATGGAAAACAAAGTTTATTGTGTTAAATTTTGATGTGTTACTTTTAATAGAATAGAATTCTAGTGTGTGACAAGAAAATGCTATCTTAAATTTTTGAAAGCGGCAGAAAGTTTCTCTTAAGAAATCCATTTATTTTTTCATTTATTTGGATTTCTGATTCAGGCCAATTTTTTTACTCGCCTCTTCGATGATTACTGAAATTTCAAATGATTTTTCATTAATTTTCTTGATTTTAATTTTTTTTAATTTCAGTGCTGTATTGACAGTATTATAGCAATTGGTCAGTATTATAGCAATTAAAAAGTATTGTTTGCTCATCAAACATACAGCTCAATAGCTGTATGATGAGCAAACAATACTGACTTTTTAGGGAAACATTCATATTATTTCAATAACAAAAACTGTCGAAAAATAGGGCAGTAATGTAAGGACAATGATGTAAAAAATAAAATCAAGAATAACACTTGTTTTTCGATTTTATCCCAATATTAAAGTTACCGTTAACGAACATCACACCAACATAGACTAGTACGCTTAGCAGCTACTAAAGGACATCACACAGCGTGGAGCGGCCCGACATGACCGCGCAATGTCGCTGCGACCAATTACACTTCGGTCGGGATTTGCTCCTGATTGCCCCACAGGATCATTCCTGCCTAACGGGATCGTGTAATTTAAACGCCGCAGGACGAAGCCATTTCAATAATTCATAAGCAAAACGCGGGCAAAAATACCCGCTTACGCAAATCGGATGGGGAAGTATTTGAATCCGTTGATAACTTGAGAGAAATCGTGATTGATTCGTACGATTGATTCCCCCAACATCCCCCCCCCCCCCCCCCCCGTGGACCCCCAGTTTGGAGAAGGGGCACACACAGCTGACTAATCACTTCCATTTCCAAAATAAAAACAATAACCTGCCAGCCCGTACTTTAATATCATTCCGATTGTACTTTTGCGCTCCGATTAAATTGATTTTCCCCGATCGAAAAGAATTGCCATTCCGACAGAGTAATGGTTTTTAATCTGTTTTTCATCCGGCAATAAAAAAACTCGATTTGAACGGAATTGATTGAGTTTGCGAGACTGGAGCCGCGCAATCCGGCTTACTTGTAATAAAATTGAATTAAGATTCCAGAGATTGGTTGGAATCGCTTCATATGTAAAATAACTGGATATACAGTTGTAAACTGGAGTAGTGTTTTATTGTTTTTGGTTTAAATGTAATAGTTGGTAACACTGATGGATTGTAAACTGCACATACTTAAACCTAATCTACAACATTAAACATTTTATATGACATTTATTACTGGTTCTACATTTCTATAAATAGAGTAATTTATGATAATCATTAAATAAATCTTAAGAAGTTACAATTTCCAAATAAAGGAAACAATTTAGTCTGTTTTATAGTTCGGATGAGTATATGCTTATAAGGTTCATTAAAAGCAAAAATAGTCTTAAAATGTGATTTTTGGGATTCACTTCATTAAAATATTTTTTATAGCTTAATTTAATCATGTGTAGGCGTTCACCGTTGCTGTTAAACACTTGTTGTGACTTAAATAACATAACTTATTGAGTTTCATAACCGCTAACTATGTATTTGTAGGTATAATTATCGTAGTTCAATATACGTGAATTAGAGGTGTATGTTTCTTGGCTTTTAAATATCCATTATAAGTTATAATTTTCAGATAAAAGAAAAAAATTGTCTCTTTTATATAGTTCCGATGAATATATGTTTATAAGTTATAATAAACGGTATCAGGAAACTAAGACATACTTTCTCCCTTAAAGTAATTTAAAATTAGGAAGCTAATTAACACACCAATACACACCAAATTTTATGAATATCGGTTAGTAAATAACGGAGATATCAGTTTTTAAATATTTGCCATAAGAATAACATTGGACAACGTATTGCGTTTACCGCCGAACTAAAACATCAATTATCTCCGTTACCAGTTGACGTTGGATTTTTGTAATTTTTTATGGGTTTTATGGGGTAAACACCCTTAAAAATAAAAAATTCAAAACAATGAAAAACGCCTGTAGATACCACGGCTTTAAATCTACATGCTAAATTTCTTGAAAATCGGACCACTTGTATCATTTCTAGCTTTGTTTACATCCGCACACACATAACCACACATACATCAACACGCAAAACACACACACAGACAGACACCACTCCGAAAACCACTTTTTTAATCAGAGAGCACTAAAACAAATATATCCACTAACAACTCAAATTCGAAAATGTTTACGAAAACAATACTTTCTCCATATAAGGAGGAGAAAGTAAAAAGCAACAATAGTCTCAAAAGAATAATTTTTGGTCAGATGAATGACTGAATTCATAAAGATATTACAAAAACATCAATTAATTGGAAGAATGTGTAAGCGCTCACCGTTATTGCTGTTACAAAAAATTTTGTCGTGTCATAATAATATAAGTTATTGACTTTCATAAAAGTTAACTATGTATTTGTAAGTATGATTTTAGTTTACTATTTATGAGTAAGAGGTGTAGGTCTTTGGCTTTTGTTGTGGTGTTAGGACTAAAAGGAAGAGTGTTTCCACCGTAGATACCTCTTTTACATTAATATCCATGAATTTAACAGTAATATTTTATGAAATTTAATGTAAAAATATATTTGCTACTTGTATAACATTATTCTTATCTAAAATATTAAAATTACATTTTTAACCCATTTCAGAGGATTATATTGTAAATCTCCTTATAGATATTTCAATTTACACGGTCTAGATATTTACTTTTTTATAACCATATATTTCATGAAAGTTAAGTAGTCTATGATAAGCAAGGATGCAAACAAATATCACACTTCTTTAAAATCACCCTTCTACTATGCATCATCAGTTAACTTAATCCAATTACTGAACACACCCATTAACCGAGAACTGCATTCTCATTGTAACATTTGGAAATCTATCACTGCTAAGTGATGAGAGACGAGAGGGTTCGATAAACATCAGTTATACCAGTTGTTTGCACCCTTAATCCAATAGTGTGATACTTTCATACCGTTTAAACGCGGCGCTAACCTTGTTACGCTGACGCATGGCACATTACGCTGATTCTATTACCCCAAAATCATCGCCCCTATTGTCCCCTCGCCCCCTTGCAATCTCCACCCCCTCCCCCCGGCCATTTACTAACTGTGTCTTCGCGAGCACTTTTATAGCCGCATAAAGTCGCCTCTTGTAATTCTTAACCCTTCTTTTTGTCTGATACAAACCGGATTGGTTTATTGAGATTTGTGTGGTAAGGGGGTAAAAGATTTTAGAAGATAGCTTTTTTATGTCTTTTTCGAAATTGCGAATTAATCTGAATATAACAGTGACTTTCTTGTCCCAGCAATAAATTTTAGTTGGAAAAATCATTTTAGCTCATAACAAATAAATAATTGCGCGCTAGAGCAAATCATATTTATATATGTTGGTTGTAATTGAATTAAATTAACAAAGAACAAAATAAAACATATTGTATGATAATATTAGTATTGTCTTTTATAACCTTATGGCTTTTAAATAAATAAAAAGTAAATAGAAAAAGATTACAGTTAAAGACTATTTACTTTCAGTTAATAATAATCGTCTAATTATTCAAATATCTCGCATGGTGTAAATTAGTATATGTATTTTTTACAGCTTCTAATTCATGAAACTTCAAAGATATATGAACGGTTGGTTATAAGAAAATAAAATATTGAAAAGAATTTTTGATTTCTCTTTCAAACGTTTTATAGCCATCACCACGCGGATTAAGCAGTTACAAATAACTTATAAAATATATATCTAAAAAATTAAACTACCATAGTCTAAAATGTATTTATTTTATTTTTGCTATAGTACCCTATATTTCATCAATGATAATAAAACAATATACTTCCAGTAATTTTACTGATATAAGTATCAATTTATCATTAGCGTTTGTTAACATTTGTTCATAAGAGATTTCCCTACCTATGGCAGTTTTACGACAACCACAGTGACCTTTGGAACTGCGACTCCATAATGTCAAATTTGTGGTTTTTTTGCGCAAGGGTAATACGGTGTCATTTAGAGTCTCCAGTCCTCAAAACGAATTAAACTCAATACATTCTTGTAAAGGTAGATGATTGAACACTGTTTTTTTGCTTTTCAGAAATGTTATATACTAATTTTTAGAATATATACTGTGCCCAAGTTGATTATATTGGACGAAACGTACCTTTTAAATGCGTAGATTTATATTATTTCTGAAAAAAACAATAAACACTTAAAAACTGTATCTTCACGATGGTAAAATTAAATTTATTTTGAGACCTGTACATACCAAATGACACCGGGTTCAGTAGAGCATGTACTTAAAAGTACTATAAATTAAAATTATTTTTGGAAAAAAATAAACTTAAAAACTCTTTAACTTCACGATGATAAAAATTAAATAAATATTGAGATCTGTGCATGCCAAATGACACCGCGTTTAGTAGTTTTAGAGAATGTACTAAAACGTACAGCTAAGTAGGAAACCCTTTTTAACCCTATTATTATTAACAAAAATATTTTGTTTCTTGCTTATGAAAGACTATATACTTTACCCATGCTATACGTACAAGAGTATTGTCTGCGGTCAACGAAACTGATTTTTGAGCTTCTAAAATAAAATAAAAATATATGTCTAGAGCTATAAATATAGAGTTAATAATATAAATAATAATAATAATATAAATATGATGATAATATATAATATAAATATAGAGTTAATAATATAAATAAAGAGTTCTTTCTTTCTAACCAGCATATTTTGTTTCCTTATAACCATGAGTGAGGTTAACATTAAAATTTTAGTAGCCCATGTGGTTCAATTTTGAAAAAAAATCTATGTTACGCTTTATAATTAGCTACCTTCCTACGAAAAATCAGGTAAACTGTTTAGGTAGTTTATAAAAGTGATGGATTCCCAGACAAACAAATACACATAGTCAGATTTAAAATATATAAAAAAGTATTACATACAGTATTTGTATTTACTTTTGCTTTAGTTGTAACTTGATTTCTTGGATCCTGCCAGTAAAGACTTTTCCTTTATTCAAGAATATTAATAAAAAATATTAGAGATTGATCACTTTATTCTTACTATATTACTGTTGCAGCTTCGCATGCAACGTTTACTCCAATCAGCAGTTTTACTTGACATTTTATTCATCTATAAGGATTGAATTTACTCAACCTGTGAAGTGCTCGTTACGTTTAGAAAAACTGTGAATTTACGTTCAGAAAAAAAAACTAAAATTCTGAAAAAAATTCGAAAACCCTACGTTTTACCCCCTTTAATTTGATACATAATCTTGAAGATCAATTTAGTAATCACTGATAACTCATACTTTCAATTGTGTATAATATGTTGGATAAATAGTCTCTCCGAGTTCAGATCTCTTCTGAGAGACAGTTAAACCGCCTTACCAAAAATGACTGTAAGTCCATGTAGTTTTTCTACCAATCACAAGCAGTACAGTCGGTGTCCGGATCAGTGCAGTGCCGGGCACATTATTAGGGCCGACATGAGGTGCTTATGGCCGTCCCTGATAAGCCTGATTTATCCCCGGCCAGTCGCAGTCACAGAGTCAATATTTGGTACGACTACCCCCCCCCCCACAATTAGCTTGGTACACCTGTCGACAGCGGGACATTAATACAGCTGACGTTGACAGCTCACTACCCTCTACATCCCTTCCATCAACCGCCACCTACCGCTGCCGGTCGGGTCTGCGATCAAGAGTCACTAGGGAGTAGGCTTCTGGTGATGCTGAGACGTTATCTCCGCCTCCGCGTAAGCAGCCATAGGAGGAAGTTGTATTACGTTGTTTACGTGCGAGTTGAACGGGTGTTAACTTATACTAAAGGGCATTAGGTTTAATAGAAATTGTATTGAAATTAACTCATCTAGTTAAATTTTCAAACAATTTGATTTTATCCTAGTACTAACTGTAATAGTATATTAAATTGAGCGCATACATATACTATTTCATATTCAATGATTTTAAATTGGTAACTTAGAAAATATATTGCTTAACATGCATGATTTATGTAGCATAATGAAGATTTGCAGGCAAATAATTAAATTTAAAAAAAACCCTATCTAAATACTTTTTTATTGAAATTTGTATTGCTTTCACGCATTCTCCAACAGGTTTGTAAGCTCTCCTAATAAAATGTATAAAAATGCATTATGGCTTGCATTAAAAAAGCAATTTTTTAGTAGGTTACCCACTAAAAAACTTCTCTATCATTAGAATGCTTAAGAGCAGAGGAGTTTTTTTTAGTGGGTAACCCCGTTTTTAGAATATCACTACAGGATAGCACCTTATCCCACCTTTGTGCGTGAAGCATTTTTACTTACTCTTCCTCACTAAAGGACGGCATAACGTAACTGATCTTTTAAAAGACACAAAATCGTTATGACGACTGAACATTCCTCTAAAACAATATCAATCAACCGCAGTGCTCAGTAGTTTATAACAGAACCTGCGAATTTTCTTTAGCTGTTTTAGCTTGATGAGTTACTATCCAATCAACCCAACATAATTTAAAATCTTTTATATGACCTTTTTTATCTGTACGACCATAAAAACGGTCTAAAAAACTCTAAAACCTCGTTTCATATAAACATTATTTATGATTCCGGTATTGGAATTGTCGGCGCATACATTGAAAACAAATGCAGTATTAGACAGCTGTTCATCTGTGGTGTTACCAACATCTTGGGGAGATCAAGTTTGTTTCATTGTCCGTCGCAGTCAAGGCTGCTGCTATTCACACAGTAATTGAGCGAGATTTGAGCGGACCGTATCGGAGGTGTTAATAGCAGATGGGAGCCAACAGGCTTACCTCGGTAATCCGGGGTATAGGTGTCCGGGCATGCCCCGGCCCGGGCTGCTGCAGAATGACACAAAAACCGTGTGTGGATGCTGGATGTATAAGAGACTTATGGGAGGCCATCACCCGAGGGAAACCCACAATGGCCAGAGGACTATAAGCTAATGATGTTGAAACCATTGAGAAGGGCGTTAAAATGCTATGAATAAATTATCGGGGAAAACACTATGTACTTATCGTTATAACTACAGTACAATGTAGTTGAATTCTTGTTATGTTATAGAATATTCTTAAATAATGAAGGAAATTTACGAATTATTTTGGTAAAGTTAATTAAAATCACGAGAAATTATAGCTAGTAATAGCTCGCTCTCACAAAATCATATTTTACTCTGTATTTTTATTCAGTCCTTTCTTGAAATTACTAGAAATAAACTTTGATTCTACAACTGTCTGTGTTCTACGTGTGTTTTATTCGTCATAATGTTTATACAATATTGGTAAAGAATAGTAAGATTGCCAAACCTAAAGAAAGTTATGAACGAAACGTTATCATAGCGTAATCGTCAGCACTCACAAGTCCCCGACTACATATAAGTCAATATTGTTTTCCATTGTTTCTTTTAATGTAAAATGTTACAACTTGTTATACATTTTTCCCCCAAAAACATTTGCTGATTTATGTGTTCAGCACGTAACCTATGCTTTTAGATTGTGTATGCTTCTGGTTACTTCCCCTCAACTGTAAAACTATTGTATCTAAAAATTAACATTATTTGAGGTGAATAGCTACGAAAACCTTTATGACGTTATTGATACTATGTTACCTATCGGCCCATTGAATTATATAGGTGGTATATTTTCAACCTATTTCTTCTACAATAGTGCAATCAATTGTACCAAAGCAAAATTGCCTGAATATGTTTTTGCAAATCTCACACAACGACAACCAAATCTCTTCTTCCAGAGTGTGTTTACTTTCAATCCCGCATACCGGAGATGCCGGGGAGCGTGTCAGTGTCAGGTGACTTCTAAAGCCGGTGTTTGCGGGGGTTGTTGTGTTAGGCGGAGGTGTCGCAGTCCGCGCAGGTAGAGCGAAGGAAGTGTCCTGTGTCCTCGTCCATTCTGAGACATAAAGGCGAGTTTCCGGTCCCAGTCCATTCATTGATGGACCGTAATGACAGCGGCCAGCCTGCGTGGCGTCTTCGCTCGCCCTGTCACTTCGCTTTGCGGCACGTATACCATTGCGTCGCTTCCTTATAATGCCTGGGATGGGAAATTAAATTTCGGTCATACCGCTGCGAAAATGTCAGTTGTAGGGAGGGAAAGAGTCATCTAGTGACGAGGTTATCACCTGTTCGCATAAATATGTGAACTATAAATACATTACATTTATAGTTTAGTAAATACATTATATACTATTTCGTACCTGGTATATAATAGGTTATTACACTAATAGACAAATGTCTATTAGTCTAATAACCTATTATATACCAGGTACGAGGGAGTCATACATACTATCACCTGATTGTTTTATGCACGAACGAAAAGGAGGCCATACTTTGAAAGGTAAATAAGCAGTGATATCTCTGTTTTGGGAAGTTATCAGCTTAGTACGTTGAGTGGAATAACGAAAAATGTAGGTCGTTCACATGGACCAAAAGTTGCTTTTCGTAGATCGGTCAATTTTTACGCTTTTGAAAAAAGAGCGTAACCTCGTACACGTACAAAAAACTTCACTTTTGGCTCTGGTGATAACATTGAGGTTATAGAATTGCCGGATGACTTATAAAATTTAATGCAGTGTTAACCAGAAAACTTAAAAACCCCTTAAAAATGTTCTAAAATCTTTCGATCACAGGTTCAAATATTGTAATTTACAAAAATAAACATATTTCATTTTGTTATGCTACATAAATTCAATAGACTATACAAACAGTTTAGTAAATACATTTTTAGTTAGACCTTTGTTTAGTCATGTTTATCGTATTTGCCGATCGTTGAAAGTTATAATCACATAATGATCAAATTCACTTCAACACTTTTGTGGGTTATATTAATTTATCAGCAATATCGTCGCTTGTTTTTTAGCTAATTGATTTGAATCTAGTATCAAGTAATTCCTCGTCTACGCCTGCATTGGCCGGTTTTGCAAAAATATAGCCGCAGTCATTTTACCTACTTCGTCCCTAAAACAACTGGAGGAAGCTTAGCTTGTTATTTTTCGTAAACCTTGATAAAGGTAATAACTGATTACAGTAATTACAGCTTTTTTAATTTCATTGTACTTAGTTAATAAATTTGGCCACCCGTAAAATCCAAAGTGAAAATATAAACAAATTTTTCAACATCAATTAAGGCAAATTACTGTATAATGTATGTTTTGGACATATAGAGTGAATATATGTCTAATGGTCAGCTTAGATTTGTTTTATGGCGCATACGTTGAACTCAGAGTTGGTAAGTTTGCATTGAGGTTGGTGTTGATGATGATGATGATGATGATGATGTTGTTGTTGTTGTTGTTGTTGTTGACGACGACGACGACGACGATGATGATTATGATGGTGATGATGATGATGATGATGATGATGATGATGATGATGATGATGATGATGATGATGATGATGATGATGATGATGATGATGATGATGATGATGATGATGATGATGATGATGATGATGATGAACAAACTACTGTAGAAGTTGCCCGTGGCTTATTCGCTCACGATAGATATCTTGAAACAAGAGATCTTGCCAGTGCTATTAGAACAAACTGTCAAATTAGTACCCACAGCTGTTAACATTTCTGTGTTTGAATTTCTATATCCTTATAAAATGTAAACATTGAAACTGAGGACGTTCCCAAGGCGTAGCCCGAGGGGATTTAAGGAAGTGAATAGGCCTATGTGTTTCCCAGGTTCAAGATCTACCTCTGTGTGAATTTTCAACCCAGTCGGTTCAGTATTTTTCACGTTCACTTGCCACATCTAAAACATACATACAGAAACCACCTCTTCTTTATAATAATATAGAAGATAGATTAACGCCATTTAAAAACACAATGCTTTTTGTACAATCATATTATTACCCTAAGTATTGGATCGACTAAAATATATGTTTTAATAACCTCGTAGTGGATCGAGGCACAAATGCAATTTTACCTGAGAATTAAAACTTCATTATTGTAACAACGGGATTGAATTATACCAGGTACCAGGAGGGGGGTGGGGCAATTCAGATATTTGCAAGACTGTGACTCTAGAGGCTTTGCAGTAAATGTTCTTGGGCTAGTCCCGCAATGGGCACGTCACAATCCTGAGTCCTGCAAACCCAGACCCTGTCCCCCCGCAGCGCGGCGAAGTGTCGCGGCGTGGAGTTATGGCGGCACTCGGCGTTGGCCGCAGTTCTGGCACACTGTCGCAAACCGTCGCCAACTCGCGATATATCGCCTCATTGACAGATCGGCACCGAGCTGAACGGATCCGCTGACAGCGACAAATCTCGCTCGATATTGTTTACAGTTCACATTAAAGGCAATAAAGAGTCATATTTTTCACAGAGGATCATGAGCGCCGTAATGGGGCATCAGATGTGCGCTGCGAGCTGAAAAGTAGCGCGCATTTGTCAAATGTTTTGTTTGGTCGGTGCTGAAAATTTGTTTAAATCTCTTGAGTGATCGCGGATCATCAGTGCGATGGATATTGTTTTATCAACCCCTCTCGCCCTCCGCGCGCCGCCATCTTTTCCAAATATCATTCCACGATACAAATGTCCCGTTTAAAACAACACCCTGATCTGATTTGAGCGATTCCTGCATGTTCGTTTTAGTATCGTATTTCTCACAGTATAATTCTCTTTTATTGTTATGACGCATTTTTAATGGACTTTTCAAATACTTTGACAGTTGACCAGAATAAAAAAATCTTGTATTATAACCTTGTTTACGTTATATGATAGGACACTTTTGTACAGAAATCAGAGTAAATTAAAGTTAGGAATGATAAAATATGAAAATGTACTTTTCACTGTAGCCCCAGGAGATGAAAGCACGGTAATGATGTGGAGCAAACATAACTATAGTAATTTATAGATCCTAATTGAAGTTCGAACAATTGAAAATTAAAACATTAGTATAAGTGAGGCTTTACGATATAAAGAATGTCAGTAGTACAATCATTACGATATATGTTAACCTCCTCCAATTTATGGAGTTTGATTCATGTATCTATATATACCGGAAATGTTGTCAAACGGTCGTAACTTAGAATGTCATAGTGATCTAAAACCTTTTTTAAGCATCTACACTCCCAGGAAAAGCAAAGATCTATACTTCACTAACGTGCCGCGCGGCGAATTTCTAAAGCCCGCCTATCCTAACACTCAATGAACAAATAGGGCGAAAGAAGTGAAAGAAGCGAAAGGAGCGAAAAGAGCCAAAGTCAAAGCTGATACAGTGAGTAAGCGTATAGAGCAGCCTGTGGGCATTCCGAGCTAATCGTGCGTACAACTGACTTCTAGGAAGGTGAATGGAGGCGGCCGGAAGCGCGGGACACCTGTGGGTGAGCTCCATTCAGGCTGGGGACCCTGGACCCGTGAATGGGCGATAATCAAGCCGAGACCATCAATCTGGGCCGGGACATCGCTTCCGCCGCAACTGGGGCGGCCAACAATTAACTGGGAATAAGAAACTCCATGAGTCGATCGGGGAGAGTGGGATGGAAGACCTAACATTTAATCTTTTGAATTATTTTTTTCCAAAGACCTACAACTCCCAACAGCATTGCTCAACTTAATCATTTTCATTAGTTAACATTATCAGGGAGAAACACTACATGGCGAGAAACAAAGTAACGCTAGCAGGATATATAGCTGATAAGCGTATGCTAGAGAACATTTCAAAAATATGTCATCACGACTAGGAGGGAAAGCCCGATCCAGTTAAATTAAATAAGCATCGAAATAAAAAACACTAAAAATATATTATTAAAACTATGCAAACTATCAAAACCTAAGTGGCTGCTCAGTCGTGTAAGAAGATATCTAAATGTAAGCCTTCTTTAAACGCATGTTAATGCTAATGGCTTCGGAAAAGTATTCAGAAATATATTTCCAAAAGTCTGATTTTTTAAGACTTTTTGGTGGACATCTAATTGAAGTAGCCAAGTTTAGAACATTATCTGTGGAAAAGGTAAAGAAGATACTCGAGACATAAAATCCAGAAGACATTATTATTAATTTTAACCGTGTGATTGAAAGAAAATCTAAGATGCCTGTTGCCGTAAACCAAAGGGCATGCTTAGCGAAAATATTGTGAAAACTTCAACTATAAGTAACCCATAGTTAACCACTCTTTAAAATTATACCTGTCATGTGTAATCGATGTTACACTTGATTGACATACACTGCCTTTGAAGAGATGTAAATTCTTGAAAGACCATCGGTCCTTAAAAATACCAGTGAGACCAATATTCTCAAGAAAATTCAAAGAAGAAAACATTTATTCCTGAGGATCGTTGTCAACCAAATTTCAAATCTAACTGGCATATTACACTGAACAACACCTTTACTTAATCAAACAGGAACAACATTATACTTGCTACATCAGAATCATGTATCATTTCACATGTGTGTTTCTTTAGGTCGGTACCTGAGCATTGCATCAGAAAAGTAATACATTAGTTTGGGTACAACTGGCGATTCGTTATTGTAAGTAAAAAGGAAGATGGATAACTGCGACAAAATAAAAGCCATTTATTTTTATTATCTCTGTAGGATTAGCATTACTAGGATATAGCCTACACCGTAAAATTTACTTTCAAATACCGTGTTCTAAATTGAATTCAGATATATCGATATGTGCTTGTTTAATTTTTAATTTTTTGAGTTTTTGAGGCAATTTAGAATACAAAAATCATCAAACAAGCGGAGCCACTAAGCTCGACCTTTTGATAGTCTAGCACCTCCAAGCTTTTCTTACCTCAGTTATTCGTTATCGCCTTGTCGAGAGCCAATGAATATACTAGGCGGCATGCAGTTGTGAGCTTCGAAATTACATAAATTGCTGATTCCAAATATACATTTTTTTAGGGAATCTGCTATTGTGTAATTTCGATGCTCGCAATTGTACGACTCCAAGGATAATTTTATCAATTTGAGGAACTGAAGAACCTCCAAGGTCTACGTCCAAGGTCTACTTCATTATGGTCTTCATTCATTGGAGTCACTATATTCGACTTCTAGACAGTTTGGCACCTCCAAGTGGCCTTCCCATGATGTGTTTGTCCAGCCTTTTCCCAGCCCAGGTGTGTAAGGTTGGTTCATCAGTCAGCAGAATCACTATACTCGACTTCTAGACAGCCTGGCACCTTTACCTGCCCCCCGCCCGTCTCCTCCTTCGCCAATGACACCCTCATAAAGCCTCCCGGCGCATTGTGCGCACCGGATATGGGCGGCCACCTTCTTTCTTTGGTCCTTTCTACAAATTGTGTTCCGAAAGCTATAAAGTGAAACCGTTCAAAGAAAAGTCACCCTCGGGTTCAAGTAACTGTGAAATTGGGCCGTGCTCTGACTGTTTTGAAACGCGAATTCGTCCAAGTCCTCTGACGTGTGAAATATCCGAAGGTAAGGACATGATATGAATGGACGGATGGCATCAAGGGGCGTAACAAGGTGCAGAGGATTGAAATTGAAGAATTTTTCCTAAGATGTCTAAGAGATCTGGACATTTCCGTGTATAGAGAAAGCATGTAAGAAAAGTTGCAAATAAAACGTGTTTTATAATAGTTTGCAGGTAACATTTCCGAATTTAATATGTCCTTGTTAACAAAGAAAGTTTGAAATTGTCTCTCAACTCTTATGATATTGTATATCGATGTCTCTTATCCCTTAGGGTTCAAATTACACTGAAATTAACATAAACCTGGAGTCTTCTTTGAACGTCGTAGATAAAATTGTCAAACTGAGCTAGATTGCTTATCTAAAAGCGCAATTCCCATTCTCTAAGTGTTCGCCTTTTGAACACAGCGGTTAACCAGTAAAATTACACAATGATGCGCAATCTTTCAATCGGCTTTTGGCCGAAACCGACAAAGGAGGCAGCTATTAAAAAACAATATGGCGGCGTTAGTGGGTGTGAAGTGGGTTAATTTCAGCTGAGCCGATGAGCACGACGATTTGTCCGAATCATTAGGGCCAGGAGGTTCCCAGGGCGACAATGGCAGTTGCCGGAACATTACCTTGGGCCCGCGGCGGCGGCGGCGGCGCGGTGGTCCATTCATGGAGCGTTCATTCAAAACTCTACTCCAACATGGTAGAGGATAATTTTCAGTGAGGGAGTTAAAATAGGAATTGTGGCTAAATGATATTCATTGTGAACCTAATATCTTGAAGCCCCCTCGGGGTTAATTTGTAGCTAAATTTGTGAACGTAAAAACTATTTGATAGTTTAGATATTTTCATTTAATATGGTATGCAGTAGTTATATACTGCATATTTATTTTTTATTCACTCGTTGCGAGCATAACAATTTACTTTAATAACCTAATAAAGTAATCACACATCCCGAACAATAACAATTCAGGGAAAAGGTTTATCCAAAAAAAACTAAAACTAAGTCAATTAATCAAATCCCTGAACTAACAACCCTGGCGCTAAAGGGAATTAGGCGCAATCAAAACAGCGAAATGGGTTCGAGCCATTATGTAAACAAAGGGCGATTCGGATCCGGTGTATAATGGCTGTACTGTCGGTCAGCTGTATGGAAATGCAGTGTGAACAGCCGGTCATTAGGCCAGCAAGACACATCTGTGAACGGCTTTGTCGCGGCCATCATTGCTAAGCCGCGCTTTCATTCCGTCATCGGAGCTCACGCGCCGTCCAGGTGGCCCCGCTAAACGTTCCGGGGATCTGCGCTTTCTACGTTGGTTTTTCCGGATTTAAGTGTTATAAAGGAAATGAAAGTCACGCGTTCATGTGAACAGAGTTCCCACGATAAATGTGGAAGGGTAACGATTAACATCTTCTTTATATCGTATTCGCTGATAATTTTAAATGATGACCTAAACAAGTACCCCTAACTTATATACCATAACTTAACCTATAAATATTAACTCTCTTCAGTATTAGTTTCTTACATCACAACATAAAATAAAATTTTCTACAAACTTGTGAATGTGCTGTATACAACTAAAATATACTTCGAAAAATTGCCTTTTGTCGTTATCTAAATAATGTTTCTTTAGACTATTCTGTGGAAAGTCTGTTATTTTATCTTTCGTCTTTAATCTTGATATGAACTGTCCCTAATAAAAGTATGTCGTGGCCAGTTTAAAGAATGTGTTTTTACGATGTAAATTGTTTACCTATTTATTCACCTTAGATAATTTAATCAGTAAATAAATAATTAGAATACATTTAATTTTACACATATTCTAAAACAAAAAGGAATCCAAATATCGTAGCGTCCAATGTTATAAATGATGTCAACATTATTTCAGTAGCTCTAGGAATCACTGAGAATCTAATATTGCAGCTTTCTTAGCCAATAGAGTTCAAAGTGGCGGCATCGGTCAGTTCCCAGTTCTGTTTGTACGCCCGCGGCTAAGCTGCACTGATCCTATTACTTGCTCCGACTCTCTCTTTATTTCATAGATTAAAAGGCCCTCCTGCCTTTTCCTCCTATTATAAAATATTTTTGTTGAGAAATAAAAGCAAAACATTGATTGAATGAAACGTTTTTCTTTTAAGCCGAATCGTTTCTCATCGTTAGACGCTATGAGTTTTGATCTCAGTTACTCATCTAATAAAATTAGTTTCGGTTTCTTATTGAAGGTCTTGTAACCTTCAAAGAAATCATATAGTAAGCTGTAATAAATTTGGAAATTGTAATAAAATAAGTAACATTGTAACGTTTGTTGTAAGTAAGTGTATCGTTGTAATGTTTGTTGGAGGCCAAGTAAGTGTAACGTTGTAAGATTTAAAGTAAAAAAAAAAACTGATACTTTACATTTTTAACTATAAAGATGAGAATTTATTGGGTGGAAGTATCTGCCACAATTCATTCCGACACGTCAACGACATTCATGTATCGATCAGGTGGAACGGTAACATTGGTAAACAACGGCAGTTACATGCGTTGACTGGGTAGAGCGGTAACGGTTGTAAACGAAATACATGTCCAACCAGGTCAGCAGTAATAGTAGTAAATGGCAGTTATGTGTTGACCAGGTAAAGCGGTAACAGTGGTAATCGATAGTTATTGTCGACCAGGTGGAGCGGTAACAGTGGTAAATGACAGTTATGTGCCGACTAGGTGGTGGACCAAGTGGAGTGGTAACAGTGGTAAACGACAGTTATACAAAGCTGACCAGGAGGATTAGTAACAATGGTAAATAACAGGGAAATGTTCCGACCAGGTGGAGTGGTAACAGTGGTAAACGACAGTTACAGTATATGTGTCGACCAGGTGGAGAGGTAGCAGTAACGACAGGTATAAATGCCGACCAGGTGGAATGGTAACAGTGGTAAATGACAGATGTATGTGCCGACCATGTGGAGTGGTAACAGTCGTAAACGGCAGGTATATGTACCGATCAGGTGCAGTGGTAACAGTGGTAAACGACAGTTACAGTATATGTGTCGACCAGGTGGAGTGGTATTAACGACAGGTATATGTGCCGACAAGGTGGATTGGTAACAGTGCTAAAAACGTATTTAATATTCATAGAAAGTGTTACAGTTAATATCTTAGACGATGTCAGACAACATCCGATGCAAAAATATGAAATAAAATCTTTGACACGTAAAGTGAAATTCTCATATACCCTCTGTGCACTGTACACCAACAAGGTTTTACAGTATCTAAAACTTCTACGTAAATAACTTTGACGATTTGACATAAAAGTCGTTACCATGAAAAACATTCCACTGCCATAATAACATTCAATGAGAATTATTTCCTGTGTTCTAAAATAATGTTTCTGTATTTCTACGCGTGATTTTGATAAACCCTCCTAACCTCGACTTAACTGAAACTATTAATATTCTTTAATCCGTTATTTAAGAACAACTTGGTTTAATCGAAAATTTTAGATACTGGTGATAGGGTTTTTACAAAAGCTCCTTTAATTAATTCACTATCTTGTCTTCTCTTGACAACCTTGTTACCCGTCTCATGCCAGATCATTAAAAACTTCAACACTTTTTTTTAACAAACAAATAACAACTCGTTATTTTTATAACTGAAACCCAATATCGTTTCATGATTCGACTACAAATTTACATTCAACTCATATGTTTAAATTATAATTTAAACCCTCAAAAAACTCAGTCACCAAATCTAACCTCATCGATGGTAATTCGAAGATATCAGAGCGAGTGCGGGATGGGCATTACACTTGTATACAAGGGCTTAAGTTGGCCGGGTCACGTGGCCGGGGCCGTCGCCCGCCCTCCGCCACGCGCGGCGCGCCACCGTGTAAACACCCCCGACTTATCTCTCGTATCGCAATCAAATACCGCTTCCCCCGAATACAATTAGTGCGAGACTATCTGAACAGATCCCTGCATCATGCTGGATTGACAAGGGGATGCAGATTTTACTCGGTTCAAGAGGGTTGAAAAGTTATGATTGTCCTATTTATAGGTTTTGAATTTAAATAGGTATCGATTGAGATTTTAAGTTGAGTGGAATAATAGTTTACTGGGGATCTGTATAATATATTTTTACTTAAATCTTTTGTTGTAAGTAGGATTCATGCATAAAGACTGATAAATTATTTACTCAATGAACCATGGCAATTACAATTTTTATTTAGTCGCTTCTGTATCATTCAGCATAACAGAAGGCTAATCATAATTTTCTCGAAACTACCGATTACAAACCAGTGATTACGTGTTCTCCTAACAGGGTTACAGGCCTGATCATCGTCAATATAATCCTGAGCATTCAAGAGAAAACAATAAGTTCCAAAACCGAAACTCAGTCATCTAATGTCGTCCTTTAAGAGGGTTCCCTACCTACCCCAAAACATGCCTAAAATACGCTCCGCGCGGTGTCATTTAGCGCCTACAGTTTTCAAAATAAAATTGGATTTAACATAGCATTTCAAAGATAAAGAGTTGTAGAATGTTAATTGCTGATCCAAAATCGCTCATGTTAACGTATTCCGAAGATACATTCCGTTGAATTTCGCCAAATTTAACGCCATGTATCTTTTTAATGAGTGAACATATACGATTTTGGAGAAGCAATAAACACTCTGCAACTCGTTACCTTTACAATGCCATATCCGAATAACTTTGATTTTAAGAAGTGGAGACGCTAAATGACACCGCGTTTACCCGTGCACCGGCTTGCGCGGCGAAAAGCGCACAAATTTAACATGGGCTCTTATGGAGCCGCAGTTCCAAAAGTCGTCGCTAGTGTCGCAGAAAAACGAAAACTGCCGTTGGTAGGGAACCCTCGCCAACCGATCAAATTAACTTGTTAATAGCGTTAAACGACAATGTCATACTTCTCCTGGTTAAACTATAGTGTAAAAAAAACCCTACAAAAATCAACTTAAACAGTTATATTGTAATAAACATAAACAATTTTTTTTTACATATTACTATTTTACAAAATGTTTTATTATCTTCAAGGGTTTGAGCAATCAATAATATAATCATCTATATAGCCTTTAAAGCGTGTTTTTATGCAATGGAACCAAGTATTTCTGCAGCGACTCTGGTACCGATGTCCAGCGTGTCGTGATCGATGCCAGGACATTAGCCCGGCCTACACCTGCGGCGACCCTCGGAGACCCTCCAACGATATGTTCTTGAAGCGATTAACACAACAATCAAATGTTCTTGAAAATACAGTATCAGAATTCAAACAAAATATTATGGTTATTTTGACCACTTAACTACTCTAGTATCGTTAAGACTGAAACGAGTATAAAATGGAGCGTGTGTTCCGATTAGATAACGTGCATCAAATTTAACAGCACGCGAGGCCTTTTTTACCATGAAGATTGTGTTTGTAATTACTATTTTATCAAATAAATTTAAGAGCGTTTCCTTTAAAATTGATACCAAACAATAAAACTTGGCACAGAAATTTAAAGTAGTGTTTATTATTCGGAAGAGTTAAGAAAATCAGCTGACAAAATTAATAATTAATAATCTTTAATCATTGCTCTATGTAAATTGGTTACTGAACAGTATAAAGCAGACAAAATATTGGTCGATTTGAGTATTTTTGTACGTTAATGTAAACTGTGTGCGTGAATTGGATAGGGCCAGCAGCCTGATCTCCAACCAGATATTAAGCGATATTTATTTTTATTTTATTTTTTCATTGTTTTTTTAATGGGCATAGATGTGTGATGCCCATTAAAAATAGAACAAACAAATTTAAATATGCCATGGAAAGGGGGTCTGGAATTGTTTATATAGAAAAAATAGCCAATTTTTTATACCACTGAATCATGCTTGTGAAAAACAATTTAAGATTTTGAATGCTTTTTCATGTTCGGTTATCAAGATATCACTAGTGGTACACATACGCTGTTCCAATATTAACTTTATGATAAATAATTACAAATTATATATATCTCGCTTTCTCCTCAACATATCTTAACTTGGGGGTTAAGCCGAAGAGTTTAATACGTTGGTTCAGTAACATCTAGGGTGTGGATTCAAATCCTACTTCAGACTAAATTTTTATTTTAGAAAAAAGTATGTATATCTTAATAAGAACCAGCAGCCCACACCAAACCGGGACTTGAGAACAGCAATATTAAATGGTTTATTAATCTCCGTTGACAATTTGAAAGTTTTCGCTACGTAAAACACATTTTGATGAAGGAGTAGGTATGTGTATAATTGTTCATTTTTTAAGTACTATTTACGAATTCATTGCGCCCCTACAATCATATTGCCAGTGCTGGCTGCGTTTCTCATGAAGGCTTATTTTCAATTTTAACCCACACCTGTACACGCAAAACTTCAATACGGATGATAAATTCCATATTCTTGGAATAAATATTATTCATTCCACTGGGAATTTCAAAGGTGCATTATCTACTTTGACAGTGTCAACGTATATTTCTACACGTTCCAGCACGTTCGACATTCACGTATATTTTTCATAATGCTTTTGGTTAGGCGCTAAAGCATCCAATATACGATTTAATTTATTGAACATAATTTGACTGGGACCTTATACGGCAAGTAGTTACGAATGTATAATCATTTACGATGAAATAGCTAAAATAATTACTGTATTTATTTAAGAAATTCTAGTAAACGTAGGCAGACCAATAATTGTTGTTAAGACTTAATGACTCTCCGCATTCATGATAAATTTAAAATATAAAATTATGGTTTATCTTACATTTGTTTTGAACCTTTAAATGTTGATGTGCTAGAATCAATCCTAGGCTAAGACCATTTTTCATAAATAAAAAAAATTATCAACAATGAACGCCTTTATGACTTTGAAGCTAATTTTTTACAGTAGGGAAGGTACCTAGGGTTTTTGCCAACGAAAAGCACTACCACTTTCATTTTGGCCGAAAAAGTGCAAGACCGACTACCATGACGGTCAGCTAAGAAACATTTTCCAGCTTACAGAAGCAAGGGATCGTCAGGTATAATGCCTTGCAGCCGAAGGAAGAGATAGACAACCCATCCTGCAGGCTCTTCGGGGGCTCCCCAGAGTCACCCCAGACCTCCCAAGCACTCCCATACACCTTGTTATGAAGAGTCTCATTTAGGTTGGTTCGCCCTCCAGACTAACAAACGCCTAGGAGTTTGACGGGTAGGGTTCCTCATCCTCGCAGACGGACAAGCCAGTTTGATCCACACCTGCCCTTCATAACTCCAGGTCTGACTGGGCTCCCGACCTGACTCAAGCTCAATATATCAAGCTCAATCGGGAATAAAAGTTTCCAAAGAGGCGAGAAGGAACCGAAATGAACAGGAAGCTGACCAATCTGGAAAACCAATAAAGGTACCAATACAATGACAGCTTCTAATTACTGTACCCAGTGTCGATCTCTGCTGTATACTGGTATACAGCCTAGTTGATCCTTTGTTGGTCTGAGGTCCAACTGGTGGTCTTGTACCAGTATAGGGTTCCTTTTGGTAGTATAAAGATTTTCTTTGTCGTATAAACGTCATTTTATATACAAACCCATCAAATTAATATTAACGGATAACTTTTTATTACTGGCTAATTTAGGTTCGAAATTAGCGATGTAATGATTACAAAAAATTTAGGTTAAAAAATTTTAATCAATGCATTCCATGGTGAAACGAGGAAACTACTAAACTACTATCTTTTCTTACGCATAAAGAAATGAAAATTAAAAAAAGTTCACAATGGACAACAAAAAGCAGAACATTCACTGAAATCTCAAAAGCCTCCTAGATTAAGGCTTTTCTCGTACATTTTCTTAACCCGTAAAAGGTACGACTAGAGAATAACAGCTTTTCTTAGATACTTCATCCAAATATGTATATACTCAAATATATTTCCAGTAGTCGATATGCTGCATAAATATGTCCAGAAATTCTTTTAATATATTATATAAATAGATAAATAAAAATATATATGTGGATAGAAGGATAATTGTGTCAAGATTAGGTTAAAAAAATAAAGAATGCCCCTTATAAATGTTTTGACAACATTATAGGCCGGGTAATTCTGAAGTGTTAATAAATAATTTAAACATAATATATTTTAAAATGATATTCAAGTTCATTTTAAATTAGGATTACGTCAAGGTTTGAGTTTTAAAATGTTTATGGATTAACTTATCAACAATTATTTACACTATTTTAAAATTAATTTCAACGCACTTTCCTTATGATTCTTTATGCTTTTGCAGGTTCAACTATAAAAACAAATATTGAATAAAATTAATTACTGATCCCTTCAAATCATCCTGCTGTAAACTGGACATGATTGGACAGTCATTAATTAAAATACTGCCGACGGAATAGCCCAAGTTAATTAATTAATTATACCAGCACATCAGAGATGAATCTCAATAAATATCAATCAATTATAAGCCTCATTTAAATATGCTATTGCTGCCAATATTCCATCAATTCAACAACAAGTCACGTAAGTAATTATATTATAATATCGGATTAATTTAATTTGCAAATCGTATTTTATAGAGAATATATTGAGTGAGGTGTTCTACAAACCTTAATTCACTTTAGGTTTTGTGGAATATTAAAGACTATTCTCAAAAGTTTTACTAACTGTGAGTTTATCCTTTAAGATGTTTTATTTAGGCTTACATAGTTAATCATGAGCCAATATTTAGAGGTCTATATAAACATTTGTGGGAAAATTTGTTAGTTAATATTTCATGAAATAGTGAAAAATATTTTCCAAACTCCCCTAAAAATGTTGTTCATATAGTCAAGTTTCTTGTTTTTTGCTACGAAACATGACCAGAGAAAGTATATATTTATCATGACCTTGTTAGTTCAAGACTAAATTATCGTTTGTGTTGCTAAAGAGGGACTTACCTGACCACATTATCACTAATAGTAATTTTACAGAAGGCATTTGTTAAAACGGTGCTACAAACAGAAAGATATATTCTTAGCTAATATTTATCAAACTTAAAATTCTTTCTTCGAGTCATTAATAAATATTTAAGGCTGTAAAACAATTTCTGTAAACAATACAAGCCGACCATCCAATTTTTAAAATAACCAATTTAATCTTAGAAATGTTAATTTTGCATCATTTCTAGGCCAAAACTTTCTGCTTATAAAACAATTTTTATAACTTTAATGTCTCAATGTCCCACAAATATATAATACTTTCACCATACAACAGTCGACATGCCTTGACTCTGCTGTCAAGTATATCAGCTGCTTAAAAAATTGGTTGTTCGAATATGAAAATGTGGAATTTATATTTCATATTGTAGGTTAATATGTCTCCCCCCCACTTACTTACATAATTCTTAAGTATTAGTTTACTTGATACTGAATTTTGGCTCTTAAAGTATATGAGATACTACTCTTTTATTTACATATATAATTATTGTTTTTAATAACTGATAAAGACAGCAATAGAAAGCTATTTCTTTACATGATGGAATAGCCTCTGAATAGCCAAAGAAAGGTATAAAATTACCTGGTATTCTGCCGAGTGATTGTTAATTGGTTTTGACTACCAATGGTTTCGGACCACATGTGTCCATTTTCAAGTTTATATCAAGTTAAAACATATGTACCGCACGTGTGCGGTTCGTAAATACTGGCCAGTTTTTTGTGTATTATGTAATTTTTCGTCCTTTTTTTTAACTTTTTCGTGTTTTTAAGTGAAGTAGTGACGTCTTTTCAATTACCATATGACTACTTTAAGAGGAATATGTTTTAACTTGATGTCAACTTGAAAATGGACAAATGTGGTCCGAAACCATCGGTAGTTAAAACCAATTAACAATCACTCGGCAGAATACCAGGTAATTTTATACCTTTCTTTGATTATTTCTTTACAGATGTCCTGGCATTTATACTATTTATGCCCTTGAAGTTAAGTCAGTCCTTCAGCCCTTGTAATAAGGATAAGTGAGGGAGGTCTCAAAACAGGCTATGCCTAGGGGGTTCTTAGAATTATCCATTACAGAAAAAATAGTCATCTTTTATATATTTATTTATGTATTTAGCACTGAAAATACTGTATATTATATGTACATTGTATTTAGGTCTATGTAATTAATTTCATGAATAAATAAAACTTTAATCATTTATTCAAGTACAAAATACCTTCAATATCCTGATGACGGATGATACCAAAAAGATGATGAAGAACACCAAGAAGCAATTATATCAGTTTAACCAATATTAATTTATAATTTACAGTTACCCATTCCAAAAATATCCATGTTTCATTTATAATTTCCAACGTTCTGAAATATTTTAATAAAATTACGTGGCTGGTCAACAATTGAAATTTATAATGTTAATTTTTAAGGAATGTCTTTTGCATACATACACAGAACCAAAGGTTTCTAAAAACAAAATTATTAACTTATTTTCAGAACGTTAAAATATCACCACCAGGAGCAGCACAAGCCGAGCGAGAAACTGTTTCCTGCCGTCGCCGCTGCGGCAGCACTGACAGAGCGCCCAGGATCATGGCTTGATAGTTCCTACACACGCCGCTACAGCAGCACCAATCAATGTCAAATATAAATCTGTTATTAAGTAATCCTCTCGATAATGCAACTAAACAAATAAATATCTCCCGTTGCAGCGTAAACAAATTTAAAAAATACATAAAGCCAAACATGTAGTACATGTATTACAAAAAATATTAATATAAAATATAAAAACATAATAAAAAACAATTCTTAAGAGATTTGCTGAGTACGCAGGTTTGTTGCGATCGGGGTATTTCATTTGAGCGAATTTCCTTAAAGGACTAAGCTATTAACGTAGGTCTCATGGTAAGACCTAAGCCGGAGACCATGATAACTTTTCGTTTTGGGACTTCCAGAAGCAAAAAACACAATTCGTTCATTTTCATACAAAAAATATATGTGTCTTTAAGTAACAACGGTACGGTATCTATAACTCACGTAAAAATGGTTCGATCTTAACGAAATTTGGCATGAACGTGTTAAGTAGTAATTATTCGGACGAGTTCGTAAACCAGCGCAATCAGTCCACCTGAAGAGGGGGTAAAAGGGTTAAACCCCCCAAAAATGTTTTTTTTAGTTTTTTGCATAGAAAAATAAAACAATTCCAATTTTTGTTAGCACTATTGATTTCAGCTAAAAAAAGAACAATTTAGTACTTTGAATCATTCCTGTATGTCCGTTGGTTACCGAGATATTGAAAAAGGTAAACACAGTAGGAGTTGTCCCAATGTTAACCTTATGGGATATAAGCAATATCCTCTAACTTGCTTATTTCTCAACATACCTTAATAAAACTTGGTTTGCGGCTTCATCTAGATGAGATCAAAGGTATATTAGTAAAAAAATCCACGATATTTCGATTTTTGTGACAGCTAACCTGCATACTCACTCCCCATGTCATCCTTAAGGGAAATAAAAATATTTTATATCTTCTTTATTTCATTTTTACATGTCTTGATAAAATTTAGTGTATGACTTCTTTTAGTTCATACCTACTTAATATATAATTAAAACCACCCAGTTTCGATATACTGTTGCAGCAAACCTGCATACTCATTCCCATGTGATTCTTATGGAGCTTTCAAAAACATGCAAAATCTCGCTATGTTGCATTGACATTTGTACTTTTGCTTTTAAAAATTCGCTGAGTATACAGGTCTGCTGCGAATGACCAAGTATATGTTTTATAGAGGTTAGTGCAGGTCCGTATACAGGTTCTCTAATTAAAGAAACCAGTTTAGCAAACACATTTCATTAAAAAATAAGATAATTTCAGCATTTAATGAACATTTTTGGAGAAAAGCACACAAGCTTAAAAGCAAAGCCTACTTACAAACATTAATCATTTAAGAATATTTAAAACGTTCAGTAATTTGTTCCAGCCCTGTTCGATAGCTGAAAAATAGCCCTGTGATTTAGCTAAAATATTGAACTACATAATTTTTTATCAGATAAACTAATAGGGGTAAGCTAATAAACCAATGATATAAACAACTGATGATAAACAAATTGTAGTTTCATACTATACTTAGTTCCACAGTAACTTGATACTTATACGGTAGGTATCATAAACAATATGCGCAGTAGACCAGCAAATCAGCAAGCGTTCTGCTGGTCGGTGGTGCGCACCAGCGACGGGACTACTTTTACACTAATTATTGCGCCAAGTTCTTTTGCAAGTTGACGCACCAGCAAGTCTCACTGCAAGCCAAATTAGCACCAACCACAGACAGTTGATTTATTATTATAACATGTTTCTTAAGCTTCTCACTCACCTTTTATATCAAGGTTAAATATTTATTTGTCAACAAATGAAGGCTATGTTTCATTCTAGTAATGAAAAATCTCACGAGATTTGGCGTAGTTTCACGAGATTTGCACGTGAACTTTCTGAACCTTCTTTTAAGTGTTAGACTACCATGACGTCACATCTTTTTCTTACTCGCACCTGCGCAAGACATCCTACCGTATAAAGATATTCTATGTACTGTGACTTAGTTCCACGTTCATCTTTCAGTATGGAATTTACATAAGCTGTGTATTTCATATGGCATTTTAAATTGTCCTAGCCAAATTATGTTGAAATCAGCTGACGACTTTATTACATTTTCTTATGGATATCTGTTAAAAAAATATACCCAGCAAAGGTAATAGATATCTCCCATACGGCCTATACTGAAAGGTAAATGTGGAATCAAGTATAAATATTTCGAAATGCTTTATAAGCAGATTATCTCACATGAATGTGGAAAACAAACAATCCACAAGATAAGGATTTTTTCTTTGGTGCGTTAAAATGTATTGATTCTTAAATTTTAGAATTCCACTTTTCTTTCTTGGGAAAGAATTATTTTTACATCGCAAGATTCTCTTCAGTAGATATCTTGTTTTATCTTCGAATCGGTGCTCTCCCAAAAAATCTGGAGTAACGTAATAACTATACGGTTTTCCATTTCGCATGGCGTGTAAGGGATTAAGAAGACCCTTGCTCTCGCACGCGCACTCACCAACGCGGAGCGGCCGGCCTCACCACCCTCTGACCGGCAGGTAGATGACTCATGCACTAGGGTCTTAACTAAGTGAGTAATGGTCATAACATATTTGTCATTTTCGTGAAATTACGAGAAAAATGATAGCAAATACGTATGTAGTTAAGATAATAATTCATGAACTAATATAATAAATAAAATCAGCAGATTTCCTGCAGTTAGCGCAATGTTAAAAATACCGTTCAACGTTTACATTGTTGCTTTAATACAGTGGGAGTTTTTGCCACAAAATATGATAAACGTCAAACGTTATTTTTTTACATAGTGCTAAATGTATAAAAATTAGCTGATTTAACCGTTTAAGGTTTATCGTGTTCTTTTACCTTAAACTGCAAAAACTCTATATTGTAGATGACAAAAACTCTCTATTATACGATTAAAAATTCACTCCACATTATAAACTAATTTAAGAATGTTTTGAAATTACTTTAAGCTGAATATAAATATTGGTAACTAACAAAGGGGTGTTTGCAAACATGAAACAATTTGGCATTCTTTCTAAAAAATTACAAAATGATAATGTACACATTGCTAACGACTTTTAATGTTCAAACCATTTATAGGCCGTTGATTTTATTATTATTGGGTAGCACTAAATAATACGTTATGCAAGTAGTATGAAAAGACAAATATACATAATATTAATCAAACGCAGAATATTAACGGATTGTTTGAACACATAACGTAAGCTAAATGTGATCAAAAATAATAGGTTGTATAAAATTTAAATATTAACAAAACAATACTCATTTCACCTTTTTATGTACATTATTCAATCTTAAAAATGGGTTAAAACGCCCTGTATTATTGTCCAAGTTAAAAATCATATTAATAATAAATAATAATAATAGTAATAACTTTAATTATAGTAATTATCGTTTTTTTTTCAAACATTATCCAAACCAAACGGCTTTGTGGGCGTATTGCCTTAATATATCACCGTAACAGCACGTATTTGGTATCATTTTTCTCGTCATTGCACAAAGATTCCAGATATAATATCATAGATGGTCAAAACTGTAGTAAAAAAATTGCCACTCAGTACTAGAGGCCTCAGTGCATGAGTCATCTACCTGCCGTGCGAGGCGTGGACGGGACGGACGGAGGGGTAGCTGCGTTTGTGTGTCTGTGTGTGTAAGGGTCTCCTAATCCCTTACACGCCATGCGAAATGGAAAACCGTATAATCAATTAATAAGGCATGAAAGTTCCTCTTGCCAGCTTGTGATAGTTTTGTATAGAATAGACTTTACAAAACTATCACATGTTTAAAGGATTAGTATATTTTTAATAACTAACATTGTATATTATAACTTGGACTACATTCGATAGCGTTTTTTTTTCAACTAAAAAAACTGAGCAATCGGAGAGAACAGTCAACAAATGGAACAGTAACAGGGTGGCCAGACAGGCACATTCGACTTAGTTATTGAAGGCGTCGCTTCAGCAGCACCAGCCTTGCGTCGATAACGTAGTTTGCAAGGTTTCACCGTTGACTTTGGATTCTGGTTTCACTATATGTCTTTTTTGGGGTTGCCATAGGTCCGGAATTTCCGGAACTGTCAGTAGCTTTCGCCTAAATGCCCCGATGTCCCCAAAAAGACTGTTGGGACGCGCGATTATCCCGAATTTCCATTGGCCATTATCATTATTTTTAATATTATTAAAAATAATTATAATCATTATATTACATTACCTACTTGTGGCAATGGTGCAGAAAATTGGTATATGCCACTACTGATACGGGAAAACGTGTTGTGAGTACATTAAAACTCAACCTGAACTTTTGAAACCTGTTCAGAAAAATACCATCAGCGGTATACGGGAAAGTGATCTTTTTACGCAAAAATGAACAACATTTCAATGAAACTAATAATGTTTTAATTGATTTTAATTTTTTTTAATATTATACGTTATTGGAACATTTTTTTCTGCGTAAGTTAACAGAGTTTTGTAATAATTCGGTATTATTTCAATTAAAAGTTTTAAAATGATATGTGAAATAATAGTATATTTCACTACTAGTCACGAAAGTAGCTCATTTCGGGGCAAGATAGTGTTTTACTTGCGAGGCGTAAGCCGAGCAAGTAAAACACTATCGAGCCCCGAAATGGTACTTTTGTGACGAGTTGTGAACAGTACTTTTCATCACGATGCAAATAAGTGACCAAACTTATAAGAAATGATCCAACATTTCATAATTTTAATCATTTTTCTTTAAGTAAACACAATACGGCTGAACTGTCTAGTTTAGTTTATAAAGTCAGGTGGTTGAACTGTCAAATTAAGGAATTCGTTTGTTTGGGTACGGCAAAATTTTGTTTTGGTACGGAAATGGTTTGTTTGGGTACGGGAATGAAATGTTTGGGTACCGAAAAAGCAGCTGATCATTACTTGTTTTGACGTAAGGAAATCGAGAGTTTTCGTAGATTTCAGCTGTACGGTAACGGGCAATTTTCGTATACAGAGTGATGAAAAAATAGTTTAACCATTAACATCTTGTACTGTCAGTCAAAGCGAATTGAGAAGTGTTAATTTATGTTCTCTCAAATTTATCTAAGTTCAAAACATTTGAGTTAATTTTCATAGTGTTTAAATGGTTCATAAATGTCTATTATGTAAAATTTATCTGGTTCATAAGTTTATTAAAAAAATTATTCCCAATTATAAAAAAATAGAACAGTACAAGCTTAAAAAATACCGTTGTTTTTTTCGTAAATGTCGGAGGGAGGGTGGAAGAATGTTGAATGGGGGTGTTTAAAGAAGAAGTGCCCTCCTTAGGAAGAAGTGCCCTGAATTCACTAAACAAAATTATGGTAACCCAACTTCTTAAGATTATACTCCCTAATTATTTCACAATGTTTGTGGAACAAGTGGGTACTCGTGGTGTGTCGGGGTAAAAATCTTAGTGAACATTTACAGTCTCGTAATGAATAGTTATTAGTGTGTTGAGTGAGTAAAGTACAAAATTGTCTCAAAAGTGAAAATGTTGGCGCCCGAGCTTGCGAGGGCGATGATTTTCATGAGGGAGACAATGTGTTTTACTCTGGAAATACACAAATAACTATTCATTAAGAGAATGTTAAACGTTCACAAAGATTTTTACCCCGACGCACCTACGAGTGCACACTACCTTTTCCACCTTCCCTCATCTGCAATAATAAATACCCTGACCATAAAACCTATTTTGTTAACTTAAGTAAGTAATAAAAATATCAATTTTGTTTCGTTCTGCTAATAGCACCTGCATCCTGGTAGCTGCAACCATACATGCACCAGCAATCGGTGATTGCTGGAACGATTTTACATGCTTAATTAATTCTTATACGTTATCAAAGCTGATTGTTGTTAATGTTAAGCTTATTTGACTATTCCTACCACTTCATCAGCTGTTAACGCCTGCACGCAAAGAGATGCAAAATTTGTTCATGTATACGTGGAAATTTGAAGGCGCACTAATTTTTGAATTATTGATTTCAACGTTATTCTTATGGGGTTTCTTTAACTCTTTCCGGGAAAAAAATTAATCACTTTACTACTGCTAGGAGAAAATTATTATTTTTCTCACCCAATATTACAAGGAGTAACAAGTATCTAAACATAGCAGGTGGGGCAAAAAGTCATTTAAATACCTGTACAAGTTTAAACTAATCGTGTACATAGATTACTCTTGAAATGCTTTTAGGTATTTTCTAAACACTGTATTATTACCAGCTTCAACCAACTGCGCCAAGAAACGAAAAAATCTAGGCTTGAATCTCTATTTATGAATAAATTTATAAGTTTACATTTACGCAACTCCAATTATTCAAATAGGAGTGTAAACGGAAGAGAGTCTAGCATATAACAATTCTCACGGACTTATAACAATCATTGTGAGGTCATATCATTAAAAGGAAATTTTGGGATCTACAAAAAAAATTATAGAATAACTGTCCTTTAAACAACTTTAATCATAATCGATGCAGTAAATGTCGACATGAGGTTTATCTCCTGCTCTCCGCCGGGGATTCCCCCAGGAAAATGTCTGGCGCCCTGGAGTCCCTGGAGTCCTGGCTCCTCAGCAGCCGCCTGGCCTCGCACACCGCAGCCGCCCTCAGCTCGCTCTGTCAACACACAGCACAGAGGTGGAGGCGAGGTGTATCTCCTGCTCTCCACCGGGGAGTCCCCCAGGAACATGTCTGGCGCCCTGGAGTCCCTGGAGTCCTGGCTCCTCAGCAGCCGCCTGGCCTCGCACACCGCAGCCGCCCTCAGCTCGCTCTGTCAACACACAGCACAGTGGTGGAGGCGAGGTGTATCTCCTGCTCTCCGCCGGGGAGTCCCCCAGGAACATGTCTGGCGCCCTGGAGTCCCTGGAGTCCTGGCTCCTCAGCAGCCGCCTGGCCTCGCACACCGCAGCCGCCCTCAGCTCGCTCTGTCAACACACAGCACAGTGGTGGTGGCGAGGTGTGTCTCCTGCTCTCCGCCGGGGAGTCCCCCAGGAACATGTCTGGGGCCCTGGAGTCCCTGGAGTCCTGGCTCCTCAGCAGCCGTCTGGCCTCGCACACCGCAGCCGCCCTCAGCTCGCTCTGTCAACACACAGCACAGTGGTGGTGGCGAGGTGTATCTCCTGCTCTCCGCCGGGGAGTCCCCCAGGAACATGTCTGGGGCCCTGGAGTCCCTGGAGTCCTGGCTCCTCAGCAGCCGCCTGGCCTCGCACGTCGCAGCCGCCCTCAGCTCGCTCTGTCAACACACAGCACAGTGGTGGAGGCGAGGTGTGTCTCCTGCTCTCCGCCGGGGAGTCCCCCAGGAACATGTCTGGGGCCCTGGAGTCCCTGGAGTCCTGGCTCCTCAGCAGCCGTCTGGCCTCGCACACCGCAGCCGCCCTCAGCTCGCTCTGTCAACACACAGCACAGTGGTGGAGGCGAGGTGTGTCTCCTGCTCTCCGCCGGGGAGTCCCCCAGGAACATGTCTGGGGCCCTGGAGTCCCTGGAGTCCTGGCTCCTCAGCATCAGCCATCTGGCCTGGCACACCGCAGCCGCCCTCAGCTCGCTCTGTCAACACACAGCACAGTGGTGGTGGCGAGGTGTGTCTCCTGCTCTCCGCCAGGGAGTCCCCCAGGAACATGTCTGGCGCCCTGGAGTCCCTGGAGTCCTGGCTCCTCAGCAGCCGTCTGGCCTCGCACACCGCAGCCGCCCTCAGCTCGCTCTGTCAACACACAGCACAGTGGTGGAGGCGAGGTGTGTCTCCTGCTCTCCGCCGGGGAGTCCCCCAAGAACATGTCTGGGGCCCTGGAGTCCCTGGAGTCCTGGCTCCTCAGCAGCCGTCTGGCCTCGCACACCGCAGCCGCCCTCAGCTCGCTCTGTCAACACACAGCACAGTGGTGGAGGCGAGGTGTGTCTCCTGCTCTCCGCCGGGGAGTCCCCCAGGAACATGTCTGGGGCCCTGGAGTCCCTGGAGTCCTGGCTCCTCAGCAGCCGCCTGGCCTCGCACACCGCAGCCGCCCTCAGCTCGCTCTGTCAACACACAGCACGGTGGTGGAGGCGAGGTGTGTCTCCTACTCTCCACTGGCGAGTCCCTCAGAATAATTTTATTTTGCAAATTTATGTTAAAACGTTGCCCCGTTACAATAGATGCACGGGTGGTCTGGCTCAATCTCGTATAAAGCCTTATTCAGCCGGGAAATTTGTGTAGACCCTAAAACCAAAAGTCTGGCACCCATCAACCACATACCTAAATAAAAGTTCACGGTGATCAATTTGAAGGAAAAAATATCAGTATTTTTAAATAAAATCCCTGAAGGTCACAACTAAAAAGATAGGACTGAGTCTAAAGCGTATATGAATAGGAATTTCAAGTAACAGCTCATTATAATAAACAATTTTTCATCAAAGCTGTTGAGCATCACGTGTTCATTAGTTTGCTTGAATTCTCATATAATTAATATCTTCAGTATGTTCCAAGCCATAAACGTAATTTGCTTCTATGAGTGAAACATGCTAAGTAATCTTCTGTAACAAAATTTATTAAGATGAGATTAAATAGTATACCTGGCGCCAATTCTTGGGGCCCTCGCCATCCATAAGCCCAATGCTAAAATTAACATTAGTCTTATGGACGGCTTGGGCCCCAAGAATTGGCGCCAGTTATAAAAAAGCTGTTTTGTGTTTACAACTGCTATAGTAGAAAATACTGACGGAGATTAAATGAGATGAATATTTATAAATATATCATAAATATAAATATATGATAAATATAAATATATTTCAGATTTTCTTTTAGATGAGTAGATAAAAACAAACAAACAAGAAACAATGCTTTGAAGAATAGACCCTATCTTATTTCATTGCGGTTCAGAAACAAACATGAGTAAATTCTGACTAGGGTCATCTGTACCTGGACCGTCTAAATGTCAACATCACTTTGCGTATAAAGGTAATGCGAGGCAGGTGACCAGTCCAGGGGTAAGACGACGCTCGTGTTTTCAAACAATAAAATACCTAGTCAAATTTCACTGCTCCTTATACATTTGCGTTACTTTATTTGTCATTGGAAGAGAGGGAAAGGGATGTCTTTGTCGCTTAAGTTATATTTTTTTGGATATTTCAAAATGAAGAATATTATATTAAATAACTATTGAAATACTAATCAAAATGTATCGAAACTTTCGTGTGTTTGACTAAATAAAGAACATTTAGACATAAATTGCCGACATTTAGCTTGTTCAAAGGATGGACCACAAAGAAAATTTTGAAATTCCTGAAAGCAAGCCTTGAGAGATACTTCATTTGAAAGATCTTTAATAGCAATGTATATATTAACCCTTTACATTGTTAATAGTGTAACAAAGTAATTAACTCGGTCTCAAAACGATAATTCATAAATAAATCATAGATCTTTGAAGATTTTAGACTTTCACTAATATACTTAGGCGTAAAGTATGGAATATTGTGAATGGAACCGAAGGAATAATTCAGATTACAACAAAACTTTGCTATCACGTAATTTTCGCAGATACCAACAATTTTATGTTCAATATCAATTTTTTGCATTCATAGGGACGGGTCCCTCGTCCTTACAGGTAAGAACACAGCGAGTTATAGCTCAATTGAGGTCTTGGAAAGTAGTAAACCGACCTGTAGGAAGGCCCGGCACTGTTATTTTGGAATGATGTACAGGCGTAAAAGGTGGACCAACCAGCGGGCGTAAAAGGTGGATCCAACGAAACGTTACAGAAATTAATCCATATTGATTAATGTACTATTTAAGCATACCGTCTCGTTAAACTAATTTTTAAAATACTCTCAGCTGTGACAGAAACTAACCGTTACCAGGTGGTTGTGTAAACTGTAACAAAAAACTGTAAAAAGAACTACTTTTTAAAATACTCTCAGCTGTGACAGAAACTAACCGTTACCAGGTGGTTGTGTAAACTGTAACAAAAAACTGTAAAAAGAACTACTTTTTAAAATACTCTCAGCTGTGACAGAAACTAACCGTTACCAGGTGGTTGTGTAAACTGTAACAAAAAACTGTAAAAAGAACTAGTAATGTTAAGGAGTGTTCACAAACATGTGCCTGAATCTATATTAAAAAGAGCAAATGAATTATCATATGTTTTGTTTGTAAACAACAGAAATGTAACCATTGATAACACTAACATAACTTCACAATGTTTTAACGTACTAACAAGTTTTAAAATATTAAATAAAAGGTGGTGTGATGAAAAACCGTTGGGACTCGTCCGAAAGTGCTATACCAGTACTCGATAGAATTCAATTACTCGGCTTCGCCTCGTAATTGAAACACTATCTCGTACCGATAACAGCCACTTTCCAGACTAGTAACTAAATGTTCTATTGCGATATACGACGATCTGTAACTTCAAATTTACCACTTTAATAACAGGGCTTGCTCTGATGTATTCTAATCATCAAGAACTTTAAAATAACTTGAGATTTGTTTACCTTTAAGATTGTTATTTGTTACGTCAAGAGCCATCTCCTAGGAATGCAAGAAAGATGAACGACGAAACTTTGTTTTTTTATATGAAAAATACGCCAATTCAAAGTTTTTTTTACATTATGCGACATACTTTAAGAACTATGCACAATATTGCATTACTTTCACATGGTGAAATATTAAAATGTTCAAGAAGCGCTCTTTCTGTTTCGTTCCTCCTTTTGCTGGGCTGAGATGGAGGCGTCGGGTTTCGCTTGTATAGATATTTAAAATGAGGTCCATCTGAAAGTGCATTTCAAGACTTTAATCATAAACCGTAACACGGCAGGCACAATTTCAGTAACTCATATGTTCAAACTATCGTTATTGTGTCAAATACTCAAAAGTGTAAAGTTTAATTACATTCTGAATGGTATTTAAAGAGATATTCAAAATATCCCAGGATTTTTCCCAAAATCTTTTATTTTTTGAGATATCTTATAGGCTATGCAATTTTCTTTTTCATAAAACTTTATAAGAATTCTATAGTGTGTTATAGAAAGGAATTTAATTTCCTCTAACCAAAAGTTGAACTTTTCACTGCAAGAAGGGTAAATATATTTAAAGGTTCCAATACTTCAATAAGAGAACAACTATACTTTTGAATCAGATGGTCTACGCATACCTTGTAAGAATAATGTTCTCTAATATCAAACCTTCATGTAGTTTTTAAATTTTATTGTAGCTGCGAGCAGTTGTTCAGTCGTTAAATCGATTTCAAGTATGGTAATAGGCATTGTTCAATACTCAGTATGGTCTTCATCGTTTTTCCTGTTAACTATCATTGCATGGTTGCATAGTTATTGTTGTAAGTATCGTTGTATGTTACCATGAGGGTGTGGCAGAGGGCGAGCGGGGGCGGCTGGGAGTCCAGGCACGTGGCGGCCGCGGTGGCCGGCGCCGGCGACCGCTTGCCGTTCTTCCAGTCTCGGGAAAACGTTATCTGGAACGCGACGAGAGTCAACAAACCAGTAGCCCTTCAAGACCTTTAAAATGAGTTACAATTCGAGGTGTGCTTTCCCTTAAGAGATTCAAGACTTCCACCAACAGACTGGGAATGCAATGAATAATACATTCTTTACATAACACGTCTTACAGGGCAATAATACACATTACATAGTACTCCTTAATATCCTTAAGAATATTATTGAGAATATGGATTACAATGGAATTTTATTTAAAACCACAATACATGACGTGGTGAAGGAAGGAGATAAGCAGGGAAAACTATCAACACTACGTAATCCTGAATTAGGTTTTCAATTGTATGACACTGACATTATATTAAAAATATATTACAAATAATTGACAACCGATGATTTGATAGCATGCAAATAAAAAAAAAACAGGAAACAATATGAAACTATTTTGGGCCTAAATTAGGCTTTAAATTAATTGTTTTACGTCCACATTACTATGTTAAATGTAGACAAATATTAATAATAAATAGTTATCAATTGAATTTCAAATTTTGTTGGCAAAATGAAAGATTAAAGACAAAAATTATAATATAGGTAACAATATCTGAACATTTTGTAATTTTCGAATGTTTTTCTTGCATTACAATGCGAGAAGTATGCATTTTTTGAAAACATAAAGTATGACGACATTAATAATTGAATTTCATTTTGCAGTTTTTATATATTTTTTAAATGGTTTTTTGATAAGGAAGTTTTTGTATTAAGCATCTTAATAAACTGAATTAGGCCTAATGGCAGTGAAATATTAGACCTGATAACAGCATGTCGTATACAAAATCACATCAGCAATTAAACAAGCTACAATAAAAAAAGTTCATTAGCTTTACTAGAAGTCCCCCGTGGCTTCACCCACGTTCAACAAGATTCAGCAAATGTTATGAAATAAAAATATGCCAATAGATCCCACTTTATGTTATTGGTTCCCTCCCTACCAACTATCAGGTAAATTGGTTCCGTGGTTTGGATGTGATGGAACTTCAAACAAACAAACTCACAGACCTTTAGATTTGTCTAATATTAGGAAGACTTAACTTCACTTTAATTATGAGGTTCAATTTAGATCATAGGAATCAAAATGAAATCTATAACTTTTTAAAGTACATTACAATAAATATGACATCTCAATATGGATGAACATTTTAGGATATTGATTGGTATAAAGACGTTGAAATAGTAGCATAATGAAGTGTTTCTTGAGTTGTTAAAAGCATTTAAGAAACACAAGGATAACATCCATTGTATCGCGCAAGTGATCAGATAGGGGAATTTCAATACTTATCTACTTCTCCTATTCAGGGAAAGATATAAGTTAAATGCTTAAATTAACAATTTGTAAAATATTCGTTTAAAAATATATTAGAAATTTTTTTATGAAAGCAAAGCTTGGCTTCTATTGGTGGGAAACTAAACAAAAAATATACAAAAGTAGAGTTCTCTGAATTTTTTTTCTAAAATTCGTTGAAAACATATTGGTTCAATCAGCAAATAAAATTTAGTTAATAAACTCTGAATGATAGTTCCTTAATTTTCTTACTTGAGAATCGGCTGAGAATATCTGCGTGAAGATTGTGAGGACCACCAGTATTGCCAGAGGCAACGATTGACTGAAAAATACATTTGAAAACGTCTTAAATAAAATACTATTAAGTTCTATTGTGAATTAATTTTATAATCCTTATTTATTTTATTTAACTCTATTTTATTTTCTGCCCTTGTTATAGGTTAAGGCTATAAAAAATTACAAGTCAACAATAATCTAAATTCAAATTTATTAGAAATGAATTGATATGAACATTTTACTTAAAAAATCGAACGCGAAAGACCTTAAAATTATTTTAAACTAATATTCATTTTAGTGATCATATTTTACATTGTGTTTTCCATATTTTCAAATAAACTTTAAATAGGTCAACATAAAGCTGAGTATGGAAAAGCTCTAGGCAAAAGGAGAGCCATTAATTTTTAAAGCATGAAGGTGATATTTTTAAGATTTAAAAGTTACAGTTGTTCATTGTTTCTAAAAATGTTTTGTGATTTAATGACTTATAGACGTGCGCTCCCCGGCAGCTTTAAACTATACACATATTCATTGTTTGGACCCCCTAACTTATAACTTTGCTGATAAAACGATGTTTACGATGTTTTATGTGAATTTTCTATTTCATTGTTAAATTGTATCTCTTGTAATGTTAATTAAGTATTATACACAATACAAAACGTAAAGGTCGTCAAAACTCTTTACTCAACTCTGACCTTCATCGTTTCCATTAAACCTTGACTCCAAGGTCTTTCTATCACACATGAGAGATTAAAATTGAATTAAAACTAAAGGATGACGATTAAAAACTCAAGCATATAAAATGAATATAAATATATTCCTCCGCAGAATAAGAGTGTAATGTTATTTCACATTGATTCAATTAAGCTCTGACATAAATAAAAAAATTTATTTGCTACATTCAAAGTTGTATTTTATATTAAAAGGGACAAACGAAAGTACGTATAGCTTGCGGGTAGAAAGTATGGTATTGTAGACAAATTGTATTGTGCATACTAATCTAGACAAATAAAAGTCAATGCAGGAAATGGAACAATAATTAAAAAGCTATTCGTGTCACAGTGAAGGGTGGATGTTTTGATCTTTTTCAATCGTTAATACCTTTTGTGTTGACAGTCACAATCCAAACCTTTGAATAATTTAAGTTCAGTCCGTGAGAACCATGTTCGAGCAAAGTCTTCATGGAGGAGGGCGTGAACGTATCAGGGATCAAATGAAATCAATGTTATTATAGAAATATTTATTATTATATACTTAAAATTATCTTATACCAACTAACCTTTTCTCTAATTGAAACAAATCATGTGGCACAAATTTTGAGCAATTAGTGGTAAAAGTAATGTTCAAGAAACATTTTTTTATAAAATTGGTTCAAACAAAGACTGGAGGTAATAAAACTTAATGTGGAATTAAATATTTTTTAAAAACAATTAAGCATTATTGTAAAGTATGTAATCGTTCCTTAAGAGTTTCCTTAAGAATTTCAAACAATTTAAATTGTCAAAAGGTCATGAAGTAAACTTAAATTTGTAACCTTAACTTTATCACAACTACTCACTCATTTATGAGATTCATACTAAATGCGATTTACAAACACAGAGGGCCTGTACGATACCTGGTGTAGGCCATGGGTGGTGCTGCGACGCTGTGAGGGGTGGCTATGTGATCTGCGGGGCCGACCGCACATATATACCCCGACTCCCACGCTGGCCGGCCGGGGGCGTGTACGTAGCTGGAGCTACCGACGCCGCCCCAGGCGCGCCGCTGATCAAAGAACCGTGGGTCAATCACTTTGGGAGCAGTTGATGGAAAATAAATTTAAACCTTGCATGTTACCGTTCTTAATTGGTCGTTTTTCTGTAGGAATGGGTAAATATAGATTTGAGACCGCCTGGTTGTGACTTGATTGAATAAAAATAGTATATACAAGGTTTTTTCAAGCAATATGGTTTTTGATTAAATAAACCCGACGAACTCAGGCCTAGGAAGAGCAAGGAGTATGGGGCTAGTTAATGCTAGAAGAGGGTAGTGAATAAAACTTTGGTCTAGATCCTCTTTTACCACATAAGTACTAAAATAATTTCAAGTTTGGCCTTGGGCGTGCTACACTTATTAGCACGTAGTATTTGCTATATTTCATTTCACTGTGATAATTTATTATAAGTTCACTGTAATAATTTACATAAATTGATCAAAGTCGGTATGTGACTTTATCTTGATCCATTAGTATTTGCACCACCCTAAATTTTCGGGCTGCGTGATATATAAAAGACTATTAATCATAATTAGTTGTCCATTAATTGATACAAAGTGACAAATTTGACAGAGACGTAACAGTTTACTTCTGAATCGAACGTATACAATAGCTATCTCAGTCACCAATTTAAACTGCTTGCAATAACTACTACTAATAGTTTGTATCGCGACTCTAAGAAATTATTTAGAATATATCCAATGTGGTGGATCCAACATAGCGGCCAAAATCAGTATACCCAGTCAAAATTAAGAACCAATCACCCAACAACAATCGGCGACGACCCAAAGTCAATTTCTCGAAAAAAAACATAAAAAGTGCAGTTTACTTTTTTCTAAACATCTTCCTAAGAGCCGCTATTTTCAAACGTTATTAGGGGTTAAAGGTTTCCCGTAATTCGATTTTGCCAACTTTGGATAGGTTCGAATAAACAGTTTTTCTCGTGGAATTCTATTAAAAATGGTCTTCTTACAGTTTTTTTAAGGACATCGAGTAAATTGACCGGACTAAAAATAATCACTCGCACTTAATGGCAAACCATCGACTGTTAAACGTCTGGTAATAATTGATATTGCTATAAAATCAGGATTGAAGCTCATTAACATTCCTACCTTCCTGCTTGCACAAATAAGGGCGCATAAACGATCTCCACAGAGAAGACAATAATGATTATCCTAAGACCCAGTCAAAGCCTACCATATTAGAACCATTAAACGTCAATTAATTAATGTATAACTTGTCCTGATTAGGAAAATAGCTTATTTTATGACGAGGAAATAAACAGCGATGAGATGTTCTATGGCAGCGTTTCTCGACCGGTGGCGGCGGCTTCAGGTGGTACAGGCCGCGTCGCGTAGCGCGGTCCGGGCCGTCCGTTAGCGAAGTGGCAAACATGAACTTATGGGCGAACTGGGCCTTGACATTTGACACGACCTATACGCGAGAATTTAAGAATTAGGAAATAGTTATTTATGCAACAAGTGCGCAAAGTCACTTTACGCATGAGTTGCATATTAAATTTTTCCTACGTCTGTCAAATAGACTATTTATTATGTACAGTTTATAAACATTTAATACTTGAGATACTATTTGCTTAAGTCGATATGTATCGAGAAAGAAATATCGATTCAACAATAAAATCGGAACCAAAACATCGATATATTTTTTTTAAATATCTATATTTAAATTCCCGATCGAAAACACCGACAACAACAATAGGTCAAATGTTTATATCCAGTATTGCCAACTTAATTCCTTTTTAAACAACGTTACCCTACTAGACAATACATAGTGTTTTATTAATATTTTGTGTTCTGAAGTTGAAACACTGGAGTGTGCAAAGTAAATCGACAGTGCGCAAAGTAAATGAAGAGTGCGAAATAGTAGTTTATGCAACGATTGTATAATGAATGTCTTTAAGCCACGAGTGAGATGTAAGTTAGAACACGAGCGAAGCGAGTGTTCTAAATATCTCACGAGTGGCTTAAAGGCATAATACAATCGTTGCATACACTATTTTATCTACGACAATATACAACAAAATTTCCCCGAAGTTAAACAAAACTCATGACTTTTAATAATGATGGAATAGGTCAACTAAAATTTGAGGTTAGGCAAATAAGCAGACTGAACCATGAATCGTTGTGGAACAATCAGCTGATGGGATAAGTAAACTCAAACATGAATCGTAATGCAACAATCAGCTGATGTGCGAATTGCGTAATTGTTATTATGACACTACTTCCGTCAAATGCCGAGCTCTCATTGGTCTAGAACCAGTACTCTAAAGTGACTCCAGTACTCTAAAGTCATTAGAGTACTGCTTGGTTTTTGGCATTTTAATGTATATCATTATAATGTTTATTGTAATACCATATTTGTTGCTTATTGCAATGGTCGTAGATAAAGTAAATTGAGTACGGGAATCACCTGTTTTGCGACGCGTATCGAGTGCGAAAACAACCGCTTTCTCGGACAGACGAAGGAAAAATTAAATTCTAAGTTTCCGATCGACAGCTGTTCCATCAACGCTGTATACTATACTGTGATCAAGCTATACGACACTATTACTAAACAATAAAGATTACAGCTTAATTATCAGCCGTAAAGGCGAGCATTCATAAGTATATTGTAATGATGGGTAAGAAGTCAAATACAATTCAATTGTTGAAATGAGATTAAAGGCTCCAAACTGTAAAAATGATGCTGAAATTTTAAACTGCCTAGTTCACAGTTTTGCCGTCAGTTAGAGATATTATATAACAAAACAGGGACCGGAAATGTTTTTTCTTCAAGATGACTGCTGGACCACAACCGAGATTTTCGGGAAGTCTTTTGGATTTTATTTAGGGAGGTGTACTTTATTTAACATCTGTTTAATGTTTCAAATTGGTTAGGATTTGTAAGGTCATTTTTCTAATATTCCTAGACTATTCTAAAAATCAATTCTTAACTCGAAAAAATAAAAACCTGTGTAGGCAGAGATTAAGAACAAATCACGAAACATTCTCAGCCTACAGTTAATAAAATGCGAAGAACATTTTTAAATAGATGTTTATTTGGTTTGAGGATGATGTATTGCTAAAAAGTAAAAGTTAGATTAAATTTAACGCAACTAACCTTGTGATTTGATAAAAAACTTTATTTCTTCTTCCGATTTCGGACACAGTGTTCGTTAAAAACATAATGAGAAAGAAAAGAAAATGTTGCCCAACTGGGTATCGGGTATTTCCTATAAGTTGATTACTGAATTGAATAACGAGATCATTATCAATTTAGCTTTATTTATTTATTTATTTATTTATTTATTTATTTATTTTACATGCAACAATACAGGTTATATACCCAATTACATTGTGCATGTTGCAGAAAAAGACATGCAGTTATCATAAAGTCCACAATATTTCAGTCCAGTCCAGTTCAACGAACATAATTATCACTATTAATGCAAGTAACAAAAAAACAAATAAATAAATAGCGTAACAGTAACAGTAACAATAAACAAATATTAACAATAATTAACAACAATAAACTCTGCTAAGTCTTAACAATAACAAGAATGGTAGTTTATGGTAGTTTGACATTAGATTATATATAATTTACTATTATTTATTAATCCTAGATGCTATTTATTATTTATTAAATGTAAGTTTTGTATCGAGGATACCAATTCCAACTTTATTATTTCGTTACATTTGTATTTATTATGATATAATGACTCAAAACTACTGCGTATTCGATCCTTTCTTTTTGTATACTAGACTAATCAGGCTTAAATAATATGAAAAAAATAAGCCTAAGATTATAGGTGGATAATAATGAAAATTATCTTTATTGCAGGATTATGACATCTACACTCTATTGGAGAAGAAAGTAGAAACGCAAAAATTAGGTTGAGCAGGCCCCCTTAAAATGGCGCTTGCCTAAATTGTTTCCATTTAAATCATTGATAATAATTAGTTATTTATATTGAATAGGTAGACGAGATAGACTCATCATAACAGTGAAATAAAAGTAAGGTCCAGGTGAGGTCCAGGTAAGGTCTTGGTATTGAAATGATACAAGAGAGGAATGCAATGTGAATGATCTATTTTATGAGCAAAAAAATAGAGATTTTTACTAAGCGAAGCAATTATCACTATGTATGAAGCACTATCAATTATGTATTGACTATTTTTTTACACTTAAGGCCGATCGCACCATTCTAGTTAAAACTATATTATTATTAAAATTATTATTATTAAAATAATTTTTGGGATTTTGTACAGAGCAAATCAACCCCTAGAAATTAATTTTTCTGCACATGTTTGGTATCAAATTAAAGCTATTATTCTCTAAATGAGCCTTTTGTGGGTTTGGAAAATATCCCATTAAAAGCCTTCACACAGGAGGTTTTTGAAATTTCAGTAAAAGTGCTACTATCTGTGTTAGAACCTGTGAACTTTCTCCAATTCACATTTGTTTGTAACAAAACAGATGATCAAGATATGAAATAGTTCCAGAGAAACACCACAGAATGCAGTGCTAGCAAAAGTCAGTTAACATTCATCCACATTATGATTTTTATTTCTTAAAATATTGAGTTTTTTAAAGACAACTGAAAATAAGGATGAGTATTTGCCCTATTGAAACTAAGACCAACTGTCTGTAATCATATCAATTTACTGTATTTATTTTCATAAAAAGCAAACTTAAAAGGAACATAAGTAACTTAGGAGGTGCTCTGGAGATGGGATTTTCTAACAAACTATTGATAGTGGATATACATTGATATACATGTTTCAACACATTGATGGATGATTCAACGTTTAAAGTTTTGAAATATTAGTTGAATATTAACCTAAAAAATTCAAGAGTTAAAAGACATTTTAAATTTAAAACCTGTATTTTGTAAATGTACTTAGAATGCGAAGGATATTGAGGTGTTAAGGGTTAACCTGCCTAATTAACTCCTTAAAATGCTTCAATGACGATATGCCTGTTTTAATGAAGGCATTTCATAAAAATGTATGTTATTTGCTTAGGTAAAAATTTGCCAAACATGTCTTCAAGATGCGAAACAAAAGAGCAGATCACGTTGAAAATTTAATTCCCTGGCCGTTATGAGAGTTGAATAATTTGTTTTCACGGCGAATGGCTATTTTATAAATGTTATGTAGATATTAGTTCATCAGTAGATCAGTGGTTTGTCCATCTTCTTACCACTTTTTCTTAATACCTAACAAAGCTGAATGCAAGAAACTGACGCGAAGATGTTGTGTAGAATTAACATTAAGCTTCAATACTTTTGAAAAGAAAACTCTAAAACTGAGACAAGGAGCTGCGCCAAGTACATAATGAGGGTCCAGGTAAACTAACCCCATTTTGTGCAAAATGAATATTGTTGCACTGTCAAAATTTCAAAGTGTACAACGTATACATAGACACTGTTAAAGCAGATGAAATAAATGATCTTCTCAAATTATGTAAGGAATTTATTACACATATTGAAGATTCAAGACTAAAGTAAAGAGTTATTTTTTCAATTTTGCCCCGATGTTCAATTACTAGTAATTTTATTCCAGTTCCATGACAAAAAAAAATTAGTCTTGAAAAAAGAATTCACAAAAATACACACACTTCCTCATTGAAAGATATTTTATGCTGCAAAGCTCCATACATAATCAACATGAAACTAAAGCCTATTTTACCAAATTGTTTTTAAGTCACGAAGTGACGCGGGCTGCTAGTTAAGGTAATCTAAATTAAGTCTATCTTAAAGTGAAATCAGCTGATTGAATTCAATTTTATTATTTGGTTTAAATTGTAACCGTGTAACTAATTTTCAGTTTAAATTTAAGGTTAAATCAGAATGGTGCAAACGGCCCTTATGTGTTTTTATTAAGTTGAGGTAGAGATTTTGTAACTTACATAAAAATACAATTTTGGCAAATACAATCAAATAATGTACAATTATTATTACAACACTCAATTAAATAATTTTAATTCATTTTTTGTTTTACAACCCAATTAGGGCCTATCTTTCAACGTGGTAACGTAGTTTAGAGTAATGACGACAGGTGGCACCAGCAGTCTGGCAAAGCACCTCTGCCCCTGGCGGCCACTTAAACAACTCTGCAATCAGAATCAACTTATTTGATATTTCAGCAAGTAAAGAAATTTCAATAATATTGACCATAAGCTTTAATTAATATTATTGGACATAATTTCTGAAATTAATTTCTGCAAAGATTTTGAAGATTAGGCTTATTTATATTCCAAAAGAAGTTTAAATACTACCAAATGTATCCATTTCACACCGTCCATCTCAAAACTATTGCAAATGACCTTTTGCCAGATATCAAGGGTTATCTCTTAAAAAGGCTTCATACATTTGGGATATGCATAACCAGAAGCGAATGCTTAACCACGGCCCCTTAAGGGCCATGCATCGTCGACCTAATCATGTCACATTTTGCCGCAGACATGTTTTCGTTGTCTCATTCACTGTAGCATTTTTATACTTTGGAAATTCCAGAAAATGGTATTACTCTATACGTAAATAATTTTGCCAAATAAATTCTGATCAAAATTTTTTAGGCTTTCCTGGGAATGATACTGTATGAACATTGACATTTTACAAAAGTAATGTTGGTCTAAACATTTTTCGGCCACCCACCGTTGTAAATCCAATAACATTTTATAGAAAAGGTGATATATCTCTATTTATTTGTTCCAATTAAACGCAAATCTACTGAATCAACTATAGGCTGGAATTATACAAAAATTTAGATAATGAATCCGACCAACAAATAGGCGTATTTTCTCCTTAAAATCCCCTCAGGTTTCCCCCCGTAGGTTACCTACGCTTATATGTTTGTTCTATTTCTGGGAATTTGGTAGTTTTTATTTGGTTCCTTAGAAACTATTGTTAATTAGCCACTTTAAACGTGCGAAGAATGCAGTTACAACAGCTTGTTGTAACTGTAACCATAAATTAATATGGTTACTATGTATCCGTTTATTTGTTTGTACCGGGTAAATGCAAAAATCACGGAACCGAGCTTCTATTTTACAACAATATCGATGACGTACCTGACCAATACATAACCTGTTCTCCACAAAGAACTATACTACTGGAACGCGCGCTGCCTATAAGCCGCGTGTTGTGGTTTCCGGGCGCATGCAGCAGTGTGTTTCGATTGCATCCAGGGACGCGCAGGCACTGAAGCGGGGCACGAAGTTGGCGCGTCCATCGTGGATATGCTAGTTCGGCTTCCCGCCTTCTCACCTTAACTTGAAGTTTATACCACTTAGCACTGAGATAAAAGGTTGAAATTTTGCAAGTGAAAAGTCCTTTAGTTTTGAACGGTAATAGTATCAATTATATTCCAAAAATAATTTTTGTCTAATTTAAAACATTAGAAAAAGTCAGAAGTTTTTATTCTTTAAAACTTGACACGAAAAAAGTCGTCGGCTGCTACTTTTTGGATTTTTTGGTCAGGTAAAATAAAAAACGGAGGATATTGTTGATGAAGAATTGAATGTTTTAAATGATATTTTTGGAAAAAATAGCTGCCGTATTTTGGTTATTAAGTTAGTTTTTGTGAGAGAATTTATCCATGCGGCGCCAGGATAAAAACGAAGTCAAATCTAAACTGATGTTAACAAAAACAATATACATTTAAAAATACAATTATAGTATCAAATTAAATGTATGAATCTCAAAATTACAATGGTACCAATTATACATGTTTTAGAGACAGTTTGTGCATTGTAGGAACGTTACGTATATTCCGTGGTGGCAGTAACTATCGAATGTTAGGACAAGCTTCTAGGTTATCGATTGTTACCATGTATAAATTGCCTCTAAACCATTTACAATTGGTACCATAGTAATTGTGAGATTCAGACCTTTAATTAAATGTTTTATCTTTAATTGACAAAAATGCCAACTGTGTTGAGTCCGATCCAAGTTCACACCTTGGCCTTCTTGAGTTGGTCATGACAAGTGTGAGTTTTCTGATGTAGGGGATAATAGTGATATTGACAGTGTTATACTACAAGTCTTGGAAAGTTATGATGATTCTAGCTACAAGAATGAAATTTTGTACTTCATTTGTGGCGTAATTGTTAGGCGCATTGAAAAAAACATAAACTGTATCGAATGTAGTTCATTACTCCATACAAGTGATAATTAGATCACACACGAGGTTTATAGATTTTAAATCAAAAGGTAAACTAATTAGGGCAAGTGATGTTGTGTTCAAAATTTTTAAATATGCATATTCACTCAAGCTAACTGAAACAAAGGCTACCACCAACGATTTAACCTTGAGAATATGTAACAATTTCACAGGTACTGTACTATTTTTAAAAATCACATTAGCAATGACGAATTCCGTGGAAGTCACGAATTATTTTTGATCAAGTCTGTAGCTAAATTATTTTTTTTAAATTATATCGCATCACACTGCCAAACAGGAAACGTTTGAAATCACAAACAAATCTAAGTTAGGTTTAAGGCAAAAGTTGACTAAGTTGATTTTATTTTCTAACTTGTAGATTAAGTATCTGATGATTGTGATCCAAGTTGTAAAACTTGTCTTAAATTAAAGTATAATTTATATTTAAACATTGTTTTATTTTACCTAATAATTATTTAGACATTTTTAGTCCTAATTTTCAACAAAATGTAAAATTTACCAGTAACATCTTATAATCAGTCATAATATTCTGCGTTAAAATAATCAATAAGAAATACAATCGGTCAAAAAAGTTATAAAAATTGTTGACACATTCATTTTGAAATATGTTAATACAGTATATCAGAGTTTACAAGGCGTTTGAAGTGCTGCAATAGGCCGCAACAGCATTATTGTAATGCCTGAGCCTTGGCGCGGCCTGTGTTCCTGCCCCGCCCTGGCGCCTGCAGGCCCCGGACGCAACCGCGGATTCCGGCTCGCTCTGTAGACCCAGCGCGCGTTCCAGTAGTATAGTTCTTTTGTTCTCCATTGTTACTGAACTGGTTGTCAGTACACGCGAAAACTTAATACGCATATTCGACCCATTGAGACACATATACGACACGGACAAAAAACATTAAACCACGACATTCCGAAAGACCGCGGCACCGCGGATCTGCACTAGTGGACCTACAAAAGCTAACTAAGTGAGACTATTCACCCTTTACCTCTATTTGTTCTAAAAACAAAGCCGCTTACATTAACAATTAATGTCTATCGAATTAATTATTCTAGAAAAGTTAAGCTATGTGACATTTAAGACAAATGGAGTTGATTTTTTTGTTTTTTGATGGAGTTGACTAGTTTTGATTTTTGACGTACCTATGATGCTATGTAAAACTATGTATTTTTTTCATACGAGCTTTTATCTAAATATTTGATGACTAAGCCTATTAAAAATTAAAACTCATACCAAATTCCTTACAGCAAAAATAATGATTTGAGTTATTTAATGTAGCAAATGTTTAAATAAGAGATTTTACATTCAAAAACTGCTTCATGCTTTCACAGGGTAATGATAATTCTTTAACGAGAGAACATTGGAAGAGCTGAAATTATTTTGGTTCACTTCTCAGAACACTATAATCCTGAAGTAGTGCTAGCTAGAAACAACCTCATTTGAACTTTTGATTGATACATTCCGTTTTACCTCTGGTTTAACCTAATCTCCTACACATGGCGAGGTTCTCGAGAAGTACTTTGTAAGGGAGAGATAATTATTAATGTTGAGTTCATTGTGATTAAATCCCGCAATCTTTTACAACAGGTAACTTATTCATTTACATTTTAACAACTGTAAAAAAGTGTTATTATTACAATTATTTGAAGGTACCACTGAGTATTTTCAAAAATACTCTTTGCAAAGTCTCTAACTACATTAAGTTTTATTTAATAAGTGGTGTAAATGAGATAATTTAAGATTACAACATAAGGTCTATTACCAATTCTCTTGGCCTGTATAATCGACTAAAAACTGTGCTTTCCTTCAAGATCGCTTCTCTATCTTTTAGACAATAAAATAAACGCTTAAAATCCGCTTTACGCCGTCAAACTCATTTAGTGGCTCATTTCTGAATGATAAAGTTTAAAACCACTTCAACATTTACCTTCATTTGTTCTAAAAACAAAGCCGCTTACATTAACAATTAATGTCTATCGAAGGTATTATTTTAGTGAAGGCTTGTAATACTGAAATCACAGAATATGAACCAACCGTATAAAGGCTACTGGTGGAAATATTGATTTTTTGATACACTACTATAAATCACCCATGTTCGTCATATGTTTATCACCTGCGAAAATTCATTACTACATTTTTTACTTCGCAAAAACAATGTTTAATATGCAAAAGTAATATAGTCATTGATTGTACCATACATTATATTGAATACGCGTGTTCCTATTGAATTTAATCTTAAAATTTAATATCATTCTGGTAAAAAGTGTATGAGATAAATCTCAGTAATTGGATACCTGCCATAAAAAATTAATAAGTTCATGCTCTGTTTGTTAATCCGGTATTCATTGATTTTAGAATTACCAGGATCAAACAACATAGATACAATTCAAAAGGGCTATAAAAGATGTTTGTTTAAGAAAATAAAGAGAATACTATACATCTGGTCCCACAACATAAATGCAAGTTCTTCTCGGTAGGCATTTGTCATGATGGTATCTATTATTAAATTTAATTGGCTACACATCAATAGAATTAAACATTTTTATAAAATTTGTATATTTCGGACCATGTTCTAGGTCCATCTTCAGCCTTTTAACTGGAACAGGTTATGTAAATATAAACATTCATCATTTCATAAAAACATATGGTAAAATTATTATAAATAGGTAAGATTATAACATATTTTTGAAATTCTTGTATCTATATATAATGTATAAATCACTGTAACTAATTTTGAATAAGTTTTCCATATTGAATTTTGTTTTTTACTTCCTCTTCTACCATGGGAATGTACATTTGGCTGATAGTGGCACTTGGTTGAGATATTGCATCTTTTTCTACAGCCATGCGTATAGCTTCCTTAATAATTCTTTTTCTCCATTTTTCTTCTTTAAGTACTATACTAGGTTCTTTCCAGTTTACTAGATGGCTCTCTGACAATGCATGTTCGCTGAGTTTTGAGCTATTTTCCTGCATTTTTATAATGTTCTTTTTGTGTTCTTCTATTCTTTTTTTAAATGGCCTGGATGTTTGCCCAAAGTACGTTTGGCCCTGGACGTTCTTGGATTCTTTGTTTTCGTTTTTCGGCTTAACTTTCGTGAGTTTGCTTCTTAACGTACAGTTTGTTGTGAAAGCTGTCCTAATTCCAAATTTCTTATTTATTCTTTTTATTTTTTCTGATTTTCCTCTTACATATGGAATGGAGACTGTATAAATAAATCTTTGTTGGCTTTCCTCTTGTTCATGATTTCTTAATATTTTGTTTTTGGTTTTTCTCAAGGCTTGGTTAATTATTCTATCAGGGTATTCGTTATTTCGTAGTTCCTTGTATATATATGAAATTTCTTCGTTTAATAATTCTTCATTGGACGAAATTTTATGAGCTCTCATGAATAATCCTCGAGCAATGCCTATTTTTACGTGGTTTGGGCTGTTAGAATGGTAATTTAAATACTGTCCTGTATTTGTTGGTTTACAATAAACTGATGTTATAATCCCATTAACTGTTTTATAAATATATGTCTAGAAAAGGTAAGCCGTTATCTTTTTCGTTTTCAACAGTAAAATTTATGGAAGGTCTTAGAGAGTTAATGTTATGATACAATCCGAAATATACCAATTTTAAAAAAATGTTTAATTCTATTGATGTGCAGCCAATTAAATTTAATAATAAATGAAAGTTATCCGCTCAACAAATACAACATACCCAACACATCCTGAATTTGTTTTCAAACACATCCACGGTTTATATCTTACAGACCTTCCGAATACCGTATACAGGCTACAGGTGGAAAAATTGATTTTTTGATACACTACTATAAATCACCCGTTTTTGTCATGTGTGCGAAAATTCATCATTACATTGATTAAAGTAATGTTTACTCTTTTTTTTAGATTTTTCCAATATAAACAAACTAACTCGAACCATAACTATTTGTTATGGTTTTATGAGCTGTGAAGCGAAAAGTGTCTTTTAAAACACGACTTCTCTACCATGCACTTCTCTACCATATTATGTGCTCGATAAATTTCGCGCTTCAAATATTTACATCCTTGTAAAAAATATACGATTTCACGCAGAAAAAGCCATCACATGTTTTTAACAAAGATTCTTTTGTCTATTTTACAAGTTCAGATTTATAGGTTTAGCTATAGGCTCTATAGCGTGATCTTTTTTATTAACGTGTTGTTGTTAGCATGTTTTAAAATAACATTTGTTAATATCTTGAATCAAGTAGAAAGGTTTCAAAAGTATTTGAATTCTGCTTAATAATGCAAAAAATAAATCTTCAAAATTGTGTGAGGCCTAATGTTAAAAAAACTTTCATTAAGTTTTTTTAGCGCATAATGCAACTCATTTTGAATGTAGTATTTTCCTTTATATTATTTAAAATCACATACTGCATTTTTGAACTGTTTCAAAAAACGGATTCGCTGAACGTTATTTCACCAGTTTGACCAATGATTATTGTATACATCTATCTGATTAGCATGGAGATCCAGATTGGTTTTTTTTAAGTTTTTGGATGAATACGTTTTTTCTGCCTTTACTTTAAAAGTCTTTTGACTTTATTGCTAAATGTATGATCAAAAAATATGATACTGCCTATTATCTGTAGGCGTATAAAAATTGTTTATAAACATTGTACTTTTTGATGTAGGTAATGCGTCATAAATCAGTAATCAGTATTAAAAGGAAAATAAAAACGGATCTGATTTAAATTACTATTCATTACTAAGTTATTAAAAAAATACTTGGTTACAATAAATTAATTGAGGCCTATGTACTGTTAAAATCTATTTAGAAATCTTATATATTCTCCTAACAAAATTAAACCCAAGGGTAATAGTAAAACGTTTAATTCACTCGATATTGAAGTATGTTACAAATGAAAAATGATTCATCAAAAATATCAATTATCAATCTTTATAAGACAACAATTTTATGAACAAAGCGTATTGCTCGACAAAGCTACCGCAACATCAAATCCCTCCCGGAAGATGTCTCTTCCTATCAACAGCCCTACGGTGATCTCTTATAGATCAGTTTAAATAATAATCGTAAGAATATTCTTTTATCGATGCATTTTAAATATTTATTTTATTTTAACCGATCTAATACTGTTCGTACTATAATTTACTACCATTGAATGTTTGTGATATTTTTGTCCCACAAATCACTTAATTAACTCGTGAGAAAAAAGTACCTCAGTGGCGAGACGGATAGTAACCTATTTAAATACTTGGAAAATCAGCATTACTCTGCAAGAAAAATAGTATGTCGCCTGTTGCAGATATGATTTCATAAATATTTAATTTTTTGTACAACGATAATTATTATAAGAGGTCAAAACTGCGAATTAACCAACTCAAACTCTGCTCTCATAAAAAATAAAGGAAATTCACCAAAACAAAAATTTCTTCTCCGTTTCACATGCTTTAAATTCTTAGCCAGCAAATATTTCTCTGAACATGTGGGCTCAATTATTTTATTTTTATTAGCTTTTGGGAGACATAGCCTGGCGATGCTTGCTGAATAAGCGGTGTCATTTCTTTTGAGCAAATAAAAACAGGAAATAATGAAACAGTATAGGTTATTAGAAGATTTTCTGAAACTAATTAGTGTTTGATGATATAATTACCAATGATACGGCGCGGCGGCTCCCAGGAGATGAGGATAATCAAAGCACGAACTTTCCGTGACGGCGGATGTTGATCTGGCGAACCGCGACAGGGACTAATAACCTCATGAAAGGATTAATTCTCACCCAGCTTGCGTAGTACTAGTGAAAATTTTAAATCAAACAAAGATATTTTTGTTCATCGAGTTTATTTGTTACTTTTTTATTCACCTTAATTTTAATAAAAAAATCAAAACTAATCAATATATCGCTATATTTATGACTAGTTGACCCTGAGCTGAATAGTACTGTTATGTGTTGGGGTTTATTTACTTTAATGATGAAGCCATTTAGTCGAAAAGAAACTTTACAGAAAATTAGCTGAATAGGTCGGAACATGTTCTGAACATTATGTGAATCTGAGGCTGCTAGTAGAGTAATATAGGAGCGAGAGGAATATGTAGAGTCTTATTTGATCTAAATGTTTTTCTTATACAGGTGAGGTTGGAGTTAGACGATGCTTTTTAGACTACCGGTACTTGACAAAAAAATTACCATAAATTCGTTTTATCGTTGAAAATTTTAAGAGTTTTTTATACCATTTTAATTAAGGAAAAAATTTATTCATAACCGTGTGTACGATTTTAAAGTTAGTTCAGACATGCCTTTTTAAAAGCTAACTTTGTACAAATTGTCGATTTAACGTATAGAACCACTGATTTAAGAATAAGAAGACAATCCTATATAAAACACTAGTTGGTCAAATAAAGTATATTCTTTAATTTCATTGGAATCTCTTGAAAAGCATATTGGTGTTCGCTAGTGTTTGCAATCAATGTACAAGTTTAATGTCGAGAAGCAATTCAGAACGTTACAAAAAACTCTCTATAGAAAAAGCATATTTAATAAAGTCAAAAAATGTTGTATACCGATATAAAATTAACTTGCTTAGTCAGAGTATTTCAATTTGAATATGATTGCACATTCTATGAGAGCATGACATCATAAAATCATCAAAACAACTGGGGGGCCATTTAATCTGGTTTCAATAGTCAGAGGACTTTTGTAAAGGAAATTGGCGAGCAGAACGGCTCAGAAATCGGAGAAGGGAAGGACAATTATCGCCCTCTCCCTAAACATTAATTAGCCAGACTCCTCTCTACACAACTGGGGCTTAATGATCGTGGAACCGTTTAACACTGAGTCCGAGAGAAAAAGGTTTTATCTCTGAATATATCAACAAAATTATTTGCTGATTTTATAAATGTATAAATGTTCAAAACGTCCATACTTGGTAACTGCTTAAAATACACTCAGTCCAAATTGTTTCTCGAAATTAAACTTGTATTTTAATTGCAAACACTAACGATCATCAATATTTTTCTAAAGTGAATTTAAATTAAAATGTTAGTCAAGAGATTTCAATTAAAGAATACTTTATTTCACCAACGCGCGTTGTAAATAGGATTGTCTTCATATTCATCACAAGAAATTCTATACATTGAATTGTCAATCAGCTACAAAGTTTGCTTTAAGCAAGGCATGTCAGAACCTCAGAATCGTACACATGGTTATAAATATTTTTTTTTCTTAATTAAAATGGTCAATAATTAATTTTATATTATACAGGGTGTTCAAAAAATGTGGGGCAATAATATAGTGGTGATTCCTTGGGTCAAAATAAGCAAAAACGTTTATATAATTATAGGCCCTTAAGTGCTTCGTTTTCCGTCTGTGTGACTGTAATTTTTACATATTAAACCATATCTCATGAACCTTTTAACATATAAACTTCAAACTTGGTAGATGGACAACCACTATTAAGAACTATATTTGAAAGAGGTATCAAATTTCTACTTTTTACCATTTCAAAATGGCGACTTTGTTTTCAAAGCTAAATATCTTATAAACCGTAAATTTAATAAAAACTAGCAGATATACCCGCAGCTTCGCCCGCTGAAAGGATAGCTCATTTTAATTCAATTATATTATGCCTTGTGCAATTTTTAGGAATAATTAACAAATGGACTGATTTATTTGGGTCTTGTGAGTACAATTAAACCCTTAAGATGCAGCTGATTATTCCACTCTAGATGAAAATGATAAAGTGTAATGCTTCCTCTACACATGTTCCCATCATGATTAGCAAATGGTATAAATTAACTTCCTCCAATTTCCCAATACAGAGAATGAGGATAACCCGTAATATAAAACAAAGAAGACACTAAGGATGGATTTTCGACTTGACATCAATCTGAATTTAGCACGTTTTTTAAAATAAACCGAAAACTGTAAGAAAAAGTAGATGGTAAATATTTTGGCCAAAAACCTATTTCCCCAAAAAGTCTCTCGTTAAACTTTTAAATTTTATTCTTTCAGTAGATTAGTTATCGTACCTTTTCTGTTCCCTGAAAATATTCTACAGGACTCCCATCCATAGTTAGGAAAAACTAAAATGGCCGCCATTTTGAATTTTTTTCAAATAATTTATTTTAGCCTTCTGAGAAAGAATATTTTAAAGCCTTTCTTTTCTTCGCATCTAAAGCCTAGAAAGAATAATTGTGCCAAGTTTCATGGCCAAAAGTCTTGTGGTTTTTGAGAAATTAAGCTTTGAAAGTAAAAGTGGCCGCCATATTGTATTTTATAATATACCATATTTTGGCCTTTAGAGACAAAATATTGCAAAATCCTTTCTTAGTACGTATCTAGAGCCTGTAAGGAATATTTGTGCCGAGTTTCATGGCTCTAAGCCTTATAGTTTTTGAGAAACTATGATCAGTCGGTCAGTCAGTCAGTCAGTCAGTCAATGGGTTTTGGCTTATATATATATATATATATATATATATATATATATATATATAGATTATACAAGAGACAGAAAAGTTACAAAATTAAACCAATTAATGATGATTATCAAGATTATGATATTCGGACAACTAATAACGGAGAAATTCTAACGTTTCTGCATAAAAACATGGTTCCCTAGAACATTCTGTCAAAAATCTGCATGTTTTAATTCGGGAAATTAAAAATTTCTCTATTATTAGTTGTCTCATTATTATAATCTTAATATCTCTCTTAATTAAATTTCGAAACTCTTTTGTCTCTTTTATACTTTTTTTTTAATTTACGGTTTTGGGTAAAACCTACATTTGGCCCACTCAGTAGATAAAACACTTTTAACTTGAATTAAATACTAGCCAATTGATATCCAACACAATAATATCTACGCTATGTGCATTTGTAAATGCCTATGAAAAGATTAAGGGCACACAGTCGAGAAGTTGAGGAACTAAGCCACGATAATTCTCGATAACCTGTGTTCTCAAAGTTAATGCACAACAAAGCAGCGTGAAGCATTCGTGGTTGTTCGGTTTGGTTAACATTCCACATCTGCTTTGCTCGAGCAACTCCTTTCTTAAGAATTAACATCTGGTACAGTATACTAGTGTAATCATTTTATGCTTTGTTTATAAAAGACTCTCTTCTTGCTACAGGTGAAATACACTTAATGCTTCATATTTTATCTGCATTTTATTTCCCTCTTCAAAAACGAAAGAGTATAGATTCGTCAAAAGTTAATCAAGTTAAACAATTGATTGTATAAACAAATATACGTTGAGAAATGTAATCTACATCAATATTCAGCTCTTAAAAAATATTTCTTGTAAAGAGTTGTACTCATTCGGTGTACAAATTGGTAAATAAGGTAAACGCACCGGTGCCTTACTCTTTAAGAAACCATGTGCACTTAATTACCTGTGGTTTCGTAGAAATAGGAATTTAACCTAGATTATTCATTGTACGTGATTGTAAATTTGGTTTGGTTTCCAAAATCATCGAAATAAATTGTTCGAAAGAGTTATTTAGGTAAATTTTTAAAATTAACTCAACCTTTGTCCATATTCCAGTGCCTAACACTAATATAATTTTTAGCCTACCATAATTAAAATCGTAATTTTTTTGTGTACAAAGGTGCATTTTTTATGAAATATTGAACGTAATAATTTATAACACTTATGAATATCGCTTAAATTACAAAACGAATTCCTACCTACTTGTCAATTCTAAAAAGGGGAATCCAAAATCAATGCTATTGGGTGTAGAAGACTTTAAACAGCTACCATTTTTTCAATATGAGCCAAATTATACCGACTCTTTGATGACAATTCAATGAATAAACATATTTTCTCAAAAAAAATCAATTTTGTGTGAAATATAATTATAAGGGAACCGCATTATAAGGCAAATATATCGGACTGTCAGGCATTGGCATTGGGGAGTGACGGCTACCGGTGCGTTTACATTAAAGCAGAAACTCTGTGTGTGTTTATCGTTGAATTATAAGAATTTGAAAGTATGAAATTTCAGGAAGTCTTCCTTCTATTATCAGCTTTTGCATCTGACTCTCAGTTACCTCTATATCTTTCAGGATGTTATCCCGTGGGTCATCCAATGTTATCAAAATTTGTGTCCATATGTTTACAGATTTCTACTATATTTTAAATTGTATTTGATTAATCAGCTAATGTAATTTTATTTCCCCAACTTTATTCAAATGAAAAGATAAAAGTTAATAAAAGGCAAAATAAATCTTCACGGGTATAGAACTCGTTTAAGATAAAAAAATAAAAAGTGACTTAATAAATATGTAAATGTAAATGACTACAAGTGAACTTGTTTATGTATTAAATTATCGTAAAGTCCAGCCCATGGCTAATAATAAAACTTAATAGGGTATTTTTCTCTTTTGACAAAAATATTTTTATAATTATTAAATATTATTTTTCCATATAGATTTTGTTTACATTTCGTAAGAAAATATCAGTATTCACAATAGAATGATGATTCATTTCAACGGATGTTATATATGTAACTGAAAGATAATATCTAAATATGTCGAACTATTCAGTTTATAGAGAAGTAAACCAAAACGGGGGTAAATTCAAAGATGTGCGAACAACGGAAAGCCCAAAGGGATCGCTAATGTCAGGAGATCAGTGGCAACAGCGTGATTGGTTGGTGGGGGGAGGGGGGGGGTTGTTATGACGACCCGTGCTCTAAACGTTCTCATGACCACTTATTTCAACTGTAGAGTTGGCTTTAACTTTCATATCAAGGTAATTAAATATTTTAATAATGCTTTTAGTAAATGTAATCGTGGTGTAGGGAATGATTGAAATAATCTGACATTTAATGCCGCAAGAGGAAATTAATTAAATAGTTGTATTTTGAGCGTAATAAAATTCTAATGTTTTTTTCAGATATTGTAATACTTTAAATTATATGACTTTTTCTAGCTTATTATTTGATTAAAAGAATTTACCTAAATATTATTTTAGGTTTTCGTCCTTCACTGGTGCCAAAATATTGATCATGTCATTTAAAGTTTTAACTTCCCCAATACAATTGAGGTTAAGGTTGGTACAATAGTTTAGGTTTTAGGTTTTAACTTAGTGTAGGTTGTATTTACGTCTTAATGGATGGTCTTAAAATTTCAAATTAAATTTAAGATTTCATAAATTGTATGAAAATTAAAATAAAAAAATATGTAAAAACAATCAAGCCAAGTAACATTTCAAAGTAATGCAAATATAAATTCATGAACATGAAAAATGTTATCAAGCCGAATATTTTTGACCCGGGAGAATCCGAACATCAAGTTTGTTATTGCCTTTATTTCATAATTTCTTTTTAACTCAAGTTGTTTGAGAAAGGTAGTTCCAAATCAAGCCTAATTAAATCCTGCTAGGAAAATCTTAATCTCTAAAATAGTAACTTCAACAGATTTGTATTGTTAATTAAAGCAGTAAATTATACAGTATTGTACATTTGACGTTTCTTTGAAAACTTAAAATGATAATAATGTTTGATCCTAAAGATCGTGATCTTACAGTAAAACAACAAACTAATATGACCAACAACGCTAATATCATCCTAACGAAACATCATAATAAACGTAAACAAAAAGGCAGAGGAAAATAGTAAAAAGAGGATGGAAAATAGTAAAAGGAGGATGGAAAATAGTAAAGGGAGGAATAGTAAGGAGGATGGAAAATAGTAAAAGGAGGAATTAGTAAGACTCAACATGAACTATGAATGACTCGAGGCATGCTCAGTTGCAAGAAAATGTATGCAATTTGAAGAACGCTGAGTTAGCTCTTTGATTAATTGTTTCTTTGATGTTTAGATTTCAACTTTATTGCAACCCCCAGCCGCAAGCAGTAACACAGTTACGCAGTGATGTTTATATTGTAACTGTTTCCTCGAACACTTTAATCTTTATTTAGTTCAAGAATTTATTTTTATATTCAAAGTAATTACTTAAGAACAAATGAGAAAATACTTGTTTTAGCGGATTTCCTTAAAGGAATAAGCTATTACGGTAGTACTCATGGTAAGACCTAAGTCCGAGACCATGTTAACTTTTCATTTTGGGGTCCCCAGAAGCAAAAAAACACCATTCGTTCGAATTTATATATATATATATATATATATATATCTATGTATATATCTATATATATATATATATATATATATATATATATGTCTGTTAACACGATAGCGGCCATAAATATGGTCCGATCTTAATGAAATTTGTTACAGACGTGTAAAGTGGTATATAATCACTCGGACGAGTTCGTGAACCAGCCCAATCGGACCACCGGAAGGGGGGGTAAAGGGGGATAAACCCCCCAAAATGGGTTTTTTTAGTTTTTTACATAGAAAAATTAAAATAATCAAATTTTTGTTGCCACCATTGAATTCAGCTAAAAAAAACAAACAATTTAGTATTTTGAATCATTGCTCTATGTCCATTGGTTATTGAGATATTGAAAGTGGTAAACACAGTACGTTGTCTCAATGTTAAGCTTATGGGAAATAAGTAAAATTCTATATTTCGCTTATTTCTCAACATATCTTGATAAAACTTGGTAAATGGCTTCTTCTAGTTCAGATCAACTAAATATTGAATTAAAACCATCCAGTTTAAACATACCTGTAGCAGCAAACCTGCATACTCATTCCCCATGTTATTCTTAAGGAGCTTACAAAAACATGTCAAATCTCGCTATGTTGGATTGAAATATGTTGTTTTGCACTTGAAATTCGCTGAGTATGCAGGTCTGCTGCAACGGGGGTATTTAAATATTGTGCAGTTTAGTGTATTTCATTTCAAATGTTTAGTTATACGTAACGTAATGTGTTCCGTATTTCTTTGCAAATTTATGTTTTAATACACCTTATTTAAAACTGAAACATAATTATGTACTGACAAGAGTTATTATAAATTATTAAAACCCCCTTTAAGGGAAACTTCAACTATATCGACACATTTGTTGATATTGTAGCAACTGTTAAAAGCTTTAACATTAAACTGTATTTTAATAAGTAAAGATGAATTAAAATTGTTGTTTAACACATAAAAACAAGGCACATTGTAATTTGCAATGATTACTTTGCATTAAGCAGGAATTTAAGCACTTTAGGGGGTTGGAGTGGTGAGTTAAACGGAGGTTGTTATGACAACGACCGTGTTAAAATTAACTCATGACGCTGCTCATTAAAGTCCACTGTTTAACATAACACCATTTTCAGCTAGTGTTTCTTTAATTGCTCAACTTTTGTTCAATTAAATAAGAAAGCATTTTCAGAACTACTCTAAATGTGCTTAACGCTATTTACAATTCATTAAACACTTTAAATTAACTAAATAAATAAATGTAAAAACAGATTTTTAGTTTCGGGAGCGTTATACTCCTTGAAGTAGCAAATCTGTTTTTAAAAAACATGGAAGATATTTTTTTGGTAAATTATGTCAAATGTAACATTTTTTCCTAAAACCAGTATAAGAAAGGCAAGAATTGAAAGGGAATCATGATGTAAAATTTAAATATGAAATATCGTTAATTTAAGATACCAAAGTGTGTCGTATTATCTAAACAAGAGTATGCAATTTAAACATTAAACAATTTCGTTTACCAAGGTTTCTTTTCATGTCTTCATCTTGTATTTTTTAAACTATACATTTCTTTAGATTTAAATTGTTCTGCTATACAGCTATATAAAGCTTAGCCTTACCTTTCTATTGCTAGAGCACCTTCGCTTGCACCAGCGACCACATAGGCTAGTATAAATAGATGGAGCATAGATCTATCTTACTTACATTACAGCAAGTGAAGCCTGGGCCAACATATTGTCTAGGTATAGAAACATAAAACGGCGCCTAAAACCGCGTAATCTCGGAATCTCAGTGCTCATGTTTCAAATAACTCATAGTTAATACCATTTAGCATTGAGGCTTAAGGTTTAAATTTTGCATGTGAATAGTAGAATAGTCCTTTAGTCTGGAACAATAACAGTATTAATCACATTTCCTAATTTTTTTCTATTTTAAAAATTATATAAAGTCACAAGTTTTTGTTCAACTGTAAAACACGACATGAAAAAAGTAGTCTGCTGTTTTTTTTTTGCTCAGGCAATATAAAAAACGGTGTAAATTGTTGCTAAAGAGTTTAATTTTTTAAATCATAATTTTTGAAAAAATTAGCTGGCTTAGTTTGGTCGATAACTTAGTTACTGCGGGAGAGTCCGTGCGGCGCCTGCATAAAAATAAAGTCAATCCTAAACTGTTGTGTACATAAATATGGTCGACTAAAAATACAAATGTGGTATCAAATTAAAGGTTTGAATCTCACAATTACCATGGTACCAATTATAAATGGTTTAGAAGCAGTTTACACATCATAGGAACGTTACAGGTGTATTCCGTGGCGGCAGCTTCTTTCAAAAAATGTCAGGATAAGCTTCTAGAATATCAGTGTTTACGATGTGTAAACTACCTGTAAGCCATTTATTTTTGGTACTATAGTGATTCTGAGATTCAGACCTTTAATTTAATACCATATTTGTAATTTTGTATGTACTTTGTTTTTTTCATGCATAGGGACTAGAAGCAATTTTAGGCTTCAAGTCGCGGTTTCTTGTGCTCCGTCTATTGTACTATATGTGGTCTTGCACCTACTGGAAAAATCAATAAAATTCACTGGAAATAAAAGAAAGTGTTCCTTCGATCTTTATATAAATCTCAACCATTTATATTGTTTACAATCTTTCAATTTTAAAGTCCCTTGCAGGAAAAACTTTATTTGATTACCATAAATAGAACTTAAATGACTGTTTATTTGATAGTGGAAAATTAGTCAATGGAATGTTTCAATTAATTATAAAATTTCATCGTCAAGTCTTAAAAATAATAATTGTGTAGCTGCTTGTGGAATGATAAAGACAAGACAATATTTACATAAAACGAGTTTTTTTAATCACAATTTGTGTGTTGCATGAAGGTTTATAGCTCGGATTGGGTTTTTTATTCGGAAATGTGTTTGTAAATACTGGATTTTATACCTAAACATTGTACTTTTATGTCATATAAAATAGGCAAAACGTACATTTTATTTTGTTAGAAACCTGTATATTGTAGCAAAAAATTGAAAGTCAATCTTTATTTTCCTTGGTCTACTAATAATAGTTGGGTTAGTTTTGAAGAATTTTGGCTTGAATAAATTTAAGTTTTTTAGTTAATTGGTCACTTAAACAGGCTGTTTAGTAATTGGTACCAAAGCTTCTTCTTATAAAAATCTTCGTATAAAAAATGTATAAATAGGAATAAATCAAATGTAAGCGGCAATTTGAAACTGTGCGACTTTCTGAGGTGGAAGCTACAATAAAGTTTAAATTTCAACATCAAAGAAACAATTAATCAAAGAACAAACTTTTCGCGTTCTCTGAATTCCAGTAATCCCTGAAACAGAACATACCTTGAGTCTTTTATAGTTAGTTAATATCTTTTCTTGCTCACTCTTCTTTGAATTTTTTCTTTAAATTACTTTGTTTATAACTTTGTAAATGTTTTAAACGTCTATTTGGTGTCTATAGAAGTATATACAAATAATATTGGGTTCTAAATCTTACAAAACTATACTAGGTTGCCGCTTTAAAAACTTTACACCATTGTCTCATTAGTGAGGATGTCATTATTGTTTCAATATGTATCATATATAATTTCACTATGTTTAAAGTGGTTCGAGAAAAAATCTTCGTTTCTTTGTAATGTTGTCTTGTAGCGGATAGAAATTAGGTACATTAAAAATAATACTGTCTCGGAAATATGATGAAAAATGTTTGACAAAAGAAACCTATGCTACTTTCATAACCTTAAACCCATGATAGATAGAATATTAAGGCATTTATTGGGCCTAACAATCTGATGGCTATTCTATATCGTTTGTGATGGTGAAAATTTTTGTCATTCGCCACAGGAGTGGAAGATCAATTAATTGCACCGTGACCACCGCAGGGCCGCCCACCGTGCATTAGACTAATTATTCTACGACCACCGCTGTTTACCGAGTTGGTTTACATTGATCCCTCTGTCTTGCCGTACTTTACCCAACCTTTTGAAAGCCACTCAAGTTGAAGGTTTTCAACCAAAAGTGAAAACAGATGTACTAAAGAAAGCAAGTGACAGCATTTTTTTAGACTGAAATTAAAAGTAACTAAAAAAGAGAGGAAGATAGCCAATTAATTTATTGCTTTATCAATGACCTGTTTATATTTTCTTTAGAAGCATATAAGAGACTAAGTTTATTTGAATCATCAGTGTAATTTGGATCGGGTTTCGCATCAATATGTAACAGGCGTATTCTTTGATCAAGTTCTTGATGTGATCGTAAAAAATGAGTGGGATAATTGGTCAATTTTCAAATGTATATTGGAATGGGTCGTGATCCCCTAGGTCGTTGTAATAATTTTACTAGATAAAAAGAGGGGTAATTTATAATAAAGTGAATTTCCTTTACCGAGAATAAATAAAAACCACTCACGGAAAATTATTAGTTTTTAAGTATCGCAATTGAAGTTAACCTTTATTAATTTTACCACATGAATGCAAATTTAAATTTACGTGTATTAATTTAACGCAGCTATAAAACCAAAATTTAACCTCAATCCACCATTTAACTCAATGAATTAAATAGAAGTACATTAACCATTGGGCAGTATCCGAGAAGTGAATATTCAAATACTCAAGAAGCTATTAAGTTTTATTTAGGGGGTTTTCATTGTTTTGGATTAACTTGCGTCCGTTTGCAAAACCTTTTTAATGAATGATATACGTAAACAAAAATCCAATTACATTCTCCCTTTAACTACATGGATTCAAAGAGTGGTAATTTACCTGTCAATCGGTTCGGGCCGAGTGGATATAAACCTCCATCTGTGTCATTACCAGGCGGACAACAGCGGTCGTTAATCATTCAGCAATCGCCGATGCCGCTCTCAGCAGCTCGGTGCATTCACCGCTGATTTTGTACTTTGATCGTTTAACTATACCTATATCATGTTATGAATTAACACTTGATATTATTAAATGATTTTATCTACGACCATTGCAATAATCACCAATAACGATGTTACAACTAATGTCATAATGAGGTCCAGTATTGAACCAAATAAAAACAACTTTATGCAACTGGTGTCACTTTATGATACAGGTTCTAGACCAATGGGATTTGACGAAAGTAGTGTCATAATGACAATTACGCAATTCACACATCAGCTGATTGTTGTTTTACGATTCATGTTTAAGTTGACTTATCCCATCAGCTGACTGTTCCACAACGATTCATGGTTAAGTCTGCTTATGTGCCTAAACTCAAATTTGAGCCGACCTATTCCATCATTAGTAAAAGTCATGAATTTTGTTTTACTTCGGGGGAAATTTTGTCGTATATTGTTGGTCGTAGATAAAGTAGTGTATGCAACGATTGTATTATGCCTTTAAACCACTCGTGAGATATTTAGAACACTCGCTTCGCTCGTTTTCTAACTTACATCTCACTCGTGGCTTAAAGACATTCATAATACAATCGTTGCATAAAATACTATATTGCTCATATTTAAAAACCGTTAATGCAATTAGGTAGAGTTTCTGTAAAACATAATAGATATTTTGTGGAAATTTGCTGACTTTGAAAATCAGCAAATAATAAAATAAATTAATGTAACAACAAATAAATTGCCAATTTACTAGGTATTTTATAGTAACGTTAATTAATCAATTGTAGGAGATAAACAAAATTGATTTATCTTGTATTTAATTTAACTTTATTTAGGTTAGTTAGTTAAAACCCTTAATTTAGAGTTTACTTGTATAAAATTGATCTAAAAGGCCAATTCTTGTGCTTCAGTAAAAACTTTGCATTACCGCAAAACATATATTGAACAAATAAATTGGTAAAGAAGATTAACATAAAAACTGAAACCGCACAGTATGCAGCCAATTTCGGCGGAGTTCTCTGGGGGAGGGGATGGGGGTTGGAATCTGTCCGTTCACCATTTAGGGTAATTAGTCTGTTGGTGGTTCGGCAAATTAACATCCGAGCACAAGCTGCGGCGACTGCATCCTTTATTCACTATAACTTCCTGTCCACCGGCGAACTGGACATTGCTTTTATGGATGTTTTAGGGAACAATAGCATGGCTTACATCAAGTATCGGAATCCACTACTGTAGCAAACTGATTGTTTTTTATCTGAATGCTAAAGATTTAAACAAATGATAGTTAAATTATTCAAGGTAGTTATAGTTGCTCTTATTGTTCAGATTATTAGCTAAGGTTAAGTATTTCCAACAAATTATGTTTATTCCATTAATAGTTCAGTTAAAGGAAAGTCTTTAAAAAAACTAGAGTAAATATTTAATATATGTGTCTATATAAAAAACAAACTTTAGATTAAGAGATTTTACCCAACGTCACGGCCTCTGGACAATAAAAACAAGACAGAGAGCCAACCAGGGCCTAATTTTAGTGATCTAGGCCTTTGCTTAAGTTTCGTTTTAGCACCTAATGAAATATAGCGGGCATCAGATGGAGAATAGAATTCTTTATTTGTTATTTATCTCTCTTATATTTTATCTCTGATTTATTTTGGTAACGTATCTGCCCTCAGGGCATAGGCCTATGTTGACAGCTCTAACTCTATTTGAGCTAATTTCCTAAGACAATGGTGCTTTGGACTCATCGCGTCAGGCATTTTACAGAAACATGCTGTTGTTCTGATCTAAAAAACCTCAGCCATTCCGTTGTTCCATTGTTTTTAATGCGAACAAATCGTGACTGTTTGAAAACCTATTAAAAAACTGTGACTGATTAACGTATTAAACAATTATGGTACATTTTAGTAAAGTTGACAACAGTATTTGGTATTGCAATTAATGGTATTACATTGCATCCTGGCTAATGGTTACCTTGTAAATTATTGTTAAGCGTTGATAAAAATGTGGTCTCATCCAGTTAAGCGGCCAGTGAAACAACCTGACTCGATTTCTTACTTGGTCTTTGCAGTTTTCATTCGGACAAAGATCATACATCGTGTAAAAAAATATGGAACTCCATGCCTGATTTTTAGAGGTAAACTTTTCGTGACGAAGATTTTGAGTAACTTCGTAGTAATTGAGTAACTTCGTAGTAACTTTGAGTAATTCGTTAAAGATTCTGCGAATTTCCGAACATCTAAATAAAAACATTCTTCGCAATATTTTTGATGTTCTAAATATATTTTAACCTACTAAAGTGTTGAATGAGCTCCTAACAAAGCGGAGCATTGATATCAGGTGGGTAATGAGAGCGGTCCGGCCCGCGTTTGTCCGCGGCCGTTGTCATGACGACGGGGGATTAATTAATCATTAATTTAAAATTGCCACTAAATCGCAACATCCGATTGACTTGGTTCGGCTCGTTTCATATTAACCAGTCATATCATTGGCGCTCTAAACTGTTACATGTATTAAAATTACAATAATACCTCCTACTATAGAGCTCTAACTATTATTTTTAAATAAAAACATTTGGTGGATTTGATAATTAATTAGCTTGCGCTTTGATACATTTCAGGTTTCCAACTGTAGCGATTGAATGTATACAGTATATATATATGAAAAAAATATAGGTAACAAGCACTGTTTATGAACCAAAATAAACATATATATATATATGTTTATTTTGGTTCATAAACAGTGCTTGTTACCTATATTTTCACATATTAAACGAATTCAGTGAATATACTTTATTGTGAGTTTTATTTATTACACCTGCATTAAGAAAACTTGAGTTCCCACACAACTCTGAAAGTGGTCATTAAAAATTTATATAACTGTATTATTTATAAAATAACATGTAATTAATTATTAATAAAATGTATGTTTTATTTACAATCCAAGATATTTTTTCTTTTATTCGATTTTTAGTATCTGTCCTGTTACTCATTTGTACTCTCTACAGTTTGTATATTGTGTCCTGCGAATGTAGCTATTATGTATTTAGTAAATATTATGTATGGTAATCTCTACGTAAATGGAAAAAAACTTGTAAGAGAACGATGAACTTGAGCTCTCTCTGTGGCCATCACATTCTTTCATATGTTTTATTTATTATATCTGTTTATTTTTCCTCTTTGTTCCTTGATCCATTTCCTACCCTGTATGTTATCTGTATGTACTTATGAACTGTCTTAATCAAACAGCAGATGACTAATTTATTATTAGGTTTTTATGTTTATATTCTTGCCTTCAATGTTCTGTCCTTTAAATGTCTTCTGTAATTTAGTCTCTATTGTAAAATAAAATGCAGTGTTAATATTATAGTTTCATATCAATCATTTCAATACGCGTGCATCAAGTTACAACACTTTCTATATCCTTGTGTTACAAAATGTTTCTGCTCTGTTTATTTCATTTAATTTTGTATTTTATGAAAAACTGGTTGCTATGACGATAACATATTTGCATAAATCATATAAAAAACATAATTATTTATACTTTTTCCCATTACCGTCATAGCAACCAGTTTTTAGTTCTTTACAAGAAAGGCTACAAATTATTTTGGAGAAAATGAAACCCATTATGAATTGCTGAAAGGTTGAAATTACACACACACGCACACGCACACGCACACACATACACACACACACACACACACACACACACACACACACACACACACACACACACACACACACACACACACACACACACACACACACACACTGTAAGGGTTCATTTTTTCACCCTTAATTTTTGTTATTTTCGATAAAATTATTGAGCATAACCCCCCACAAGAGATAGTTTATTAGTTTCTACCACCAAACAGAACAGGCTTTAGTAACAATCAATCATCGATCATAAACTCAGAGGTTAGGAGTTGTCCCTTACTGGGCATGGGCAGTTAGCGGCCGCGGCCCGATGTTGCTGTCGCCGAGCCGGCAGCAGACTGCGAAAATGCGTTTCTGCGCATGACCGGCCAGAGCCGCTAATAAAACCAGCCGGACTGCCGCGGGCCGCCAGTTGTGCTACCGAACCCTGCCACGACAACTCGCCTCTTGAAGTAAGTGCCTACCCGATCGACTTGTTTTTTTTGTAAAAATAATTATTAGCTTTGCTGAAATAACTTTTTGCCGCTTTTGAGGCCTTAGCTTACTTGCATTGGCATTATAGAATGATTTAAATCATATACTGACTATTTATGAGAGAATAACGACTTGTCAGATTTTGAGGTTATGTAACCAAATTGCCAATTTCATTTGCTGACTCTATTTAGAAGCTTTAAATTGATTGCATACTGAATGCCTGATGGCTAAATGACTGCCTTATTTAAATAATGCTTTTTGCTTAAAGGCTTATTGTATAATACTGCTATAATTTGAACACTTGCACTTGTTATTTTATGCTTGCATTGTGATTTTGTATTTTGCTATGTTGTCTGTTATTTAGGTGCAACATTCACAGGTAAGCCTATGGCTAAGTAAACCCCTACCGTATTGCTGTGATTTATTGCTATGAACCTTTGCTATTATAATTTGTTCCATATGTTGCACCTACTTCAGCCTCATCCATATACCCAGTTTTACTGAAGTGATTATTATGAGTTAGTCTTTTGTTAAGCCTTTGATATTATCGTAAAGCGAGTGTTTATAATTGGAATACAAGCATTATTATAGCCCGTAGTACACCTAAAGCATTAGGCCTAATAATAATGGTCAAAAATATCCGAAAGTAATAAGCTAACCTAAACTAATGGAAACTTAATGATTATGGCTAGTGCCTGCTGTTAGGATTTATAATACTATCCTAAAACCCCTCCACCACCTATTGCTGACGAATACACAGCATCCTGAGGGCAGCGTATGCCAATTCCTTTCTTAACCTAATTCGATAAATAGGCGAAAGGGGATTTTAGGTTAGCGACCGGGCTGTTATTTAGCAGTATTTTATACATTGTTTTGGGGTTATGGCATTACTCCTATCAACCTTCCACTCTCATTGCTGACGAATACACAGCATCCCGAGGGCAGCGTATGCCAATCCTACCCTATCCTAACCTCTGACTTGTCCATTTGGGGAAGCGTAGGGATAGCGATTAGGTTTTCTTTGTGGGGTTCACACGTATGTTCCCATCGATCCGATTACCTACCCTCTCTCATTGCTGACGAATACACAGCATCCCGAGGGCAGCGTATGCCAATCCTACCCTATCCTAACCTCTGACTTGTCCATTTGGGGAAGCGTAGGGATAGCGATTAGGTTTTCTTTGTGGGGTTCACACGTATGTTCCCATCGATCCGATTACCTACCCTCTCTCATTGCTGACGAATACACAGCATCCCGAGGGCAGCGTATGCCAATCCTACCCTATCCTAACCTCTGACTTGTCTATTTGGGGAAGCGTAGGGATAGCGATTAGGTTTTCTTTGTGGGGTTCACACGTATGTTCCTATCGATCCGATTACCTACCCTCTCTCATTGCTGACGAATACACAGCATCCCGAGGGCAGCGTATGCCAATCCTACCCTATCCTAACCTCTGACTTGTCCATTTGGGGAAGCGTAGGGATAGCGATTAGGTTTTCTTTGTGGGGTTCACACGTATGTTCCCATCGATCCGATTACCTACCCTCTCTCATTGCTGACGAATACACAGCATCCCGAGGGCAGCGTATGCCAATCCTACCCTATCCTAACCTCTGACTCATCGATCCAGCGGAAACTTGGGGATAGCGAGTAGGGCTTTAACTTGGGGTTTGCAGGGTTGTACCTGACAACCTTCCACACCTATCGCTGACGTATAAACAGCATCCTGTGGGCAGTGTATGCCAACCTATCCCATTCCTAATTCTAGTCTAGGGTTTAGCGGGGCTATAAGGTTTTTAGGATCGAATACGAGTAAGGCAACGATGATGATTGGTCGCTGATAGCTTGTGCTTGGACCCTTAGTCTGAGTTGCCTTCTCTTTTGCTAGGATAATTACCTGAAATAAATGCACTAGATAAATTAATAATTTGAGATTAGAATTATACCGAATAACTTTTTTTCACGACTTTTCGACCGACCCCTGGAAATTGTAGCCCAGCTAGGCTGGACTATCCGAGTAAGAGGAACAAAAACTACGTCGACTAGTAAATTTCCTCACAACACACACACACACAGATATATATATATATATATATATATATATATATATTTCTTGAATTAGTTCACAAATAAGGGTATCTATAATAAATACGGAAAGAATTAACTGAGTTCCCTTTAAATTCATTTTATTTGCGACATTTTTTTTTTAAATGGCCAAAGGTTGAAACCAAAGAACTATACTACTGGAACGCGCGCTGGGCCTACAGAGCGAGCCGGAATCCGCGGTTGCGTCGGGGGCCTGCAGGCGCCAGGGCGGGGCAGGTACACAGGCCGCGCCAAGGCTCAGGCATTACGATAATGCTGTTGCAGCCTATTGCAGCACTTTAAACGCCTTGTAAACTCTGAAATACTGTATTGTCATATTTCAAAATGAATGTGTTGCTAACGTTCGATAATTGTTTTAACCAATTATATTTCATATTGATTATTTTAATGCAGAATATTATGACTTATTATAAGATGTTACTGGTAAATTTTACATTTTCTTGAAAATTAGGACTAAAATGTCTAAATATGTATTAGGTAAGATAAAACAATTTTTAAATATAAAATGTACTTTATTTTAAGACAAGTTTTACAGCGTATTTCACAAGCATCAGTTGCTTAATCTACAAGTTAGAAAAAAAATTAACACTGTCAACCTTTGCCTTAAACTCAACTTAGATTTGTTTGTGATTTCAAAAGTTTCCCGTTTGGCAATGTGATGTGATATAATTAAAAAAAAAATTAGCTACGGATTTGATCAACAATAATTTGTGGCTTCCATGGAATTCGTCATTGCTTAAGTGATTTTTAAAAATAACGCCTGTGAAATTGTTACATATTCTCAAGACTACGTTGGTGGTAGCCTTTTTTCAGTTAGCTTGAGTAAATCGATAAAACGTCGTTAGTCGTTTGCATATTAACGATTTTGAAAACACCATAATGTGTCGTAATTACTTTGCCTTTTGATTTAAAATCTGTAAACCTCGTGTGTGATCTAAGGTCATCATCACTTGTATGGAGTAATGAACTACATTCGCGGACGCGCCATCTTCTTGCTCCGTTTTAGCCCGGGTACAAATAAGGTAAAAAATTCCAAATAAGGCATTAAATTAAAGGTCTGAATCTCACAATTACTATGGTACCAATCATAAATGGTTTAGAGGCAGTTTTCACATCGTAACAATCGATAACCTAGAAGCTTGTCCTAACATTCTTTAGTTACTGCAACCACGGAATAAACTTGAAACGTTCCTACAATGTGCAAACTGTCTCTAAAACATATTTATATTTGGTACCATTGTAATTGTGAGATTCATACCTTTAATTTGATACTATAATTGTGTTTTTTTAGTTTACATTGTTTTTGTAAACATCAGTTTAGATTTGACTTTGTTTTTATCCTGGCGCAGCACGGATAAATTCTTTCACAAAAACTAAGTTAATAACCAAACTACGGCTACCATTTTTTTCAAAAAATATTATTTAAGAAATTCAATTCCTTAGCAACAATATCCACCGTTTTTTATTTTACCTGACCAAAAAACACAAAAAGTAGCAGCCGACTACTTTTTTCGTGTCAAGTTTTAAAGTTGAATAAAAACTTCTGACGTTTTCTCATGTTTTAAATTAGACAAAAAATTATTTTTGAAATATAATTGATACTATTACCTTTCAAAACTAAAGGACTCCTCACATGCAAAATTTCAACCTTTTATCTGAGTGCTAAGTGGTATAAACTTCGAGTTAAGGCGAGAAGGTGGGAAGTCAAACCAGCATATCTACGATGGACGCGCCAGCTTCGTGCCCTTCTTCAGCCCGCGCGTCCCTGGATGCAATCGAAACACACCGCTGCATGCGCCCGGAATCTACAACACGCGGCTTATGGGCAGCGCGCGTTCCAGTAGTATAGTTCTTTGGTTGAAACATGTCGCAAATAAAATGAATTTAAAGGGAACTCAGTTAATTAACTCTTTCCGTGTATATACAGGGTGTCCATTAAAAACGTGTCAGGATTTCAGGAGGTGATTCCTTACATCAAAACTAAGAAAAAAGTTCCTGTAAATATGGGTCCTAAAATGCTCGGTTATCCATCTGTCGGTCTGTATGTGTTTTTAACATGATTTTGCATAACTTTGGAACTACTAAAGATATCAACTTCAAACTTGGGATGTATGTGCTGACTAATAGGACCTATTTTGGTGCGGGGTATCAAGTGTCTGCTTTGTACCATTTCAAAATGGCAGCCGTTTTTATATTTTAAAACCTAATATCTTAAAAATCATGAATTTTACAAAACTTTTACAAGATACAAAAAAGTTACGTAATTTTATTTCCTACAAAACGATATAAAGATCAGTAAGATCAAACAACAATTATCAGAGTTATTGCAATTTCCTAACAGAATACATGCTTATTTTATGGCAGCTATATCAAATTTGCATGAATTCTATTAGAAAAATTGCAGTAACTCTGATATTTGTTGTTCGATCTAAATAATCTTCATATCGTTTTGTAGGAAACAAAATTGGTCAACTTTTTTATATCTTGTAAAATTTACGGTTGTTAAGATATTAAGTTTTAAAATATAAAAATGGCTGCCATTTTGGAATGGTACAAACTAGAAACTTGATACTCCGCACCAAAATAGGTCCTATTAGTCAGCAAATGCATCCCAAAGTTGATATCTTAAGTAGTTCCAAAGTTATGCAAAAACATGTTAAAAACACATACAGACCGACAGACGGATAACCGAGCATTTTAGGACCCTTATTTATAGGAACTTTTTCTTAGTTTTGATGCAAGGAATCACCTCCTGAAATCCTGAAACGTTTTTAATGGACACCCTGTATATAAATACTGTGATCAACAAGACGAAACTTGAGAATAATAATAAACCTTTAGCCGATAAAAATTAAAACTACAAACACTTGGTGGGTTCGTTCTATTTCAGAAAGGCATGTGAAGCTTTATAAGCTTATGTGAACTTAATCTTTGTAAAACTTCATATACTGTAAATTCAACCAATCAATATTCATTAAAAACGTTTTACATATTTTTATTTTTATTAATTTTGCCCATTATGTGTTTCCCAAAATAATGTATTTAATATCATGTATTATCTAAGCCAAACCTCTTTTTGCCCCAATTAGTAAATAAATGCCATCTTAATTTATTGTTCATCCCATTCTCATTTGTTGCTTGTGGTGCTTCGTAATAATTACTTTATTTGTTGATTTTTATCCAGCCTCCAAACAAAATTACTTGCCTATTGAAAACCACTATCTCATATCACCATGATGTCCATATCAGTATAAAATTAATACAGTACTCCTTGATTTATTTAGCTTTTTAACCCTTTAATCTTAGCCGGTAATCTTGCTGTGAACATGTAAATTACATGTTTTAAAAAACTATAGTCTTTTTTACAATTTTCCATAATGTTTGTAATTTTAAATTTTAAAATTATCTGTATAATTAAACCAACATTATACTTACATTTTGTGAGATCGGTCAGCCGGCATAAAGCGCCTTCAAAAGCCATACCGCAACTATATCCTCACCTAATGTTGTGTTCCGGCTGTGTAATTGAAGGCGCTCAAAATATATCCTTCACATATAGTATTTTTCTTAATTAACGCTTCACAAATTAGGAATCATGATTATTTATTGATGTTATTTTGCAATTGTTATCATTAATTTAAAAACTATTGCAATCTCAAAATTAGTAAAACAAGAACGGAAAGCTTATAGAACACCATTAAAGAACTGCATCATACGTTGTCAAACATATTATTAAACCAATAAATATATGTTTATATTTTATATTCTTTTTTATGTTCAGATTCAAATTTTTGCTACATCTAAAAAACAATTGAACAATAGCGCGACATTAATTATTATTTTCTTTGATGCAATTTGGAACACAGAAATCATTGATGAATCAATTTTTCCATGGGTTGCATGTTGACTATCACAATTATTACTAAATTCTGTTCTAATAGTTGAGTTGAGACATTTCATCTTCATTTACGTACAAAGCACACGATTAAACATGAGATTATAAGCATGCGAGTGACTCCCTTATGTGATAAAGACGTAACTTGCTTCGACATGAGATTAGGTTAGAAATGAAGTATCAATGTTAAACCTTGACGCGGTTTTTTGAATCTTATGTTTGGCCACATCAGCGGTCGCTTTCCTTGAAGAAAAAATATTACTATGTTTTGACCTTTCGCGTCCTTTTTGAACCAAATTAAAACTTTTAGAAACATACATTTAGTTTTGTCACATATTAAAACCTGTGATAATTTTTTTCAAAAATAACGGAAATTATGAATTCATTTTATGAGAGTAGCTATGTAGGTACTTATTACTAATATATATCAAATAATAGTATATTTTTCATCGTCAGAAACTAGGTATCCATGGACATTGTATAGATACAATAATTTTCTGAATTTCATCCATATGCTGTTAGTTCTTAGAGGTATAATAAAAAAACTGAGTACATTGCACATTTCTGTTTTATTGCAACTAACATGAAAACGTAATGTAAAAATTTAATACAACATTGATGGACTCAGAAATACATAAAGATAAATGTTTAAAAACACTTTACCTAAACACTGAAATACAAGATGAATGTAATACTGAAGAAATAAAAACAACAAACTTACATCAGCGAATTGGTGTTGTTTTTAATCGTTTTTCTTGCAAAAACAATTTACAAATGAAGACAAAAAAATCAAAATAAATTCCATATAAATATATTCAATTGATATAGTTTGTTTATTCCCAATATACAGCGGATGAGGAAGGAATATCGATTGAAACATACCTGAAATCTGACAAAATATTCACATTATTCTTTTGTTCATTCATTTTTTTCGCCTATAGACAATGATAAAAGCAACGACTAATTTAGTGTCAAAAGTGAAAATTTAATTTATATCCAATGACAAGATTAATGCGAAACTGGTATTAATGTAATAAAAAAATCTTCAATTAAATCTACTTTGGTCAAAGAACACTGTGTGACTGAAGTGTTGAAAACACAGAAGCAAATAATTATCATAAATACCGCATAATAAACAACTATGTAAAAATAATAATGTAAGTAATGTCATTACTCAGGGATCGTTACACAATTTTTATTTTTATTGAAAGATTCCCCTTTAAAGGCAATTCTGTACCAACAAGTCTGTAAAACACACCAAAAAACAAAATCAACAAGTAATGGTTAAATAAAAGAAATACAAAATTTAAATTAACATGTACATTAAATATCAGAAATATGAGCTAATAGGTATGACGCATAACAAACAATCAAAATATGCATCGTACATCTGAGATCTAAACTTACAGAATCCGCTAACATGAATAAAACGTTATGTTGTAATAAAAATATAGAGCATCGTACATAATATGTTACATCCCTACTCTAACTGTACACTAGTCACATAAATTCCTGTAATCGTTTCACGTATACATAAAGAAAACTTTATAAACGATATTGTATAAATACTTACACATATTTCTAGTTCAAAAATCATGAATAATTTACAAAACTATTTTATAAAATTACTTTTTTGTGAATACATAAACGTTAATAGTGATAAAAACCAAATAACACCTAAATCTGACCATGACTCGGCTCAATAACACCTACAACAGTGTCAAATGATATGCTCGGATGTAGACTGTATAAACATCTGTACACAAGTAGAAATGAACAGTCGTCAACTCTACCCTAATGCGAGAAGAAGTCGTTATCACAAAATCACTAAGGAAAGTGAGAAGGCATAAGTAGTCCTGGCGGCCCCGGAGTGGTAAACCATCGCACTTCTTTGTTTCAATTAAAATTTGTATAAATAATCCTTAGATTACCATCCTTGCGGTTATTTCTGAATTTTCTTCTATTTCTTATTTTATAAACAGATCGACAGTTAGTTTACAATTTACGACTCGAGTTTTACTTATTTTTGATTAGTTATAGATATTGCAATAAAATAACATTTACTCATATAACTCAGTTGTGTTTCCATCTTATTTTATGAACGTCTTCAGGTCAATTCAATCAAGGTTTACAATATTTTTAAAGAAAGACACAATGCAACTTGGATTGATCTATACAAGAGGTAATCCAAACACCACTCCGACAGTCGACGCAAGTAGTAATTATTAGAATATTACAAGTCTTACTCTATGTTTAATTGAAACACTAGTTACAGACGGAACTGAACCCGTGGAAGAGAGAGGACGAGAGTTCAGGATGTTAGTTAGCTGGGGGACGTGGCCTGAGGGGGATCCCCGGGCGGGGTGGCGGGGGCGGGGGACGGCGAGGGGGTGGCCAGGGGGGTGTTGCAGGGGGCCGTGGGGGCAGGGACCGCGGCGGGGGTGGGGGGACTGGGGGACAGGGGCCCGGGGGGCTTGGAGTCCACGCTGTAGCAGCTCTCGGAGCCGTCCATGGAGGAGTGCTCCTCTCCCTCGCTGCTGCCCCCGGAGCGCTTCCCGCCCCCGCTCGGCGCGGACAGCACGGCTCCGGCTCCGGGCGCTCCGGGCGGCGCCTCCGCCTTGCCGCTCGCCGGCTTGTGCTCCGCCGCCTCCGCGTTGCTGATGTTGTCGTGCTTCTTCCACTTCGTCCGTCGGTTTTGGAACCAGATTTTAACCTGGAACATAACATAAACTTGTTAGTATTTCAAGTCGAGGACGGAATGTTAAGGTTCAACCGAGTGGTAGTATCAACGGTCAACGAGTCGGAGTTGGAATGTAAAACGAATTGTTCATAAAAGTGAAATTCATTAAATGCACAAGAATACTAAAATGAAATACAAAAGCTCTGAGGGAGTTATTTCTGATTGAAGTATTTTATGACAATAAAACTGGAAACGTGAAAATTGAAATATAATGGACACAAATTTGATTGTATTTCTACTTTGGCCTGGAGGTGCAAAGTAGAGATCTCCTTATACAAAAAATACCCCCGTTGCAACAGACCTGCATACTCAGCAAATTTCAAATGCAAAAGAATGTTTAGTTCAAGCCAACATAGCGAGATTTGACATGTTTTGTAAGCTCCATAAGAATAACATGGGGAATGAGTATGCAGGTTTGCTGCCACTCATGGAAATATTGGTGATGGAAATATTGGCTGAAAATGGAAATATTGGTGATTTTAAACTATTAAACATTAGATCTCATCGAGATGAAGCCACAAACCAAGTTTTATCCAGATATGTTGAAAAATAAACGAGATATAGAATTTTACTTGTTGTTAACATGGGACAACGTACTGTGTTTACCACTTTCAATATCTCGGTAACCAATGGACATAGAGCAGTGATTCAATATACTAAATTGTTTGTTTTTTTGAGCTGAGTTCAATGGTGCCCGTAGCTAAATTCAATTGTGCAAACGAAAATTCGATAAATTTGATTTTTCTCTGTAAAAAACTCTAAAAACCCATTTTTGGGGGGGTTTATCCCCTTTTACCCCCCCCCCCCTTCCGGTGGTCTGATCGGGCTAGTTCATGAACTCGTCCGAGTGATTGCCACTTTACACGTCTGTACCAAATTTCATTAGGATCGGACTATATTTACGGCCACAATCGTGTTAACAGACATATATTCGAACGAACTGAGTTTTTTGCTTCTGGGGGCCCCAAAACGAAAAGTTATCATGGTCTGGGTCTTAAGTCTTACCATGAGTACTACGGTAACAGCTTCTTCCCTATAGGGGAAATCCGCTAAAAACGGCACATTTTTATCTTGATAGTAAAATTGAAAAAAAACCAGCTTGTACGTATAAATAGTCTTTGAAAACAAAGATATTTGGAACAGCAAAGCGGTGCAATTGAAATCAGTTACAAAGAACGGGAACGATTCCAAAACATCATCCTTGTATTTTCCAAACAAAGTGAAACAGACGCTAACCTATAAGTACATATAACAGAAAACAAGTTATTTCCCGAGAACACCGCGGGAGAAGTAATTTATAAAGGAGGAAACCGCTTGATTGGCAGTGCTAGGTGGGAGGGCCCCCTCCCCCTGACAACGGTTGTGAGAGGGTTTAACTGATCAGTCTGTGTTCATTTACAGCTGATGGTTTAACATTAACTAACTGTCTCCCGCTCTCGTATATTGATCTGCGCTGCGCACGCGCACACGCGCTCTCTCCTCTAATATTGTGGCTAATTGCTTTACAAACACATTTCTCTGTTGACTCGTCGCAGGTTAACGAATTTATTGTTAACTGCCACGCTTTGATTTAATCGCAGTTTTCTCAAATTCACTGGAGTTTTGCTCGACTTGTGAACGTTCATGAGCTGAGATGAAAAATTAGGGAATGTCGCCTAATAGAAAATGAATCTTGTTTCCTTAAAAAAAACGTTTAATCCATCTATAATATTATGAAGAATAGTTAGTTTCTGTACTTTGTTAGCTAAATGTCATAACTTGCCGTGACAGAATGAGTATAACAGCAAGTAATATCTTGAAGAAAGGTGGTTTGTGTACGACGTAAGGAGGACTACCGAACGACCACACTGAAATTTGCACAAATGTAGAACATGTACTCAGCCAATAAATGCCTATTCACATCCTTAAAAGCCCCTTGGGCTTCAAACACTGGGTTGTTTATGGATATAATATGTACTTTTTTATTTCGGTATTTTTTTTATATAATGACTTGTTAATTTTCAAGATACTTATCTGTAGCCTTACAAAGAATGATTACAATCTACTTACTTTATGAACGATAATAAAAAAAAATACGAATAATAATTAAATTAGGTATTTAACTTTAAAATAAAGTGGTGATTTGAATTTTTATTCCTTTACTTACTCAAACTTTGATTCAAGTTTAAAATTTATCACTAAACTGTAGTAACAATATTGATACAGACAAGTCAGTTTTTTTGTTTTTTTTTTAAGGGGTTAACAAAATAATAATTAATAAGGTATTGGCCTACTGAATGGGGTTTCTACAGATGAAGAATCAATTTAGATATGTTGATAAACCGTGATTCAAATTCATCCCTGGTAACCAACACAAAATTAAAATCGACCCAGTTGAATCGTTATCGACTCTTTACGTTTACACAAAAGAATTTCTGTTACAATACTATTAATAATCACTTATATTATGAGGGACGTAGAAACTATATTATCACGCATAAATCCATGACGAATTAAATGCATAAATGTATTGAAGAAGGAAACTTCCATATATGAACCAGAAGTTTAGCGCTGCCTTGTTACTGACTCCCGGGCCAGGATCATTATCTAGAAGTACAATGGCCGCCACCGAGTCGTGTCTACTGGAATGACAACGCAAGTGAGGTGATGTGGATCAAGAGGAAGGGGAACACTTGGTCCGGCCGGGTGGACCACAACTGCGCAACCGTTTCATCAAATATATTTTAAGTATTGAATGTATTATTTTATATCCTAATACTCTTATCCTGATTGCATTCAACCCCATGGTTACCGGGGTAAAAATATACAATCGGAAGTAAAATTTAGAAGACATAAAGAAAGGACTGAGCTGGTTATGGAGACATAAAAGCTGCCCATTTTTCTAAGTTATGATGTTATTTTTTATGAAATTTAATAACACCTGAGTTAGGGCTAAATGATTTGTTTCAGTATCATACGGCCACCTCACCGATTCTTCAGACTATATGATTTTAGTTTTATCTCTTTTTCTTTCAAGAACTCGCGGTATTGATCATCTCTCTGATAAATTAATATTTAAACTAATACAATTCTTAAGAATTTATCTAGGCATTGCCCAGAGCAGTTCTGCATCACATTCAATTCCAACAATCAACAAACAAAACCGAAGAACAAATTGAGTGCCAAACAAAATAAAACAACGATGATCAATAAATCTGTTAACTTTATTGTAGTGACAAAACCGATTACAGACTATGAAAGGGTGGAGTAGGTAGGGGAGGCATGGGATGGTGAGGGGGTGGAGGGAGGGCAAACGCAATATGTCTGTGATTACATTCCAATAACACTGTGACACATTCCTGATACGATGTCATCTGCCAACTAGCGCTGTTATTTCCAGTTAATTAAATACACATGTCAGGGAGCGAGAAAACAGCGAGCGAAAATTGATACGGTTTATTTAAATAAGCCCCTTGGCTGTTTCAAAAACGGTGACGTTTAAATTATAACATGAGAGGATAAAGGCTGGTTTAATGTTGTTAATGATAAACATTTTATTCGAACACATTTAATTTATTGTTGATTTCAAATGAATTTCTTGGTAATTTCATAATTGTCGTTATATTTTAGTTGATAATGATTTTATTTTATATTCTACACTGCAGCATAGAATAAAAAAATTATTTAAAAAACAAAGTCGTGATTCAAATTACAATAAATATTTGTTATATCGTTAATACTGCCAGATAAAAAGCAAAACATTGAGTTTTTACTCACATGAACTCCTTATCTTTTAAATCAAACGCAAAAAAAATGTTTGAATAAATAAGTACTATTGTTTCTAAATATTATACTTTTCTAAAAAAATCCTAATTATGTAGACAAGGGTAAGGCAAAAAATATTTCTTTGGTTTTCCTGTTTACAAAACAAATTAACGCTTGTTAATATAAAAGAGATGTAACATTACAATAAACCACAATTTCCCCAACTTTACTTAAGAACTGGTCTAATTATGAGGATGGTCTTATGTATGAATACAGTATTCACCAGTACGAACGTTAATCCCCACCAGGGAACACCGAATCCACAAGCTGTCACTTATAACTATCCACAATGTTGTGACATTCATACAAGTAGCTGGATTATGGGACACGCTACCGTCCCAGTATATTTTAATACAATCTATCTGCGAATAAAAAATAAACTATTTTAGCGTTCACTTAACTTTTTTATTAGTAGCTTCACGAAAAAAATCTTATTCCATTTTGAATTGTTTTATTTTTGTTACTTTAATTTTTATACCATAATGTAGAATGTTTTGTACTCAATGTACGTTTCGCAAGAATTAGTTGCTGAAACTAATAATTTTTCAGTTGACAATGTTTAATGTTGACAACGTAACAACATTAGTGTTACGTTGTCAAACGTCAACAGTACAATATGATATTATATTAGTTGTGAAGGGCGTGCTGTGTATTATGTAAATCATAAATCCAATTAATCAAGACATATCAACTGTGTTCAGCCCGGTGTTGGGGAGGAGGGGACGTAGCGAGCCGTCCTCAAGTGGCAGTTACGCTGTGATTCATCCTCCCCCCGCCAACCTCTCTGGATAAACCCTGGATGGAATTAATTAGTTCTGTTGAAATCGTAAGCACAACTTTAGAGCTAATATCAAGTTACGACATGACGTTTCTGCACTAATGAGGACAGGTGATATCCTTCGCTATCTGTTTTGACCCGTTTAGCGGGCCTACGTGATGTTATTAATAAATAAGTGGTAATTTTGATGTACTCAAAAAAGGTGATTGTAAACTCATTCAGACGTACATTCTAGACATCAGTTATCAAACTAAGGTTTTTCAGGTAAACATTTACGAATTGAAAAGCCGATGCCACAACAAATACATACAAAATTGAATATATTTGTGAAAATTACAGTTCTTAATACTTTTAACAAAAAAAAAACGTTAAATTCACTGACAATACAGTTTGCAAAACCAAAAGGAGGAGTTCAAAGATTATTGCTATGAAATGCATTAAATAATGTACAATATTTTCAACAATATCATAAACGAGGATTGAATCAAGTTTTGTTATTACTTGCTTCTCAAATTTCACGAATTGGAAAGTTATTGTTTGAGAGAGGAAGGAGATAAGCATCTGGTTCATCTCAGCTCACTCGTCAACGTTCAGTCTGAAGAGGAAATCTCAAGAGTTTTCCTGATACATTGCAATAAACCGGAGAATTCCGACTCGCCTCTGCAACTCTTCCTCAGAAAACAAAAAATGGAAATAAATAAAGGATTATTGGAATTTAAATAAACTAACCAACAAATCACGGGAACGCCGGCGCCGGGAGGGAGTTGAACCCGGGGCGTTTGGGTGACAGCCCAGTTCTCTACCATTTGAGAAAGGTTTTGCCATGTTTATTTATAAAATATGTTAAACCTTGCATAAGCTATGTGTGATTGATCTGGATATTGTATTTGAACAAGAAATACAAGAAATACGTAGTTATAATATGATTAAAAAAGCTGATCGAGTGGAGTAATTTAATGAAACCTTCTTAGTACCAAAACTGACTAGCAGCACGAAAAAACTCTTTCTTTATGCTAACACGTAGGCCAAGGTTATTATTTTACAGCCCACCGATCAATTAGTAGCATCCAATTTGGATAATGTACACATATTTTCTCATTACAACCAGAAAAATGTGAAATCAGATAAACAAAGAGATCATTGTATAGTTAAGTGTATAATAATCTCGTTATCTTTGGTGACGGTAAACGATGTATCAACATCAACAATTTTCATTCGAAAGCGTAAACACACGGAGGAAAACAGGAGAGCAATATTCCATCCAATATGAACTACCCTCGTCGCCGACGAGGGGGAATTAATTGTACGGGGGGGGGGGGGGGAGGGAGAGACGTTTAACCCTCACGTCCGCGACACTGATGGTACTTACTGCGTCGTAATCGCTTTGGCGAAAAGCAAATACGTTCTCAACGTTTACAGCTAATCGGATGTGCCACGGTGTTGGGCAACTATTAAACGGTTGGAGAGGATTCGCCTGTTCATTATGTTAGCTTGTTACAAATACAGCTTGCGATAAAAGCGTTGAAGACTACTTCAACATTCATTGTTCTCTATGGACTTTTTAGTAATAAATGTGTCATTTTTATTTCTTAAAAAAGTTTTCCCCTTTACTCGTAAGAAACATTAGAATCCTTAGCATTGAAAAATAAAAACACGAGGAAGGATGATCGAAAGCATTAAGAACAAAAATGATTTGTTTAATAGAAAAACAGGTATCTATTTATTTGTTGGTTGATATCATAGGAATAAGTTATTTGTTTCCAATTATCTGTTTCTATGCAATCGTCAACTCTAATAATAATTATAGAGAAAAATTTGAATTAAATAAAATCATATTGTAATCAAAAACAAGGCTATTAGGAATTCATAAAATACCAACCAAACAAGTTTTGTTGGCAGAGATAAAGGAGTAACGACCACATTATTGATGATCGGTTACTTTATCAATTAATATAATACAAATTAAAATGAAAATCTTTGTTGAAAACGACTGAAAATATTTAACAGAATCATTTATAAAGCTGTGGGGAGGTAGAAGAGATAATTTTGTCATGTACAGCACACTTCCCCTGCCCTTTCCCAATCCGGGCCGATATTAATGACAGCCCCGGGGTATTTTGAGTGGAGAGGGGGAATCGGATGGACAAAAAATAATTAAACAAGTGCGGGCAAGACGAGGGGCGAGCGCCCGGGGCGTCATATGTGCCCATTCCCGAAAATCTGCTTTATTTATTAACACGAACCATTGCCTTTGCTGCCATAATTAACGTTTCGGTATCCTTTGATCTTATATAATGCTGCGATATTTCGGTTTATTGCTTTCATACGTAATTACATCCCTTAGAGCGTATAATAAGTTAATTAATTTGGTCGACAAAACGTTATTGTTTTTCCCTTTAACAGATATAATTTGCTCAATTGTGGGATGAAAAAACGAATGCGTTCATGTGGACTCTACAGAGAGAGCTGATTTTATAATTTAGAAATAGTGAATGAATTTTAAAGTCGGCAGTCAATTATTACATATAAATCTATATTTGTATATCCATTGACAATTAAAATTTTTAAACAATATATTGATGAAAAAGCAATGCATTGGCTAAAATATATCTTTCAAATTAATTTCCTTGATTGATTAAAATTATACCTATAAATTATTGTCTATTAAAAAATAATAACTGCGAATTATTGCAAGTAATTCGATGAGGTTTTTATTTAGACTATCTAATTTCTTTCGAGGAACAAAGAATTTCTATAGTTTCGAGGTCATTAAATAGAAATAAATCAATAAACGATCCACTTTTCGGTCTACTTACCTCGATTGCTTCGGTTCCAGAATAATTTGGAATTAACAAAAAAAATCACTGAACGAGTAAAAATAGTTTTATATGTATGCATACTCTGAGAACACATTTCAGTTTTAACTTGGTGTTCCATGAGATTGCAACAAAAATAAATTTTAAAAGGAAAAGTGAACTAGAAAAATAAGTTAACAAAATTAATTTCATCACTTTTCCTGTTGGAAATATTTTGAATGTTTCTCTTTTTGGCAAAGCGTGAAAAGGTTAGGGTTGTGAAAAACAAGTACCAATGTTACACGGAGGGCGGCGCTGCGGCGCTGAATTACAACATCCGCGGTCACAACACCCCCAGGCTGCGGGGGATTCATATGAGTTTGTTACTTACAGTGGAATATTTTAACCGCTTAAATGCATTTTTGAAACTTTAATGGTGCATTATTAAGTTTCAAAAGGACTTACTGGACCACTAAATTTGTCTTGAAAACAATTCCTCAATGGGTTTTTTTAATGAGTATGTGAGAATGTTTTCATATTTGTATTTTGTGCGCATTACAACATTTCAGCTAGAGGTGGAATTGCAATTGACAGTTTGTTCTTGATTCGACTGTGTTTTGGTTTAGTTTCAAAAACAGAGAGATATCCATAACGTCTCTAGGCTACGTTTAGTATTTGTACAATAGAGAGCTGCCACCAACAAAACAACAGATGCAAATTCCAAAAACAACGCGTATCAAAACCCTGCATATGTGGTAGCAAGATTTTTTAAATCATTAATTTACGTGTAAATGTATTGGCACAATTTGATGCTAAATGCAACTGTAGTCATTATTTTGTTGAAAGGGTTTAGATAAAAAATAATTTAACTTCGTTAGGGTTTAGGTGATCAAAAATATACTGTAAGCTTTGTCGTAGCTTTGTGCGGTTGTACAGGGTGTTTTGTTTAACGCAACCCATTTTTAAGATTTAATAATGCACATTTAAATAAGAAATGAGTATTGTTTAGTCAATCTTTACATTTTATACGACCTATTATTTAAGTTTGATCACATTTAGTTTATATTATGTGTTTGAACAATCCACCATTGGCTTTTGTACAAAGTTTTGTACATCAAATTCCTAAACACGTGTTGCAAGGTACGTCTTTGAATTTCTTGCATTAAATTAGTTTGTTTTGAGGTGCTGAATATTCTGCGAATTATTTTCGTAGGTCTTACTTTTTTATCCCCAAAGAAAATTATATAGTGGGGTCAAATCCGGGGATCATGGAGGGGGATGGATAGTCCTTCACTGATAAAATAAAGTTTTGGGTTGCGTTTAAGAATAACACCCTGTACAAAATATGAACACGAGTATTGATTAAATGATATACTGAAAACTTTCAATTCAAAACACGAAATAGGCTATCATCTTTACTAAAAAAAATATTTATTGCAAAAACTACGTGCAAAATTTATATGTTACAAGTTGAGTGGTTGGTTAACTGTATTGGTCGACTTATCCAAGGTAGTTTAGTTATGGTTTTTATGTTTGCGATAATTAAATTGCGACAAGAATATCATAGTTATTATTTCAAGTACTTGATTTTTGAAACATAGTTGTTGAAAAATTACTGCAAAATTTACTGCTCGAAACTGACGTTACACAGGAAAAAACGTTCATTGACACTCGTAGGAAGTCACAGTAGCTGCTCTATTTGCCACAAAGATAAGACGCGCAACATCAAATGGTTCCAGCGAAGTGATTAGCGATCCGGCCTCTTTATGAATGAGAGCCTCCTCGGACCAGATTTCACGGAAGAGGGGGCATCGGGTTTCACGGTTCAGACAGCATAGTATTGATGTTGGCGATGAATGAACGATCGCGGGGCGGCAGATAATCCGCCGTGAGTTCCCAGAATGCTCGCGGAGGGCCAGACTTCTCGGAAGGTAGGTCAGCAGGAATCAGCACTACGGCGATCGGCCAATCAGCACAATACAGCGGTCGGCTCTCCCACAATCCCGTGATGCAACGCGGCGCCCGGCGGTAACCAGTCGCCAGCCGCCATCGACGTGGGAGATCTATCGGCTCAGGTGTTGTTCGAAGAAAAATGCTCGTAACTCGCGCACCGATCGAGTACAAGCTTTTTCCTGACTCCGGAATAGATTTTTTCCCTTTCACTTATTTTATCCGAGAGATCTGCAGTGGAAACATCTGTGGTTGAGTTATTACATGCTTTCCACGCTCCAGGGGATTGTCGAGTAGGTTCATCCTTTAAAACTCGTTTAACCATAGCTGAAGATAAAAATGTACAAGCCGTCTCATGATTCCAACTAATTTATGACGACCTTCTCATTTCGTAACATGGTGAACATTTCGATGTCTTTACGGAAGTCATTTCTGACATTCGTTTTAATGTTTCGTTTAAATTTGTTAATTGGGAGAAAACATATACTGTAACTGTAAGTATTAAAATTGGTCCGATTCACGCGGGTGGGCGGACTTGGCCATTCGTTACCGACCTGACATCGGCCACGCAGCCCCGGGCCGCAGAGCTTATACATATGAATGTCTCGTATTAATATTAATACATTGTGAGCGCGCCGACTTAATTTGCCCTCTAATTAATGGTCCCGTATTTGTTCGACTAAATTGCTTAATTATTTCCGCAATATTTGCGGGAATTAGCTTCGTTACAACAGTGTGGTTTAACACTGTGCCAACTTCGCAATTAATTGGGGTTAGTGGATTAGAATAATCTCGCTTAGAGGCGTAAATTATCGCTAGCCTATATGAAACATAATTTTAATGCAAACAAATACAACCATTTCCCTATCGCTATGTTCATGTATGAAAATAAACTAATTTTATATCCTAATTGAGTAACTGAAAATGGATAGTGGCTTTATTACAGTGGTTAATCTTTTAACCGAAAATAGCATTTAATTGAACTTGTCGCTTATTCAAAAAATAACATTAACTAGATGTTTTCTTTCACGTTCAGTGCAAGTTAAAATAAGATGTTAATTTCTTCATTTCAATTTAAATATCAAATTAACATTTGAGATAAATCGCAGTTGAAATTCTGATTAATTCGTGCACTTCACATTTCTCCAAAAAATTTAAATTGCTACGTATTTCAGACAATTTAGGATTTTAAATTAATTTAATTTGTGTTTCCTATTGAGTACACCCGCAATTCACATGTAATCATACTAGGGTGTAGCCTGTAGCAGCAACATGAGGCGAGCAAAGTGACTTTCACAGCAGCCATCAGCTGATCACGCGCTGCGCCAGTGAACCAGTCAGAGTCGGTAGGCGGCGCGCGGCGATCGGTACATACAATTACAGACTGGGACAAGAGCCCTTAATTGATTCAATTATAACCGGCATTGTGCAGCAACATCCCGGTCTCAATCTGCCGGCTTGATTACTTCACGATTGTTCAAACTGCTGTTAAGCGTCTGATGTTCATACTTGGCCTAGCTGGGTGCTGGGTGCGGAGTGATCGAATCAGAGGGTAGAGCTGAAAAAGTATGGTGGGTAAAAAAATAATTCTGGAAGCATTAAATATGAAAATTAATTTCAAAAATGTATGTTAAGGTACTTAAGATTGCACATTGTATGGTTCAATATTAACCACCTATTTGATTGTTTGAGTTACCTTAATAAACTGCAGTATAGCAGAAAATTTTATGTTATGTAGCCTAACAAGAAAATCTCAGTTGCGTTTCCCAAGCTCTATATTTGATGTAAGTTACTCAAATAAACAATCTAGAACTGCAATGTTTATTGAGAAACTTCACCAATACAGACATATATTATTTTAGGATGTATTGTAAAATCGACTCACTTAAATAGCATGTAAGAATTCGTTAAAAAATCATCGGTTGCATTTTATAAAACGTAAAAAAACCTGAGGAATAGTATACGACGGAAATGGAATAGAAATTTAATTCTTGTCAGAAACTAATGGGCCAACATGTAGGTATAAATAGTTTAACTCAATAAGCATTAATCTTTGTATTTTACCCAGAAGAACCGATATTTTTTATAGATTCCTAATCTGTGTATTTTACCCAGAAGAACTGATATTTTTTATAGATTCCGCCTCTCAAAATGTTTTTTGTAAAACAGGCTATTCAGTTTTTTCGAATACGTTTTTTTTGTAACTTCAGTGAGCACTTTAAGCGAAACTTTTCAGGTAGTTATTATTGACATAATTAAAGTAACCATTAAATTATTCAGATTTTGATATGAGTTGATCTCCTGGAGGGAATATGGTAAAAAACATAAACGCGAGGTGTAAGCACGAAATCAAGGCCAATCCCGAGAGGCAGTTAGTGAGACGATGAGCGACTGGTGCAAACTGAGCACATTAACAGGCAATGTACATAATAGATTAGTGTATAAAGTTCACACCCAGTTCCATGTGCACGTAGTGAAATTACAATTTTTTTCCTTACACGCTGGAAAGTCTGTCTATTTACGTATATCATTCTTTATGTTACAACCTTGGCTATAAAAATACCAAGTATAGAGGGGTGATCGTCACATTTTGAGACAATGTTAGTTGATTTGAATTAAAAATAAAGTGTTTGGTTGATGTGCCCGAGGTAAAAATACTTTGTTCAAAAATTCATTGTTTTGAAATGGTGATCATTTATAATTTTGATTTCGAGAACAAAATAAACCCCATCGTGAAGCGATTACGGGGAGATTTTGAAAAGGGTGGGGACCTTTTCAACATACGAGATAAAGAGAAAACTTAACATCAGTATTATTGAAATTGTTTTGTGATCCAAATATTAATGATTTTTAAAAATTGGGTTACAGGATAATAAGTGGTGAAATACTGCTCATAAAGATAAGAATCAGACAGAAAAAAAATTTCCATGCAAAGCAACGTTTTCCTATTGTAAATAAAAACAAACAAATGAAAACTTATGTTTAAATATTTTTACTCCAAATAACTGTTACTTGTTCATACCTGATAGTTTGTAAAAACGGTATATACTTGCAACAAAAGGGAAAATTGGTTGAGCCAGTTGTGATATGTATCTATATGATATTGACTACAGGTATAGGATTGATATTCTGGGTATGGGTGAGTAGTTCGAGTATTGTTTTGACAGACGTCTGATCCTCTTTGGAAAGCAACGGTCTCTGATAGCCGAAACGTTTCTCCTTCATATATAAAAGCTCAGTAAAAAGGTATCTTTCTATAAGGATCAGGACACATTTCGTTACACTTTACTTTATTAAGATAAAAACTATGCAGACGGTTTTGACGGTGCGATCGTTCTGTTTGTAATGTAATGTTGCTTCATTTAAAATTATTTATGTTAAAAATGCGATTATACATATATATATTTTTTTTATTTAAAACTATTTAGACCTATTAGGTAAATAAACTGTTTTCGAAACTACTTATTTATTATTATAATATCGATTTAGATTAATTTACAAACATGTAAAGGTGAGGCTATGCATACACGTCACGTCACGTCTATTTTCGGGGTGAATGAAACCTGTATAATCAAATGGAACCGGCTATTCATATACGTCACGTCACTTCACGTCACGTCGCGTCACGTCGCGACACGTCACGTTACGGCCCGACTCGATTACTCTAGAGCATACAAGAATTAAGCGTTGCCGAATCGGCCGAATTGGGACGCGACGTGACGTGTATTTAGGTATAGCCTCCACCGACGTCTATTCGGCCATTCGGCTGTTAGAAACCAGCAGATGTGAATCGATGCGAATGAGGACTTTGCGTACCGTCCGAATGCGAATATGTAGAGCACCCCCACCGGAATCGTCGAATTGGCCGTACGTGAACGTGACGTGATGTGACGTCTATGTATGGCAGCAGCTTTCTAATCCTTTAAATTATTGACAGAGATGTCACCTTTATTTAACACCTTTTTCATTCAAACTGTTTTTGTTATTCTCAGCTAGTAATATATGTAATTACCAATTAAAACAAGCTGATGTTTAAATCAAACTGTAGGTTTCTCAGTCAGAGATTTCTGCTTGATATTAATTTCCAAGCGTTCCATTTGCTTTTTGATCTCGCACTGAAGAAGAACTCAGGTTCAGTATCAAGAACGACTGGAAGCTCCGGACGTTGGCGAGTGAGGAGTGATGGAGCGATCGATGGCTGGATTACTGCGCGGAGGAGAGCGAGTCCGGTAACGGAAGCCGACAAAAAGCCGAGCAATTAAGCCGGAACAATAGTCCGCCAAACAAATCGGGCCGCTAATAAGCCGAGCGGCGCGGCCGAGCGGCGAGCGGCAAAAAGCGGCAGCGTAGGTAATGTGTATCAATTAGTTGTGACAGTCGCCATGTTGCCGCTCTGCGCGACTGTAACGCTAATTGCGATAATGAGAGTCCGGTCATGCGCATGCGCGGGCTGATGAATTAATCATAGTACGACACACACGTGACGCTCAATTAGGGGTGGTGCGGGCAGAGGCTGCAGCGCGGAGTATAGAGGAGCCGCCGAGCGGAGAAAGGATTCGACACGGTCGCGACGAGACAAGGTGGAAAATCAACGAGGCTAACAAGAGTAAACGGTCGCTCGACAATCGCACGCTTTTTACCGGCCCCGAGCTTTGTTGGCTCACACAATTAGGCACAAATTTGATTTTTTGTTGTTTTGAGAGGCCCATCCGGTTTGCCCGAGGTGGTTCTGACAAGTCGAGAGTAGGTGTGAGTCACTGGTGTGGTTAGAGTGAGGAGATTCTTAGCAAAGAAAAGACTCCTTGGGTTTTGCACGACCAGCATTTCAGCATGCTCTATCTGGCCTGTTTCGTGATAAGTTTCAAATTGAGGATGTTTAGGCCAGATTTCACCAAATTTTAAACCACTGTTAAGACTCGGTTTAGTTTAATTTCGTCAGCTGTTTAATACAATTTTCCTATACTTAACGAACAGTTTATTAACCGACCCTTAATTGATGTTTGGTGAAATCAGGCCTAAGAAATTACACCCACACCGCCAAACCACTTTATTGCTCGAAATATGTTTGTTTAATTGAGTATATTAATTTTAAATATTCATAAATAACTGTGTTCACCGTTGGAGGCAAGGAAACAAGTGATTCTTGTTAATTAAGATGATTAGCAGAAATCCAACGTAGTAACCGGGAGTTCGTGAGGCCCTAACGGGCAATTTGTGTCTCTGCGTTCATATGCTTGGTCTGCCTGCTGGGCTAACTACGAGCCGACCAAACACTCAACCCGGCCCGGAGTGCAAGACCATGGCGTGCTCGTCACTGAACGGAAACTTAACATTACGTTTTCTGAATTTATTTATTAAAGGGGTTTTTAGCCCGATTTTGTATGCTCGGAACTCAATTGGATTGAATTGTTGGTTTTTATTGAATTTAAATTTAAAACGAAGTATCGCTTACCCTCCTTGAAATATTATTATTCAGGATCTACTAGATTTAAGTTAATTATTCAATTAAAAATTACTAGGAAAAAACAATTGCCAAACAACTTCAGATATTTTTATAAAATTATATTTATAAATATTACACATAAACGTAATCATTTATGAGATTTTGGCAAATTAGCACTCCTAGATGAAAATAAATGACCATAGAGTTTTCTACACCAGCTGCGCTTGAAAAACTACCTCCTAAAACCTTCTGTAGAGATTGGGCGTTTAGTTAAGAAAACAAAACTTTAAATCATCTGTTGCAATCATCACGGTCTTACAAAGTTGTTACGGACTTAATTTCCACATTACGAACCGTCTTAACCGCTCCAGCCGGTAATGACGCTCTCCACACATCGGCGCAGGAGAACCAAAGAGGGGTGGAGGGGAGGGGAGGAGAGGAGAGAGAGAGAGGGGTCCTTGATCCATAACAGTATTAGTGTAATGGCTCAAGACGAGTAGCCTGTATAAATACCGGCCCGGCCCATAAATCCACGGGCTAATTGGCCGCGGCCGAGGAATATTTGGGCGGGTAAATCAGGCGCGCGACGCGACAAATCACCGCTGAATCGCCGCGGCCCAGGACAGGAGACCGAGTGGTGGAACGGTAAAACACAGGGGAATTTCAGCATGTATGTAGCCTATATTTCCAGCTTGGGGAGGGGAGTGGTGCCAGCTTAGCGACCTGATAAATTTCTTGATCGGGTTCAAAAATCAGAGAAATGTCTGCGGAATGAATCTAGACTTGGATGTCCACGTTCCATAAGCTATTAATGAATGATCACTGTGAATGAATTAGCTGGTACTTTTAGGCTGAAGAAGACGCTCCCCCATTACGGTACTTCGCATCAGTTTAATTTGGAATACGAAACGTGGCATATACGGCTTTCCTGCCTTGAGTACCTAATTCATAATTAGGTATTCAACACAAAATCCTGGGGCGTGCTTAATCAATAAAAAATACCACAGGTTAAATATATAAATTAATTTTTGATAAACGACTACTTAGAAAATGTTAGGATTTTATGCCTAGATAATGTTTTAAGGATTGTTTAAAGTAGTTAGTTAACTGGAATGCAATTGGTAGTAAAGCTAATTTAGTCCGTTTAGATTTTGCCCGCAGAAATCATTTAACATTTTTAAGTAATAGGCTGTTGTTAATTAATTGCGGGATCCCGTTATACAATCAAGACAATATTTCATTTCATCTGAGTTTTGGTCTTTAGCAATCAAATAAAGTAAGTTATAAAAATTGGTCAAAGTTCTGTTTAAGAGAATAATTGTCCAAGTTACTTAGTTTACTTCTCTTCACACTCATTTGTTGCCGTTCCCAAAAGTGTTGCTCATTAACAAAGCCCAGATAACATACCACGAGTTACCTCCTGTTATTTCCTGTGCATTTCTCACTTCGTGATATAACTAATTAAGTTTGAGCTAATATGCCATTAATGCATTTAACGAGGAATATAATTTCATGTGATAAAAGAACCGTAATTTTGGGTCCACCCGTGGCCTTTGAGGAAAGATCCACTTTAATACTAGACCACTCTAACCACCGATAGCGAGGGAGTGATTCACATCTTGTGCAAGAGGACGGACCGACGGACCACACCGGGGGACCTACTTAATTGTGCAGCTCTGCAAAATCAAACCGACTCATTGTTTGTGTCTGTTGCGCGTCGTCAGAATGTTTTCGACCAATCACAGCCACTTTACATTTTTTCTGGCGGGGCTGTTACCTCAACACGGGTTGCGTTTCATAGCACCACCGGAACGGCGGGTTCAAGTTTCATTACAACCTATTGCGAGGGATATAGGGATTTCGGATTACGGAAGTACAGTAATGATCCGGAATGCGGAAATGAGCGATGTGTTTAAAGTATACAAAAAAATAGTATTCGTTATTAGAAATATGTTATTACAAACATGATTAAAATCGTGTAAGTAAAACTCTTGGTTTCATGAGTTGGAAAGAAAATTTATCCACGCTTTATTGACCATAATGATTATATAAACTGAGACATAAAAGAAGTTATGAGAAACAAAGAATTTAAAATCATTTAAATGTTTTATAAAAAGTTTTCGGAAAACATTTAAGTGCAAGAATGTCGCGCCCTGTGTTAATTGTATTCCCTTTGCCTAAACCTCTTACAGGGACACATTAATACCTCTAATAAACCTTTGTGCCCCAATCACAATAAAAGATAGCTGTTTTAATAAATCACATTAGCTTAGTAGTACTCATAGAACACGATGTTATCATGCTACGAAAATTCGGTAACAACTAAATGCCTAAAAACCATACCAAAATGACTATAGCTATTGTTCACGCGGATCGCTGATATAACCATTGTAGTACTTCAAATAACTTTTAAAAATGGCTCCTACTTATCTTTAAATGTGATCAATATTAACTGCTTCACTTAAACTGAAGACCTAAATAAACGCGGTGGCGCGGCGGTCGGGGCGGGCGGCCCAATATCGCGCGTGTCGACGGAAACTTGCGTCTAATGACCGACCACGCACCCCGTGTTCCTCTGATTGAGTGAGCCGCTCTAGACAAACGACGTCTTCGGAAATACGGATTCAAGTCAATCAGCTGGTCCAAACTATTCATCAATCTGGACAGTTTTCAGATTGATTGTATTGTATCAGAACATATAAAAAAGTATTGCACATTTTGTTATGAACAGGAGTCATTTTTTTTATTATTAGTTTCTTCAGAATCTTACTTTGGTGTGCAGGCTGCATACCAACAGATTGTAGTATTTCCTCAAGCAGACATGATTTGGGGATAGAAAAAATAATTTGAAAGTTGTCAAAACAACATTAACTTTATTGCAATGAAACATTAAATGATTTAATGGCACGTCTTGTTGCTATACGCCAACGCAGTAAGCTATTCTATTATGCACATTGCCAGCTAATGTGCTCAGTCTGCACCAGTCGCTCGTCTCACTAACTGCCTCCCGGGATTGGCCTTAATTGCCGAGCTCACACTGATCCACACGGAGGGGGAATAATTATAGACTTTCTATACATGAGGCAGTTTACGGATATAATAATTAAATTAGAATATTTGTGTAGAGACAGAGCCTGACGTTAAAAATAAATAGACTCTACTCCTTAAAGCGTATCTGCGCACGATTTCTATGCGACATGTTTTATTGTTATCCTAGAATATCTACATTAGGAATATCCACATAAAGAGAGAGATACAGAAACCTCTTGGTTATTCAGTGGTACAAGAAAAACGTTCCCCGTACAATATTGTATACGTAATAATATTTATTATTATTTTAAAGTAGATTGAAAACCATGCAAATATTGTGTGGATTTATATTTTTATATAGAATTGTCTTAGAAAAAACCAACATTGGATCTAATAGGATTCTTGAGTAACTTTATAGACCCATCGCTGTAAATTGATAATTAATGTATTATTTGAACTTAATAAACAAATCTGTAAATCAATAACAAGTTAAACATATTACAAAACCAGTAAAATATTTTAAAGGAGCATTAAAATAAATTTTTAGATAAAATAACAGTATAAATTACAGGAGGAACACGGAAAAAGTCGATTTTAAAAACTGAGAATTAAAAAAATTAGTAGAATAGAATAGTATTTATTCTCTCATCACAGTATTTTACAATCATTTTACAGCATATAATATTTCAGTCAATCAGTCCTCTTTTGTTTTCCATAACACTGCACAGAAAAAAAAAATCTTAACTTGTCAGGCTGACTCAGGTTATATTATAACTAAAACTGAACTAAAATTAAAGAAAACAATAAGAGAAATAAACAGAATATTAAAACATAACAGAGAAAATAAATAGGGCCTCTGAAGGCAAAGCCTGTGTAGAGGTTCCGTAACTTAAACTTCATATATAATCTTTTAGCGAACAGATAAAACAAATGACTTTACTTCTAAAACAAAACAAAACAAAATGTCTCTTCTGATTTAATAATGCAAATAACGATAAACATGAATTAAGGTAATATAACACAGTGCCATTTTTAAATAAAATTAATCTATCTCTTATTTGGCTTGTTACAATGTCATGCAACCAAGGCTTGGAAACAAAATAAAAGAAAATTAAAAGAGTAATCAAAGACCTACCTAAAAGTTATTGATCTATTTTAAATAAATGATCAATATCTTCCAAATTAAACAACCATTTTTTAACTTTATTCAAAAACTTATTCTTATTATTTGTAATTTTTTTAATGCTATCTGGTAGTTTACTGAATAGCTTTGGAGCAATAAAACTAAAAGTTCTTGTAAAAAATGTGTTATTAGGCCTTGACACTAAAAAGGGATTTGGATTCCTCAATTTGGTACTATAATCATTTTTAATTCGAGGGATGTTTCCACTTACTATATAAAATAGACTTAAAACATTATAAACATAGAGATATTTAATCGGTAAAATGTTTTGTTGAATAAAAAGAGGCTTTGTATGATCAAATCTATTTTTGTATGTTATCAATCTTAAAATATGTTTTTGCTTTAAATATAACGCTTTTGTGTAAGTATCATAGGTATTACCCCAAAATGCTATTCCATACTGAAGTCTACTTTGAATTGAAGCGAAATATAACATGCGTAAAACTTGACTGTTGGTTAGATCTTTTAAATAATAGAAATATCTTACTGAATTGTTCAGTCTATCCTTTAATTTATTTATGTGAATTTTCCAACCAAGTTCTCTGTCTACATGAATTCCCAAATATTTAACACTTTCAGTTTGATCCACTGGAGAACATTGTACCGCACAAAAAGTGTGTTTACTCAGACATTCAGTGCATTTATATAAAATGGTTTCCTTTAATGAAATTGGTTTCTTAAGGCTAAAATTTATGTATTTAGTTTTTACAGCACTCAGAACTAATCTATTGACCGTGAACCACCATTTTAATGCTTCTAAGTCATCATTCATTGCCAGATGTACGGATTCCCAACTACTTTGAATATAGCATAATGCTGTATCATCAGCAAAGGAGGTTAAATTTCCATGAAATTTCGCATCACACAAATCATTTATATAGATTATAAACAAGATAGCCCCTAAAACGGACCCCTGAGGAACCCCGCTTTTGATAGTACCCATATTACTGACTGATGAATTAATTTTGACACACTGCTTTCTGTCCAATAAGTAACTTTTGAACCAATCATATGCTATTCCTCTAACACCGATATTGAACAATTTTTGTAGCAAAATGTTATGATTTACTGTGTCAAATGCTTTTTTTATGTCAAGAAATAATCCACTAACTTTTTTGCACTCATTAATGCCTTTGTAAACATCAGTCATGAAATTTAACAGTGCATTTTCAGTGTTCATACCCGCCCTAAAGCCAAATTGGTTTTTACTTATTAGTTTTCTAACCATGCCAAAAAGGCATGCCTAACAAACACCCTTATAGTAACATCCTCTCCAGAATGTGAGAATACAACAAGAGGTCACAAAGACATATTACATTTACCGACGTAGTAATAAAAAATAAAAACTCCTTTAATCGTAATCAAAAGGAGTTTTTTCGAGACTGACACTGGGAATCCGAATTCAAATTTATATCATGAAATCAAAAACTATATAACATGAATTTCATTAAAAACCACAAATAATCAAGAACAGTAAAGTTTAAAAAAATAAGATCACAGTGAGAGTAGGGCCTCGTAGGGTGAGTGTGACTGTCTGCGTTTGAGGCGCAGGTTATAAGGGCGCTGGCAGCTGTGTTGACTTGATAACAGTGAGCAATTAGTCGGCCAGCTGTAGGCGTTAACTGCATACTATACACACCAGATGTCCACAATTAGGCCTTTTGTCCATACTCTGCTGTGATAAGGCGATCAAATACATACGGTGAACACCAGATGTCCACAATTAGGCCTCTCGTCCACACTCCACCGTGATAACATCATTGACACACGGTGAACTCGTACTACGTGTCCCGTTCATTAAAACTAGGTGGCTAGGTGGTCCGGTCTCGTTGATTAGGTGGCCAGCTTTAGGCATTGACTGCACACCACACACACCAGATGTCCACAGTTAGACCTCTCGTCCACACTCCACCGTATGATGAGGCGATTATAGATACATGGCGAACTTAAGCTATATTTAACGTTAATTAATAGGTAACAGGTTTATTCATATTAAAAAATATTTTGCTGATTCTAAGTTAGAGACTTATGTTAATAGCTAAATTTTGTTAAAAGGTAAACTATAGTTTCACAGTGCCGTTTTTGACTCCCTTTTATTCTGAGCTGATTGCATAGGACAATATTATGAGAATAGTGTAATCTGTAAAATATACAGTCCCTATGATTCATCATTAAATTGTACATTATCAAAATAGACACCTTCTTTTTATACTTTTTTCTTTGAGATATTTTATATCATTCAAATACTTAACAACTTAAACATTTAAAAATAGTTGATTTTACAATCTATAAACAATAACGGAACAAAAAACAAAAATCCCTCAATAAGTTTCTCCTTCATATCTTCATTTTTAACCTGGCGACATAAGTACTGTTGGTGAAAGTAATCACAACGCATGAAGAATAAATGTAACAATTATATCGGATAGAAGAGCGCATACACAATCAAGTGGCAATCAACAGTCCCGCCGAACAAGGAGCTATGATTGGGAACATCTGTCGTTTGAGACTCCGTTTTACAAACACTCATTAAAACATTACACCACAAGAAAATCAGGGCCGTTTTAACACCTGCTGTCACCGACTTCTTAAATCAAAATTGAATAAAACGGAACAAAAATTATACTTTTAAAATTTTCTTTAAAAATATAAATATCACAATATTTTTAAATAAGCGATTGAAACTAATTGTTTAGACAATAAAGTTACATTGAAACTGGACTACTGGATCCGTTAATGTCACAGTACCTTACATAATTTTATTACTTGTGCCTTTAATGATTAAGGGCAGTAGTTAATTAACAAACTAGCATTTGTATCAAACTGGTACAGTATACTCATACTTTCATACAACTACAAGCGATGTTTAAAGTTCTATTGATACCTTTTGTACTACTGAAAACGAATGTGAACCAAAATTAAGTTTTACAATCTTAAGTGAGTTAGTAAAGAATGAGATACAAATTTAAATATAGCAATTTTCAAAATGTACTTGGCAGAAGACGTAGTTAGAATAAATTAAAACTAGTAAACAACTATAATGAGGGTTAGCCCACGATTGATTGCGATGTGTTCAAAAGACTAATTTTATGTTAATCTTATGTTTTAAATCTCTAGTGTAAATGTGAAGATGAAGTTTGCTCTTTCTAGATACAATATCATGCAGTCAGTATTCCCCGTATCTTCAAACCCATTTCTTTTTAATTTTATAAATGACGAAATGTTTTTTTTTAATATGCTTATGCCGCTTATGCTATAGGTCTGCCCTAAAAGCAACGTCAACGGAAAAATCGTCCATACAATTTTAAAGGTTCTAGGTAAAGTAAATTGGGCTTTAAAGTGGTATGACAATGAATGGTATTTAACAAAAATATACAGAAGGTATATGTTATACTCTTTTGTGTGTTAGGATAGTTATTTGAAATTTTTCTGTCTCGTGGCAATATTTCATAAAACAACGTTGTATGCCATTTCATATATTGGAATTTGAAAATAGTTGTGTTAAGTTTCATAGTCCAAAGCAACTTTTTCATTCATGAAAACTGTGATGAGTTAGTCCATCAGTCACAAAATGTATTTGGGTTTTATTACGAGTACAGATGTATACAAACATGGTAGCTTTCTAACCACTTAGTAAAATAGGTGGGAATTAGATTCTGACAGTAAACAATTTGATGGAATTGCAAGATTTTTCAGCCAGTAATCTTCTGTTGAATTAACTAGATTTATAACAAATTAAATGATATCACCAACGTTTGGGAGTCAGAGTAAACGGCAGTTGGTGTTTACAGTTCCCAAGTTTCAAATTAGCTGCAAGTTTTAGGGAAGTAGATATCGCATGTTCTGCGGTTTATGTAAGCCCGAACTGATGTCATAAAGAATTATTACTATAAAAATATTGTGATCTTTTCGTACAGGCCCAAAGTGTAGGAAGTAGTTGTTATAAAACCAAAGTGCACATGAATAATGTTTCGATTAGTTGTTGAAAAATAAGCACTCGTAGTAATTGTTATATACATAGTTAGTACCTACTTGTTATTAGATCAGAATGGACTAGTTTTATAATGATTTTTTAAATTTTGTTCTGTTAAAAACAATAATTATTACTATGAAAAAAAGATTCAAGTAATTATTTGGTATTGAACCCAGAACCATGCGAAAAGCGTTGCTTGAACAATATGATATTCACTATTTGAATTTCCCATACTGGTTTCGTAACAATGTCGATAGGTTGTTGAAAAACTAATGACAGAGGACGTCTGACAACCTAACCGCTTGGTTATATTGCACTGTTTGCTACAGTTGTATAGCTTAAGCCTAATTAGATTTGGCGAGCTAATAGTTTGATTATAGATTTTCATCTCTAAGACCCTAAATTCCTCATGTTGTAGTAATACAATTTACTAACCTGATTCGGATCTGAAGATGTTTTGAAACTTTAATTATATAGATTATATATAAATTGATAGTAGGCAATAACACCCTATTTATAACCAAATTTTTTGCAGGGAAATTGTAATTACTGTACATAGTCATACGTTACATGGTTTGAAAATGCAAAATACAAGCATAAACTTAAGAGAGTGCGGGCCAAATTTAATTACTACCTATCTGTATAGAAAACATTTGATATCATCTCCAGACTGTACTATGTTTTAAATGGCAATTGAAATTGACCGGGTGAGTTTTACATCCCTCCAAACGTTTTCCATATTTTTTTAAATATCAATCCCAGATCACCCCAAGATATTGTTAGCAGTAAGAACTTCATTTTGGGTGGGTGGAAATTTTTAGCCAATACGTAAATAAATCTTTATTAGGCGATTAGGTACAATAAGGACCAGTTTACAACCATTTTTTTAATAGGGAAACTGTAATTACAAAGTCATAAGTTACATGGTTTGAAAATGCAAAATACAAATGTAAACTTAAGAGAGTGAGGGCCAAATTTAACTACTAGCTATGTGCATAGAAAACATTTGATATATCATCTCCAATCGCAATTGAAATTATACCGGGTGAGTTTTAAATCCCCCCTAACGTTTTCCACATTAACCATGAGATCATTTTAAGCCAATAAGTCAATAAATCTTTAGATAAGGCCATTAGATACAATTTTAGTACAATAGGCTTCGTCATATAAATAACAAACTCATAAAATTACAAAACCATACAAAAAAATGTGCAAACCATGCATATTACTCAAATTAAAACAAGATAGGCTCAATAAAATAATTGGCCGCCATCTTGGATCCGCCAATTTGGATATAGGCTAAAATAATTTTTTCAAATGTAAAGGTATCGTGTGGATAGAAATTCCGATCCCGGGATAACGTATCCCAAGATCCTGCATGATTTTAGAGCATATTCAATCCTGGAATTCTTAGGCTCAATCCCGAGATTTTCGGGATTATCAAATTTACTTTTTAAATCGATGTTGATTAGGTACCCAAGAGTTGAAAAAACGCTGTAACTTAGGGAACCCAGTTGATGTCGTTTTCGAACATGGTGTTTTGTTATTGCAGTCTTACACAGTCTAAGTGGTGTTCAGTTCATATTTTCAAGCCTTGATAAAAAGTACAAAAATATTTTTAATCGATTCTGATATAGTATATTGCAATTTCCTGATGATCTTATTATATTTCAAATTATTTTGTCGTAAAGAATCATAGGAAGTTTCTTGTTTTATTTTTCTTTACATGTATCCAAGCAGGGTTTTACTTCTAATTTTAATATTCATTGGCCCAGTGAATAAATCGATTGATATTTTGTATACGACTTTAACTTATATTTAAATAAATAATTTTAAGGTTCTCATTGTTATATTTCTCATAATGTGTTCCGTTTTGACCTAATGTCTATTATTCAGTGTTTCATATGATGATGTCGATCATATTGCCAATTCTTTAAATTTGTAATTAATTGTTGTTATTTTGAAAACAATAGTATATTTCATTACAAGGACCTAAAGTGACGCTTTTCGTACAAGGTCAAGTTTTACAACCAAGGCTGTAAGCCGAGGTTGAAAAATTACCGAGGAACGAAAAGCAGCTTTAGGTCCGTGTGATGAACTATATTTTTCGTTATATTGCTCAATACAATACGTAAACTACTTAAGAAAAACAAAATGTCACAGCTTGTTTACCTTTAAAGATGCCTTCAAAAGATGCCACCGTCTTGTTCTTGCTATTTGAAGCAATCAGCTGATTGTCTGTTTCATTTGTGTTAGGGTAAACTGACAACAATGAACAACTATCGACGTATCGAACGCATGTAATAATCGATTGGTGAAACGAGCGAGTTTCACAAATTGATTAAACTGACAACAATGAGTGTTTCGATAATAACGATGAATGTTTCGATTATTTGTAATCGAATGAATATTGTTCGATTATTACGACGTACTCGGCACTTTTTGACTTTTATAGTCCTAGGACTATAAAGAGTCAGCTGGTATCGAGTACATCAGCTTTTAATTCCTAGGAATAAAAAGAGTGTATTTAGGTCCGGAAAACATGCATTAAAAACATCTGTTTTTGAAGCAGTATAACGAAAAATAATGTTAAACTGTGGTTAAACGTAAAACCAATAGTCGTAAATCAATGGTTGTAAATAGTCGTAAATAGTTGTAAATAGTTGTAAATTGTCAACCAATAGTTGTAAATAGTCGTAACTATAATTACGACTATTTGTAATCGAATGAATATTGTTCGATTATTACGACGTACTCGGCACTTTTTGACTTTTATAGTCCTAGGTCTATAAAGAGTCAGCTGGTATCGAGTACATCAGCTTTTAATTCCTAGGAATAAAAAGAGTGTATTTAGGTCCGGAAAACATGCATTAAAAACATCTGTTTTTGAAGCAGTATAACGAAAAATAATGTTAAACTGTGGTTAAACGTAAAACCAATAGTCGTAAATCAATGGTTGTAAATAGTCGTAAATAGTTGTAAATAGTTGTAAATTGTCAACCAATAGTTGTAAATAGTCGTAACTATAATTACGACTATTTACATATGCAAAACTATACTAAAACTTTTTAATTTTAAATTACCATTTTTGAAACTAGTATGAAAGTACTATGTTTGTTCAATCCCGTGATTAACGTTTTCAGTCCCGTAATCCCAGAATTTAAAATATCGACCGAGATTGGATTCGCTAGTTGCAGGCCATTATTTTAACATTTATTTTTACATCTGTTTTAATACCGAAATACGTTTTCAAAAATACTGACGCGTTCTCAAAAATTTTATTTTCATCTAAATTTAACATTATGCACTGTAAAAATAAGCCGATAATCTCAAAATAAGGCTAGATAATGACAAGTAACCGGTAAAAGTCATTGTTAAACTATTTTCTTGTGCTTTAACTAAAGGATTTAAAATATTCGGGCACCATCTTGGATGCGCCATTTTTAAAAGAGCTAAGATATTAAAAAAAGAGGTGTTTTGAAATATTTTTGCTTTGTGTTGTGACCCATCATTTTTATCTAAATTTTCAACTAAAGCTGAGTCGCTTACCTTGATTGGTTTAGAATTATCAATTTTAGTTTATGATATATCGCTTTTTTTCTTGAGATTATAAATAAAGAAGGGCGATATCTCAAGAACATAAAATGATTATTTAAAACGGAATGCAAATTTCGATTTAGCATGAAAATTTAGTTGGAAATGATGGATTACAACACCACCTTTACATTTGTAAAAAAAATGTTATCCAACATGGCGGACTCAAGAAGGCGGCCGAAAATGGCCCCCCACTCAAAATGAAGTAGGCCTACCAACAACCCAACAATGATTGAGTTAGTCTGGAAATGAGATTTATAAAAATGTGGAAAAAGTTAGAGGGAGGTATTTAAAACTCACTCCTATGGCATTAAAGTGGACAATTTTAAATCACATATTAAAGTCACCGCTGCGCTGAGGGGATCGTTTTTAAATTACTACTTGTATTCAGATAGTGCATGCCAAAATGACTCATGGAAACTAGCTCAAATAGTTAATCTTGCGCATTAGAGCTGTGAAGCATTTGTCTAAAATTAGCAAACAAGCAATAATTTGAACTCACAACTTGAATGTAACTGCAGTAATTAAGGGTAATCCTCGGAAACAAATTTCTTAAGCGACGAGCGATGAAAATGAATAGACGACATTATAGAGCGTGAATCAGCGATTCCGGCCATAACAGTATATCACAGGTGAGCGGGAGTCGACCGGGTCCAAGAATGACCATCTGGCAGGGAGTTACGTACTACGTTGTGGACGAGCGTCACACGACACACGACACAATTACTGGCGCAGCGCGGCGGTGCCGGTGTAGCGCGAGGGCTTCGGTTAAATCTCTCATCAATGTGTTAAATGTACCAAACAATCCTGTATTTATTTACTGACAATTAATTTAGAATTATTGGTTCGAAATTTTAATTCAAATAAATAATTAATTTAATAAAAGCAATATACGATGGTTCATTTGAAAATTGCTACGTAATGTTTTAAATGAACTAAGATATAATAACCAGAATTCTCAAGGATATTCTAGGTAGAGTATATTATTTCTCCAGATTGATAATAATTTTTAATTAATAAAATTTGTCAACGATAAAATATTTTTGTTTTGCTAACAAATTAAGGATTGTTCATATATCTCACAAGCTACATTGTTATCTAATCTCAACTGCTGTATTTTGTATAATTAAATGTAACTATAATTTTAAACCTGTAAGTATTTGTCTGATACATTTTTACTGCATATTAATTATTATATTTTAAATAATTCGATGTAAATCCTGTGAAATTAAACAGCCACTTTCGACCGTAGTGATGAAACTGCTGCTAATCTGAAAGAGATTTAAGCCTATAGCAAGCAGACCCTACTTTACTCAATAATCAAAACTGAAATCATTACATGTAATGAAAAGAAAAAACTGAATAAAGAGCAAACGCAATGCCTGTTAACGGATGGGTATAAGCCTACGAACAATACATCTTAACGTTCTTAACGTATCCTAAAACAAAGTAGGAAAAAGTATGAGAAAATCGTAGCGCGCAAATTGTTAACTTAAAAGAGAGACTCCGCATTAATTGTCTAAGGAGCGATTTTATCTAGATAACTCAACTGTCGAGCCTGTGAGGCAAAGGATCGACGCTCTTTATTTGCTAAACGCTGAGAGATTCTCATGACACCAAATTAGCTCTGAAGTGAACACTGCAATCAGCTCTACGCCCATCAGAGCCGTGGGTAATGTTATAATTAACGCGACAGGTGTTAACATCTACGTTAATGGCGATCGAGCCTTGCAGTATCTCTCAGAATCTGTTGCTGGGTGCAGTTCGCCGTATCATATTTTTTCAACAATTGATATTTGTAAACACAACGTTTGACGAACAGCGGGTTTATTGATGGGGCTATACAGCAATGTTTTTAGAAAATTGTCACCACCCCTCGCGCCTTGCCACCAAATGACTCTGCCATATAATAGCCGGACATAAAATATGCGAGCTGTACATGGTATATGGTTTAGTTCATCAACTCACTGAATCTCTTTACACTTATGTAACCTTCATTTCGATTTTCGTTTTCTCCGCATTTATCGTCCTGCGGCATGCTATTGACGTAAGCTTGTGAAGCATGGTGTATCAGTGGCTCCATCAATGTGTGGTTGCGAACCGTTCGTTGCTCCAAAAGCCAGAAAAGGGCGTCTTTAAATTACTCATAGTCGTTAAAGCGAATTTCCCTATATAGGGAAGTAGCTATTAATTACCGTAGGTGGCACGGTGAGACTTAAGCCTGGGACCATGTTATATTTTCATGTTGAGGTCCCTAGATCCCAAAACACCGTTCGTTCATTTTCATATATATATATATATATATATATATATATATATATGTATATACCTGTCCGTAGGCGTGATAACTTTTGTAAAAAAAGGTCCGATCTTGATAAAATTTGGAACAAACGTGTAAAGCGTCATTCATGACTTCGAGTTCGAAAACCAGCAAGATTTGTTTACTCTAATAAGGTTTAAAAAAAACAGTCCGTTGCTTAGATATTGAATGTGCTAAACACAGTACGTTGTCCAATATTATTTTTAATATCACCCTCCAAAAAGTATAGCTACCCTGATTTAAGAGATTTTTTAAATACAATTTTGAACATATGATTTAATTTTCAGATGATGAATATTTTATTTGTGTTTATTTTGAGTAGTTAGAGTTAATTGATCAAGATTTTGCAGAAAATATATACTATATATAAAAAATACAAATTATTTTTAAATTTAATAAAGAAAGTATGAGCGTTTGGAGGGATGTCGTAGTCTAAACGGCCTGAAAATGTAGCATAATATATGGTATGTTTACAACGATGTATAGGAATGACTATGAATGAGGATTGATATGTTTTATTGAAATTGGCTGGAGATGCAGGTCTGCTGCAACAGGGGTGTTTTAATTATAAAACTGACCATATGATTGAATTTAATTTTTTCATGAGATTAAGTTATTTGTTTGTTTTGAGTGATTTTAATTCATTGATTATATGTTTGTTGACATTTATATACAATAACAAGGTTACATTTATTAAAAATTAAAAGACTAAGAATTATATAAAATACAAAAGTGTATGTGTTACAAATGAAAACCAATGTGGTCTCCTTGTTAATTTTCCTCATGTTTAAAGGTCATGAATGATAAATACAAGTTTGTAGTATATTATTTACTTAACGTATTCAAACAATACTTTCCTTCAAATAAGTTGTGCTCACATATACAAAATAAATCCTATGGAAATTCGTTGAGTACGCAGGTCTGCTGCGACGGGGGTATTAGAATAATAACTCATATTTCTATTCAGTACATCCACACCAATTCTTAGTCTTCATTTTTTGTTGATTTATAAAAAAGTATGATATTATAGGTTTTAATTTCTAAATTACCTCATAATGTTACTCTCTATTTTAACTGGCATAGCCTACAGTAATTTTCACTCCCTAGAAACTAATCATCTTGGAACACTGATATAAATAAAATCAAGTTGTTTTTCGTCAATAAAATCAAGCGTTTGCTTATCAGATGTTGAAACCTCCAGCAGTTGTAATAATTCGATTTGAATAAAAGATGCACGATGAAAGCGTAAAACCGTCCTAAGTTTCGGATCGGTTTGCGTTGCCACATGCGATTCAATAGCAAGGCAATTTTCTCAAAAACATAGCGAGTCTCCCCGCATACGCCACAAGCTTCATCGAATGCGCTTTTAAGCATGCGTCGAGCACACGTAAACAAACCATGTGGACATGGCTACTGATTCCGTCATGTGATTTGAGAGAGTTATTTTATTTACATCATACAATTAAATGGGAGGAGGTGTTTTTAGCCTTAATATATGTTCTTTCAAATTATGTAGAAAAGCTGTATTTTTATAGCGGGAAATTAATGTGGTTTCGAAAAAAGACTCGGAGTCAACTTTAAAAAGTGAAATTAAAAGTACTGTGACTTTAAATTCTATATTTATATGAAATAATTATTACTTGACATATTACTTACTCTCATTATACGGAACGGAAAATCACATTAAATTTATGTCCATTAGTTTGAACATAAACCAAGAAACTGTCAGCAGGTCGGCTACAAGTTTTACTTGATCGTTGACATTTAAAAGAGTATTGTCGCAGCGAATTGTTCTCAACAACAATGGCTGAGTCCACGTACCCACGTAGTAATGTCGCAACGTTGGCAGGACTGCAGTCCATCAATCACAGGATCCAGTCCTGCCAACCCGGCGATGACAAGTGACGGTGCGCGGACCGATATTTCTTACTCTGTGGTAAGATCAAACATGGACCAAGATGGCGGCGATGATAGGCGTGCATAACCGGCGTGACACCCGCGACGCCGTGACTGTCCTACGTCAAACCCACGCGGCATTGTCTCGCCGATTAGGCGTACACCGACACAGACACTGTCACCGTCCGAGGCAAAACAAAGGATGTGGCTGTGACGGCCGTTTGTCTCTGCCTGGTTATATCGACGATTTAGTGAGGCGCATATCGAGGAGCTAGTCATTCGACCTTGTAATTAAGCCGCGGAGTAGAGGTTATACGGAGGAGATGAAGGAGAAGAGTTATTGATACGAAACAGCTAATGACTGTTCCCTCGGAGAGAAATGGTTAGTCACCTGTGACATCGGCGTCTCAAATGACTGGCAGTTAGATAAGGACGCGGCGCGGCGGTACCAAGAAAGGCATTGAAGGAACATGCATTATGTAATTAGCCAAATTATTACGTTTTGTTTTCTGATTTTTGCCTTGCGCAAAATAGCTAAACGAAAACCCGACATTCACTTTTGAGGCAGCACAAAAGCCATTAGTCTGCAGACGTAAACGTAGATTTTCATAATGAAAACAAAACAAAACATAAATACGAGGATTTACAGGGATCAACAATGGCAGATTTACTCTTGCATATAATATTAAGCACATGTGACAAGTCTGCGTCCTTGTTTTAAATTCATTAGGTAATTGATAGGATCTTCTGGTGTGATTCGAAAATCAATGTAATAACTAACAATCAGATCACTGATTCAAGACTGTCATTTGACTGACTATAATGAAGCTCACGAATTAATTAAACAATACTGTGCATAACTAAACTCCTCTAATATTCTTAAAAAGTACGAAGGAGAAATAAATAATCTTTCAGGATTACATAGTCCAATACAAGACTAAACAAGATAGCCAATTAAGTTGAAGAATGCAAACCATAATCTTTGGAGTATATTTCTGGTTCTTAGAAAAAGAGATATTTATCAATGTAATTAGTTAGAAACATTTAGTTTAGTCTTCAGTTTTCCCTAGTGGACGACTGCAACGTCTGGCATGCTTCCAAGGGTAATATTAAACCACTTGTCAGCGGCCTCAGAGATAGCTGTCTTTTTGAAACCGCCTCTAGTTCAAAATTATATATGGGATGGATTTATTGAACCATAATGGAAAACATGTGCTTGATGAATGGTAATTAATAGTAAAACAGGTAAAAGACCAATCGGCGGTGGTTGACTCGCATGTATGTAATACTGCAATTAACTTTTTTCGAGACCTCCCAGGACCGATCTTAATCATGTTTCTTCATTTTGCTATGAATAATTATTTTGCTACAAGAAAGACACTTTGAAATTTGATTATCTTAGAATGAACTTAACGTACTGAAGTATTATTTAATGGAATATATGTGTTGATAGCCTAGTCTATGTATACGGACGTTAAAATCCACAAAATGAATGTGCCAAAAACATAGGGCAAAATTATTGTTGGCCTACATGTCAGAACTGTTGTGTGCCAAATATTAATTATTCTTTATTTCATTTGTCATTTTGCCTAGTATTTATTATTTTCAACCAGAAATGATTTTGTGCGACTCACTATAGTTAAAGATTTTATGATTATTCTGATTCCTCTTTTCCTAATCGTTACAGTATTAGGTGACACTTGATTTCCTTACGTGATTTTATACTCATTTTTCTTTAATCAACTTGAAAGCAAGTTAAAAAATTGTACAAACCATATATTCCACATAAAAGAAAATAAGCCTTGATAAAAAATCTTTGATAAATTTAGTGTTTTAATTTCGAAAATAGATCAGTAACAAGCATAAAACAATCGAATAAGAAAAATAAATAAATCGCAATTGCTTCCCTGACAACTTACTTCAAAAGAAATGTAAAAAATCCCTTAAGTAACCATCCGATTAAATACTTTTCAGTGAAGAAGGCGGTAAAAGAGTAGGAAGTTTAAAATGAGATGAATAAGGAGCCGACGCCGTCAGGAGCGCGGCCCTCGGCGCGGCGGGGGACGTTAATTTGTTTGATGATGCAATTCCAGTCTTTCTTGTCGATTACTTTTCCTCACTGGAAATTATTGTTTACTTCTGGCTAAAATGTTTCATCCACTACGGAGATTTTATATTAATGGTTTCGCTAATACATCTTCGCTTTAGTAAACCTTTAGCTTGGATGAAATACTCCAAGGTCCACAAACGTATAATATAAAAACATCAATGAAATATAACAAGAAAAGTAGGTTTGGGGGCTTTATTTATATTTCTGAAAAACTGCGTCATATGTAAATATATTACCGATCAATAAGATGACATTCTTCAAAATATATTTAATAACTCACTGTTTATAATATTGTAACAAAATTGGCAACCGCGTCCATTATCCTAGCCCAAATTACTGATGCTCCTTAATTATTTACCTACTTTAATCGAAGATAAATGGACTTTCTACACACGAAATGGCTGATGATTTATTTATTACAAAGTGACTAGAATTTGGAATTATTAAGTTATTGTATTGACATATGCTGTTGTTTCTATATCCGTAAACGTACAGGCGCTTTTAATTAACTGTTAACTCAACGCCGAACTGTAAAAACAGACAACAAAACCAATAACAGAGAAATAATTGGAGGGAAGAGTTGGAAACGAGCAAGCGAGGATTCAGTTAGGGGAAGGAAGATCAGCTGATTGAGTAGCGGAAGTGGTGTTAACTACAACACGCGCCGCCTCCACGACTTCCGGAGCGGTGCTTTTTGGAGGGAGCTATTGTTGTTTCCAAACTGTTTTATGATCACGAATGAACTAGAGTTACACCATTTGTAGTTTTCCCGTTACTAAAATCAAATATGGGTCAAACATATGGTTTATCTAATCTATAATTATTGCTTTTAACTTTCAATGGAATAAATATTTTACTAATACATAAAAAAATTCAAAAAAGTTGTTAAGCGAAAGGCGGTAAATATGACTGAGTATACCATGATAGCCAAAAGATAAGATAAAGTGTCTATAATTTTGACTTTTTAATAAATATTAGTTTTAAAACTAATATTATAAATCGTTTTATTTAATGTTGATGTTATATAAAACATGAGTAAAACCATCGTGTCAATTTCCATTGTAAACAAAATCTCCAAAAGAATAGTTTTATACTTTTTACATTATATCCGTGTCTCCTTAGATGGGATTTGGAAAAAAAGAATTAATTTTTTTATTTACTCCTCATTCTTTTGGCATCGACTCTCAGTTTATATCCGTCTTAAATAGCTAACAGAAACAGATACACCCAATGAATTACTTATTCACGGCGACAGTCAGCGGCTAATAAAGTGCGAGAAGCCACGAGGATCTGAACAGGAAGCTCACTCAGTGTCGGAAGCAAATAAAACTGGCGGCAGACTAAACACTGCGATGTTACTGTGGTCGGCGGGCGATGCTCTACGTGGCATTAGAGTGGTATCGTTATGATATCTTTGGCATGAAAATGTTGAAATAACCTGGTAAATCTACTAGGTTTCTTCCTTGTATTAGTTGCAACAAACGAAATTCTCATTTACAAACGAAGTGTCGGTAAAATATTATACGAAAACAAGCCATACTATAATGTATTTAAATTATTAATTCCGTAAGCGATTTTTTTAATCATACTATAAAAAATCATTTGAATACTCCTTTACTCCTGCGACCAGGAAATCAAGCACTGTGATTGTAGTTTGATTAATCGGTGTTAAAATCAAATGTCGCCGCTACCAATGTTTATTTTTCATGACACTTTACAAACTTGGACTGCGTAACAACATTTCACTTTGACTTTTTAAATACTGAAATTAAAGATTAGCTTTACAACATCAGAACTAACTGGAGTCCACAAGCAGTTCACACAATTAGTTCATTAAAACATTTTCCCATTTAAACTAGTTAAATAATCCCCAAACAACGATAACAAAAGCAGCGAGTCGAGTTTAAGTCGTGGAGCGAAAGATGTTAAGTGGCATTTGAAGATGGGGCAAATTGCCGCCGCTACAGAGCTCTCGCTGTAAGCAACTATTGATTCCTGGATAATCAATCTGTTATATCGCCCTCTCACTCCATTACCGGCATCCTCCCTCTCTCTCCCTCTCTCTTGCACTCGTTGACGCATCTCTCGCTCTCTCTCGCTCCCCCCCCCACGCCTTCCACGCTCGTAATTACCCGAGAGTCAATGTACACCCAATTTGAGCCCGACTGTCGCGCCGTTTAGGGCGGTGAGCGGTGGCTCTGTTACAGCCTCGTTTTCAAACGAACATGTTTTTCTGCTTGTGAGGTTGTTTGTCATAGGGAAACAGTTTACGATCCAACCACTTAAAAAGGGTTAATGAGATAAGCAGCTAATCGAATGCCGATTATTTAATTACATTTCTTATTTATTTGACTGTTATGTAGCAACTGAATAGAGACTTGTAAACATAAACATTAAATGAGTGTATTAAATTATAGAAACGCAAAATGGTTTTCCTATTGAGTTTATGATCACACAATAGAGGCCATTAACAGCAACGACTTTTAATACTTTAATATTTGTGTTCGGTAGAACTATATTATGGACAAAGGTAATCTAAATAACCTTTACTCAGAAACTCAACCATCTGACCTTCCTGTGTTTAACAAAATTATTTTTCAGGAAAATCCTAGGGAATAAATAAAATTTAATTTAAGTTCAAGCCTAATTGAATTCATAATTATTATCACAATAGTATAATAACAAGTTAAGTTTTAACAGACGATTGTCCTCCAAATTTCTCTTAATGCATTTTAAAGTATCCAGACATTTCAAAAGATTTACTTAGGAGGACAACTCCGTACAGTAAGTAGTATCAAATGATTTTACAATAGCAGTGGAACGCAACAACTGAAGCCATTCAATACTGCCATGGCCATACACACAGCCGCAATCCATCTACATATTGAGATCAATGTATGGATTAGGTGAAAGCAGAGTACAAATACGACTAACGGTTTACACCATAAAAGTAATGAATTGTTGAGAAATTTACACAGATTTATTAACTGGTATCTATTTGGGTAAATGTACATTGAGAGTTGATATACTTTGTTTACGTTCAAAATGTGTCCAAAGGTCAATCAAGAAGATTTACCAACAGAAAATGCATCGAGTATTAAGGTAAAGTGCACAAAGCGTGGGGCCGGTGTATCAGAGCCTCAGAGCTGTGGCGGCATTATCAACTGTTTAACACAATGACCGGCCGCGACTGATGGCTCGCCACTAATGGCTGTTATTGATCGACCCTCTGTTGTATTGTGTTTTGTTCTCCGTTCTTATTTTATCACTCAATAAACCCCGGCTAACGGATTAATCATATTTTACTCGCTGTAAAATTGACTGGACCTATTAACTGGGGTAAGGGATGTTGATTTAATAATGTTAGTTTATTTTTTTGTTTGCGTACAATATTACTCAATCTAAATCTTGAAAATTGTGTAGGACAAAAGTTGTGAAAGTGTGCATCTAGGTATGGAATTTTTCATATACACACCCTCCTTCAGATATAACCAATCATAAAAGCTAAGGCGATAAATGTTTACCTAATGGAAATTAAGTATTACTCCATACCATACCTAGTATAATATTATAGTCTCCGTATAGCTAAACATATTTTCAAACAACATAACACTCATTTGTTTTGATTGTCTAATGTCATGGCAGGAGTTTAACATCTCCAAACGCATTATCCGCAGTTCAGCACGTACAACAGAGGGGAAGCATGAGATTTCCAAGTTCCGCCTCGAGAGGAAGTGAGTTTGCGATGAGCGATTGAGGAGCAAGCGTTTGCTTTTAACTTCCACGTCCCGACATCGCTTTGTCTCCTGCTTTGTTCGGCCACAAAGCGAGTTCCACTTGCCTCGTCATTCATTTAACTGCGCTCAATGGTTTACTTTCATTACCAACCAATCAGTTTAGTTGTTTTAGCCAACACATTTTTATATTTTTTTTGTTTTATTTATATTAACTCTACTAAGTACAGTATTTCTAGAAAAACCTAGGTTGTTTTTCCAGTAAAATAGTTGTTATCTGTGACTAAACAACCGCTAGGTTATTTATTTGCAATTACAGTATCCAATTAAGAGCGTATATTGAATTACTGCCGTTTTTCCTAGCATTGGGAAATGCTGTTCAGTAATCTGTTGAGAGGAAGAAAATAATATTAGGGAGATAAAGTCTGTTCGTGATGATTTGAAGTTGAAAAGGTATATACGGTACGTGCAATCCACGAGAGATCATAAAGGAATTAGTTTCGATGCGAAGGGTAAATACCCTACAGAACGTCGGCAATCGGCTCCCTTAATCTCCGAGCGGGGGGAGGTCCGTTCGCTCTCTCGCTCCTTCTCACGTCCGCTCGTCACTCCCTCTCACTCTCTCTCTCTCTCTCTCGCTGACACCGCTCCTACTGCGGGGTAATTACAAACGAGGGTTCCGGAAACTAATTGGCAGAAGGGCGTGGAGAGAGGGAGATATATGCGGGTTAATAGGTGCGACAGAGAGCGCGATCGCGATCTGATCATACAATCGATACCGGCGCTTAGTTCCTCACTCCTCCGCCTCACCGCGCTAGCGCCACGGTCGCACTTCATTAAAATACTTCTCGCCAATTTTATTGGCTATATGTTGGCTCCCTCTGTTCCCGATTCTTTTAGACCAGGAATCCGCTTTACAGCTTCATAGTCGTAAACGTAAATCAAACACGGCCTGCCCTCGGTTGAAGCGGCTCCTGCGATTCCTCTACCTGAAGCTTAATACCAAACATCTGAGCACGAGAATGCCTCGCATAGTAGTTATTTGTCTGGGCCTAATTAGTACACAACTGTTTTGAGCAGTCTTGTAAAAAAATTGTTAAAAGACCAATAATAAGTTACTTCGCCAAACAAAACTCAATATATTAGACAAAAGCAACTATCAACCCCGTATCATATCAATTGGCATCGTCAAAATGGGGCAAAAGTTCATATATTGAAATTAAAACAATCTATAGTAATTTTTGTTTAAATCTCAATTCAAAACATGATGCTACGCTAACAGAGAGAGCCGGCGTAATTACGAGGATTCGATCATCGACTTGTGTCTGTTGTCGGTAGCGTCTGCCGCTACTGCTTATAAAATAAACATCACTCGCTGCTCATTGCTCATACCAACCCTCGACACAAAGCCGCCGCCAATAGCCTCTTCGCGCTCCGTGAGAACATATTTCTTTGTAACTCCCTTTTTTTAGTGTCTTTTGCTTTGAGACAATCGCATTGTATAAACAGAAATCACTTCAATGATGGAATTAGATAATGAGGAATGAATTAACTTCTAAGGCATTTGGAGCTTTGGATGACACTTGAAATGAAGCAAATGGAAAATTTGAGCCTAATAAAATGCCTTTACTAATCCAATTTATGGCTGGCAGTAAATGAGTGCTACATTTCGGATTATCGCCTTTTACTATGAGATAAATAATTCGGCATCCGTTCGTTTTGTATCAGGCTTGAAGTTGTAATCAGCTTGAAGACCGACGTGGTTCCAAAGTAACGTCGATCCCGAACAGGATTGTTGTTTCCAAAATGTTAAGGCTTTTTAGGTGGGAAATGTCTTATTTTCTTTATTTTCACAATTTTTAATTAATTTAGATTTTGTTCAGATCAAAAATTCCACGTAATAGATTCGGGCTTACTCTTTTTAAGATAAAGGATGTATAGCTGCATTACAAATAGCTTTTTCGAACATCTGCCAAAACTTATGTCCTCCTTAAATTTGCCAAAACATAGATTTAATTCCTAATTCCTTGCACAAAATAACCTAATAACAGAATTAAAAATTCATCGAAATTTGATCGAAACGAGACTTGACAACTGACGCGGACGCTGCAGCTATCCTCGTCTCTGCTGCGATGATCGTTAGCAGATAATTATGACGCTGGGAGCACGCTATCCCATTCACACGGAACTGCTCACTGCTCATGCTCCACATTAATTAGCTGTTTGATGAATAACGCGTTAATTTGCGGGAAATCGCGGCACGAGAACACTCGCTCACACAGACACACGTAACCGACGACCCGCACACCAGTACACACAAAGTGGTGCTGGCGGGTGATTTCGTTTTCTTCACAAAACAAAGGGATATTAACTGAATTTACAATTTGTTTTTATATCGTAGATTAATAGCGCGATATCCGCATTACAGTTATAATGGCTTCCTCCGCCCCGGAGCTGTTTGCCTTCTCCTCTTTGATTCGCTTTCTGATATTTAATACTAAACCCTTTTATATAACTCAATCTTTGACAAAATTCACAATTCTTACAAATACTGTAATAGAATCATATGCTCGGGCATAAAAATTTTAGTTCTAAAGTGAGAAAACGAGGCTTTACTCGCCCGCTTGTGTGGTGATCATGATGTGATAATTCCTGAATAGTGATCAATTGGTGTTGTGAAGTGATGATATAATATGACATTAAGAATTAAAAAGAACTTTTGGATTGGTTCAGTACAGTATTTCACAAGTATTAGGGTAAAATGCGGCAATTTTATAAAGTGAAAGTGAGTATAGATACAAAATGTACTCTTAATTTGTTTAAAATTTAACAGGGATGTTTTGTTAGTATTTCGTATGGCTCTGTAATCATAACGATGTAATTGATACCTTGATTACGTAATCAGCTGGTGTTGTGAGGAACTGATGTTATGATCATGTGTTGTTGTGATCAAATGGTGTTATGGTCGGATGGTGTTATGGTCTAATGTAATTGTTGCCTGCAGCTGTTACAGTAGCAGTGATAAGGGACTTGTTCCCTTGTGATTAGCTCATTTGATTAGTGAGTCCTGGGGCTAGATAAAGATTCCAATCCTATATACATTAGCTAGTTTCAGGATTTGTCATCCTATATCAATTAATATCACGGAGAAGGAATTTCTCTGTGTTAATACACTGTTGAAAGTCTGAGTTCTTAGTAACTAGTGAACCGATCTTCAAGTTATGTGTCAAATTAGGGGGGATTTGCCGCAATTCCTCAGAATGTTTTTTCTCAGGGCTGCACCCAAAAGCCCTTCGAAGGTCGAGACAGTATCATTCGTGTGGAACAAATAAAATTTCTAGTAAAACTGCTTATTTGACTAAACATTGCAACGGAAGCTACAACGGCGAAATAGTATCTTGTTTCCCAATAATTAACTATTTTAAATTTTAGAAAATTAGGATGGAACAACTTTTAAAGTTGTTGGTAAATGTAAACACAAATATAATTGCGAAATATCAGAATGTCACTTTCTTGTCTTGTTAAGTGAGCTCAAGAATATTACTAGCGTAATTACATTAAAATTAAATAATAATATATAGGCGATAATAATAATAATATAAAACAGTTCCAGTTCCAGCACACAGTTTCAGTTCAGTTTCAGAAAACAGTTTCAGTTTTGGCGATGTTATAAAACTAATCATCCTCATGCTTTACGATTCCGACCTATAATTGTTTTTTAATTACATAAATGAAGTTTATTACAAATAAATAAAACCTCCAGAGCTGTAAACCAACGGGAGACAAAACATGATGAATTTTTAAGACAAAAAAACGTAATCCTCATTGTTAAGCACAATACTAGTATTCAAAAATTAAAATTATAAAATTTTGCACAAATTAAATGAATCTATACATTTGTGAAATTGGAAAACTGAGCAAATTACTATAGTCTCCTCAAACAATTGCTTCGATCTTTCACAGTTAAAATACAAATAAAGTCATGCCATTAGTATAAGTAAAATGATGAGTAAATAAACTCATTTTGAGCACAGAACCAAGAATTTATAAATTATGATCTAATACAATCAAGCTTGTTTAAGGTTTACTACTAACACTAAAACGAGTAATTTTATTATTTAAAATTAAAATGCATGAGATTGCATTTGAATGACCATTAAAATATATAGTCATAAAAGAGAGATCGAGGTGAGTAACACATAAAAGTTCACAAAAACGGCTCAAACCTAGGTAAAAGAAACTTTTTGAGGAAACATCAAATGCATTACTGGGAGCCTATAAACAAACTAATGAGTCTAATAACCTTAATTGGGTTAGGGGCACTAATGGTCCTAATACCGTTTGTGGGTGCTTTTATGGCATATTTACCGCCAAAGAATTTCGGAATAATTACGAAAACTAACAACGGAAACGCATAAATTTGAATATGAAGAGTTATCTCAGAACATAAAAACAATAAAGAAAGAGCGATCGCATGTCCAGGTCCTAATTAGACAAAGATTTGAATAATCCATGAAGTGATCCATTACCCTTTGGTTCTAATGTCGTCTCGGAAGGTGCCACTGACTCTAATAGCGCGGATAACTTTAATGTTTTTTTAATAGGTTTTTAATTGGCCGCGGTGGGCGGGAGGGGCGCGACGCACTCGGCTCAGAAAGCAATCAATTTGGCCCCGCTGCCCGGCCAATTACCCGCTACACATCCGCTGGTATTGTCCCTGTTAAGCTGTTTTAAACATCCGCATTAATTTACCTGCGGTCTAACAATATTCCTGTTATCAGCGATTTTTCCCAGCGCCTATGACCGAATTTCCCCCTAGGCAATGAACAAATCTTCCCTGTAGGGTAAAAACCCAGAAATCGAAAACAAGGCCAAAAATATAGATCTCAGAGATAATATTGAACCAGATACAGAGTTAAGTAGTTAAAAAAACACCCTTTTTCACAGGCATGTAATACATTTTATAAAGGTCACATTTTATGCAGAGTAAACATGAACATTATTTTGATAGTACTGTAACCCCAACCCCTTTCAAGCTTTGGCTTCTCATCTCACAACAGGGGCGTACTGATAGTTATTTACAGTGTTTACACTCTGATTTACTGATTAATTTTTTTGTGAGGTTGAACCTTTTCGTTGAATACTGAATATTCTTTACTTGGAAAAATTAAGTTAGCCCCTCTCTTATAGTCCCAATGGTTTTGTAATATTCAATACAAGGTTTCCTAACATGAATGGTGCAGTTTTGAATGCTTATAAAAGTATTACAATACGAGATAGAAAAAAATGGGTGGCACTTCTGAATTCTTCAGCTAAAATAGTTTTATTCGTCTGTTTCAGAAAGCAGCAGTTTCATTGAAGTCAATAAAATTAATTGTGATATAGCTTCAATTATTCTATTTTGATCTAAAACGTGTTTCAGCTAAAATGAAAGCCAACTGTTATTGTTAAGTGAATCAAGGTCGGTTGTTTTATTGCAGAAGGCTTTTAAGTGATTATTTATCGAAGCTTCACCGTATAGGAATAACGTTACATGTTGGAGTTCACATTTATTCATTGTTCTTAGGAACTGGATCGGTGCAAAAACAGTACACTTCGGGGAAAACGCCTGTATCAGAGCTAACAATTCAAAACGTTAGACAATCTTGTCTTCGAAGGCCAAAAAAATCTCTTCCACGTAGCGGTCTGGAGCTTGGAATCCTAGTGACCACTCAGCATCTTAAATCTTACATAAAAGGCCGTATTTCCATACAAATATAATTAAACTATTGAATGAGATCAAACAGTTTGTGATAGATATATTTAAGTGCAATATGCAACTTACATCTTAAATCAGATTGAAGAAAATGAAAATCCTCAAGACATCATCGAAAAAGTCCGATACACGTCAAAAGAAAACGTCTGGTGTGGACTCCACGAAAACCAAGTAATTGGACTTTTTCTTTGCTGATAAAAGTGTCCATGGAAATGCGTACATGGATACTAAATGTTTCAGCACTAAACTGTTTTTAAAGAGGATTCTAATTAAATAAATATTTTTAATGTACTATATACGGTTCTCTTTTTGTTTAATGTTAAAACTGCACCATTAATTTATGAAAACCCTGTACTTTTGAACAATTATACTATTTTTAATTATTTTTTAATATCGATTAGTTGTCAAGGTGTCATTAGACACATCACAACTGAAGCGAGGTGCGAGGTTTTATGCTGTAAGTATGCGGAGAACACTGAACCAAGGTTAAACTTATGGGAAATAAATTAAAGTCTGTTTTTTGTTAAGAAACAACATATCTACTCTGGTACATGGTCTTGGTACATGGCTTCATCTAGTTGAAACCTAATGTACCATGGCCTTAAATTCCTTATTTTGTACATTTCCGTGGCTAAATACCTGCATACCACCCACAATGATAACTTTGCAAATATATTTTAGGTTACATGTAGAATAAGTAAATCTAGAGACATTACATTATAATCAGATTCTTATGTGGGGAACTAACAAATTAATAATTTTTTACAACCGCTGATTACAACTGTCTTAGCGAAGCTCGGGTTCCAGTCTAGGTATAGAATTAGCTGTTTCAAAAAGATAAACGAATACATTATAAGGGTGGGAAGAGAAAGGAGGGAAAAGGAGGTTGAGAATAGGCTAAGAAGGGAGTGAAAGGGGAAGAGAATGGAAAGGAAAGAGGGTACGAAGAAAGGGTAGGATCAGTAGAGGAAAGGGAGCCCGAATTTCTCCGGAAATGATCTGTGCAATCTTTAACCAAAAATGTCAAAACACAAAAATGCGAGAGTATGCAAACCATGGCATGTGCCCCTGTCCAATATCTTAAGGTAAGACAAATTTTCCAGATATCGAAAGGGGTTTTAGAACTATTAAAATGAGTTTAGTGTTCTACGAAGCAGGTTGTTAAACAATAAAGTCTCCCCTTTCTCTACATAGAGATACAATAGAGATAAATAGAGATACAATGCATATCTTTCAGTCCCCTTTTTAAATATGCATTGTAAATGTGTACTGTATAGTACTTATTTCAACAAATAACTGGTGTGTGTTTGTAAAATCAATGTGTTTTATTAACCTCTTAGCCAAATTTTGTTAAGACTTTCGAACTCTACGCAGCAGTCTATAGTAAATGTAATATCAAAATTTCAAAAAAGTACTAAGACTGATTTTGTCAACTTAAACAGAGTAAACAAGATCATTTAGGACACTGATATTTCGATAATCAAACAACCCAGACAGTGAAAGTAAATGATTTCGTTACATAAGGTTATTTTCGTGTGAGGCGGTTGTGTGCTGGCGGTCGCCAGATGGCATGCTAGGTCGGCCGCACTCATTTCTCCACCAATCTGATTTGAATTTCCACACCTCCCTCCGTAGTAGGAGCGACGTCTCGCCAGCTAAGGAGTGACAACTCGGCCTCCACCACTTATAATGCGAGTTCTCGCCATTCTACTTTCCTCATCTCTTTTAAATGCGGACTCGAGTTTATTGCATCAATTTCCGTTCACGGAAAGAACCACGGTAGTTAGAATTTTATTTGTTCGACTACGAGTAAAAAAAACGGCAAGACTGCAGGATAGTAAAATATTTTAAATAACTGAAATTGTTAAACTACATTGCACAATACTTTACCTATATCACTTGTACAAATCAAGGGTTGGGCTAAATTCTTGAATATATTTAAGCATGAAGTAATGACGTTAATAACTAAAAATAAACTTCAGGGAGACGGCCACAGAATGTCGTATACGTATTTTGTCCAAGCCATTCGTCAGGCGAAAAAGGGCGGCATTTACCGGCCTTGATACTCTGCATTACCTATTGATAAAATCTATGGTGGCTTAAAAAATAACTAGGCCTTAAAATACGCATATACAGTGTAGGCGTCTTAAAATACTTAAAAGTTAATAATTTACTAAATTTCGCATGCCCTTGAGGTTGGACGATGATAGAAGTCCAGGAGTTCAAATTTTATCTAATTTAAATATCTTTGAAAGAGGAATAAATCAGTGCAAACCCTTTTGGAAAAGGCTAGACATTTCGACAGTTACAACTGGTCAAAGATTGTAATTATTACACTAACTCACTTTAATATATCTTCGACAATCTAATCTGTAATTATTGATTCTGAAACCGACGTCTTACGTTGTATTTTTCTTTCAAACCCCTATAAAAATGAGTAGTATATAAAAGCAGGCCTAGATTAGAAACCAACAAATTTTAAATAGGTTTTATTATACAACTCTTAGTAATTCAGTTTTTGGTGACGTGGTGATGCGCATTGACAACATTCATTTAGAATAGTCGACTGAATAGTGAATAGGCTACCTAAGTTTTCGATGAAAATATATTTTTATTGAGAGCTTTATAGGCAAAAACTATATGAAAAAAGTACCTTTTATTTGTTTTCATTGAACGGAGCAAAAGTGGTACTTTTTTATGAGCAATCGTGTTTTCCATACGAGGCAAAATCAAGAATAAAATATTATTTATTTTTATTTTGAAAAGTAACTTTATTTACGTTTATAAAACAGGGACAGATCTAACGACACAAAAACAAAACAGGTGATGTAGGTAGTCATATGTACCATTATAAATAAACATACGAAGTTTTTGCGGTTTCCTACGAGTTTTAGCGAATTTCCCCCATAGGGAAGAAGCCATTACCGTAGGTCTCATGGTAGGACCTAAGCCCAAGACCATGATAACTTTTCGTTTTGGGGCTCCCAGAAGCAAAAAACACCATTAGTTTTAATTTATATATATCTGTGTCTGTTAGCACCGTAAAAAATGGTCCAATCTTTATGAAATTTGGTACAGACGTGTAAAGTGGTTATCAATTGTACTAGTTCGTAAACCGGCCTGATCGGAACATCGGATGGGGGGGGTAAAGGGGGATAAACCCCCCATAATGGTTTTTTGGGGTTTTCATACAGAAAAATAAAAATTATTCAATTTTGGATTTCGCCATTGAATTTAGCTCGAAAAAACAAACAATTTCGTATCTTGAATCATAGCTCTATGTCTAATGGTTACCGAGTAATTGAAAGTAGTAAACACAGTACGTTGTCCCAATGCTAACCTTATGGGGAATAAGTAAAATTCTATATCTCGCTTATTTCTCAACATATCTCAATAAAAAAACTTTGTATATGGCTTCCTCTAGTTCAGATCTACTAAATATTGAATTAAAACGCACCTACTTTTGACATACCTGTTGCAGCAATCCTGCATACTCATTCCCCATGTTATTCTTATGGAGATTACAAAGATAAGTCAAATGTTGGATGGATATATATCTTTTGCATTTGAAATTCGCTGAGTATGCAAATCTGCTGCACCTTTTTAAATTTAAGTTAAATGAAAACATTTTCTTTACTTGACAGAATACTGATGTTTAAGGGGGTTTGCACTAAAATGAAAGGGATTTTTTTATTTTTAACTTCCTACTCTGAGGCTCACCTAATCTGGAATGGCTGATTTCAAATTACAACTTGAATACACATAAATAAAAATTTACACTAATCTGAACTGAAAACTGCATACTGGACTTAAAACATAAACTGTAGGCACCTGCTATATAACATTTTTAATAAATAATCAACATTCTCTTGATCCAACCACCTGAATTTTCTTTGAAACAGTTTACAATTTTGTAAGATTTTAACATTTTTGGCGACACAATCAAAACTTTTATCAAGTTTCTAGGAAATAGGTCTTAAATAATCCCTCTGTATTAAACATGGAATAATAATATCTTAGACATCCATGTAACCCAGCTTAGCATGTTTGTCTCACTCAGAATTTGAAGTTGACGTAGTTTGATTGATTACCATCAGTGAGGACGTCTTTAAACTTGTTATTTTAGCTATTTACGTTGACTTTTTCGTTTTACGCATCCTACAATGCAATACATTATTGTTGGGTTTCTGTGTTACTAATTGATATATTAATACCTTCTGAGACAATAAAGTTGAAATCAGCATGAACATACATAAATTAAAATAATTCTAATCTGAACTGAAAACTGCATACTGGACCTCTTCATCAGATTCAAAATCAATGATAATATCCTCTCATTGTTACTGTTCCTATTCCTAATATAATAGACCTTTACAATTTAAAAACTAAAGAATCAAATATGGAAAATAATTATCTCGCTTCTTAATATATAACCACTTAATATCTCGAACTTAAGACCCTCACAAAATGTTTTAGTTGTTTTTAACACCTACAGAATTGAATTATTTGCTGCTCCCCACACCTCAATACCATTAAATGAGTCTTGAATGTACATAAATGTGAAATATATTATACGCAAAATGTCTTCGTTTAAAACATGTTTCTCAGAAAATTAAATAAACGCATATTGTTCCTCAATCAGTTTTGTTCGCGTTTTAAGTGTTATCAGGGAACCGTTTTATCAGTTGACTATGGTTTTCATTCAATCTACTTGTTCAATGTAATGAAATTTGAAGTTACTAGCGGAATTCCAGTCAATTAAATTTATTTTTGTATTTTTTCAAAGCAGAATTAAAATATAATCTGAGTTGATCAATCCAGGTTTGTTAGCAATTGCAACTATGCTATCGCCCCAACATGATTTAAAAATGTTTACCCATTCCAAAGGAACTCGACCCAAACCTGTAATGTTTGAGTTTTCTAATGAAATAAATAGTAATACCTTAAACATCACATTATATCATGCATTACAATACAAATTTTGTTCTAAATAAAATATGTTTTGTCAACGAGGTCGAACACCTTTCAAAAGTCTCTAAAAATAACATCTGTTTTTTACTTATGTGATCCAAAATTCCATCAATAAACCAATTTAAGACTGTTTCTGTGCTTTTCCCTACCGTAAAACTAAACTGTCGGTCCAAAACGAAATTGATAATGTTACAAAAATAGAACAGCCTTTTGTTTACACGACGCTCAATTATTTTACTTACAACAGACATCGGTCAAAATTGGTCTAAAGTTCGACATCAACTCCCTAACGCCCTTCTTAAACAAAGGAACAGCAATACTTTGATTTAGTTTAAAAGTATTTTTAGAAGGACCACCGATAAGTCTTAAATTCATCAAGAGAATAAAGCATCAGTGATCGCAGGTTCAATATTTCTTATTTGAGCTCCACTGAAATTTCATTACCGCCGGATGATTTTTGTTTATTCTTAGTTTTTAATTGCTCCATAAATTTCTATATTATATACTGAAATTAAAAAGAAACATAGGCATTCTAATAAACAATGATGTATTCAGACGGCTTTCCGACATGGGGTCTGCTTGTTAGTGATAATGGCGCTAACAAAAAATATGCATTTAACAAAAATTAGCTATGAGCTTAGGATTCTATCCTACTGCCGTAAAAAAAATTAATTGATGTACAAAAATTCTGTGACAGCTACATTTAAGTAAATTTTTTTAAAGAAAAAGATGGTATAACATAATGAATCTACAATCGTGTTGTACTTATATAAAATATAAATTATGCTATGAATAATTTTAGCAGCAAGGCTGATCATGTACATGTGTATCTAAATCATTTACACTGCTAAAAATATACAGTCAAAGCGCAAACACAAGTTGTTATAGACGGGAAGTAGAAAAACTATTAAATTTAATTAAAACATTTAATTTTCTATATGAATATGTTTTCGGTGTTATATTCTAATAACATTCTACTTGTGTGTTGATATTTGTTGATCACAATGAAGAGTTTCTGGGTTTATTTGGTCAACCATACCAGCAAATCATACTTTTCCATTTTTCAAATCGATCTATGCCCAATTAACACGAGATTTGAACTAATTACACATCCCAATGTTTCTCCTTCCGATACTTTCCGAGCTTGGACTGCTAATTGAGCAGTAGCGGTTAAAACTTATAAATGACCGTTTGCAAGAAATAATAATATACCTACGCAATAAACCACCTCAGTTAAAAAAATATAGGTAATCCTCTTTGATGATTAAGGCCGTTTAATAGCTTTAGGCGGACAAAAAATTAAGAAGCAGTTTAGACTCTTCAGAATGGTCGGAATGGTGAGTTTGAGATACGAAGAATTTTCCATCCCTGTCAGTCCATCTGCTTCTGCATGCGCCGGACGTGCCGAATAACCATGTACGGAAACATGTTTGAGATATTCTATAATCAAACAGACCGCAAGCCTCCGGCGATACACTTTCTCATAATAATGAGCATCTCCTTAAATACAGATGGAATTTCGATAAGGGCATAAAGATTCATATTGTTAGCAACGTGAAATTTCGAGGTATAATTAACTTCTAAATAAGAGTAAGGAACCACAACAATAAGGTACTACAATATGTACCTATCAACATTTAATAAAATAAAAGTATACTATCATTTATTAATTTGATATTGGGAGATAGTGGTTGCGTTAGCTGAAAAAATTCAAATCCGTTGACCACTTCGCCCCTTTCGATTTAGATATTACATGGGTGGATGAGTCTAAAAAACCCGGGACACAAATTTTTCTGACCCATTTAAGAAGCGTGTCACAAAATTTGGCGGACAGTACTAGAACTGTCCGCCTAACAGTACTAGAAAAGTTTAACAAAATTAGTTTTTTTGTCAGTACATTTGAATTACTCCATTGAAGAACACGATCTACTTGTTAACTCAGTGTAGTAATTCATTAATTAATATTTATATATTTACCGTAAACAGACTACTAATTAATGCAGCACTAAAACCAAATTACTTCCTATAATGCCCAAACTTTCAAAGAATCTACCACCTTTTGTGCCTGAAACAGTAATAAAATTAATTCTACGGCAGGAAAGAGGATGCTCAATCAATTAAAAAGTCGAAAAGACGTAACTAACAAGGAGCGCGACAGAGTTGCGATTGATTTTATCATTTAGAGCCGTGCTTAAACGGCCTGATGGTCTCATACATATTTAAGCCTGGTGCTTCTTTACGCTTCATAAAACTGCACTTCTGCCTGACCTGAAAACAAAAATTGTGAGGATGCCGGTAAATTAAACAAAGGCTCAGGCAGTTTTATTTGAGGCAGTTAATACATCGTTGTTATTAAACATTATCGTTGTACATAATGCATCGTTGTTTTATAGCATAAAAGAAGTCAATCCTAAAATAATTTTCATATTTTTTACAATTTAATAGATTTGAAGTTTTGGATTTGGAACTTTAATCCAAGATTTCTAAATTCCGTAGTATAGACCACGAATAAAATAAGAGATGATGGGATTTAATAAGTAAAAGTAAATTATATTTTTTATGTTTTAATTAAGTTTATTATTTATTTACTTGCTTAGAAATTCTGTAAAGCGCTTAAATTAAGAAACGGAAAAAGGTTTGCATTATCATTAACTAAGAACTATTTTAAAAATCTTTATGGAACCGTATCTTAAAGAATGTGGACGCGAAGTTTTTCCTCGACAAGAGATTTCTCCTACTAAATTTTCGTTTGTTAGTAAAAACATTAGGTTTTGAGACACTTTTTTCGTGGGTTGTAAATTATGTAAAATAATCCGTTATTTCTTGAGACATACTGCAGTGAAATGTTGCTGAAATGATGACATCGGCAATGGTTTCTGCATCATTCATTAACACATCAATATTTATCTGTCATCAAAAGAGAATATTATATTTCATACAATAGTGGACAGAGGGAGTTTGCATATTCCATAGATTATATGTTTGAAGTGCCAGATTTATCTAGCACTTCAAATATGGTCGAGAATATACAAAACACTATCACTCGTGTTTTGAACGATTTGTCACTACACGAAATTGAAATCAGATAAATAGGCCGTTTATTTCGTTTCTTTCTTTGTATCGAAAAACATTTAAAGAATAGTATACATTATTTTTTATAGAAAACATTATTTTCCGTAGTAAACAATGTAATTATGAATTTTCGAAGGTGATAGGTACCGAAGAAAGTTCATATTAAAGTAAAACTTATGTAACATATGTAAGTTAACTTCCAAAGAAGGAGAGCAAATTTTATGCATCATAAAAACATTTCAGAATATTTTTATTCCTTGAGTTTGATATATAGGAAGTGGTTCCACATTATAAACGGTAAAACTGTGAACATATTTTAAACCCCTTAGGATGGGGATCAAATCCTTTATTAAATTGTATATATTATTTTATCCTTTATCTATATTTTCCTTACATAACTTCATCCATCCACAAAACTAATAATACGGTACATTTCAAGGGCTTGATCCTTATTTCCGAATGCATGGTTTGTAGATGTCAGACTTGGGATTTTCCCTTTAATTACGGACAATAAGTGGGTACCTTCACACTACCCATGTTGATTTTAGGAGCAGAGGTTACTAAATCCACCAGGGTCCTTTATACGAGGATTTCTTCTCTATTTGCAAAATATTTAAATAAATTGATAAAAATAATTAATTGATTTAACATATCATTCTTTAGAACAAGACTTATAGTTGAACTATTGTATTTTGAGATAGTAAAAGTTTTGATCAACACAATTAAAATTCGTAGACTGTAGGGAAAACAAGTGCAGATTATATATACTAACACAGAGAGTACTATTCATAAATAAGTATTACGAAGAGATAAGCGATGGAAGTTAGCGAGCGATTGCACTTTATTGGCGATAAATTGTTATGACACATTGATGGAGATTATCTCTCCAATATCGCGTTTTATCCGAGAACAATTGACTAATTCGATTCATTTGAAAGGTGGATATTTTAGCGCATTTAATATAGATGCGATAGAAAGTTTATTGTAATTATTTTTAAAGCTTCGTTTGTGATTAAATGTAAGATTATAAACAATCACAATCTCAATATTACTATCAAAACGTCAAATAGGTAGGACGAATGAATAGAGACAGCCATGTTGGTATCTCATGTTTAATGACAGTTCTGTTGAGTTCTGCACCACTCTAGACTGTATAGCAACAGTATTACTATCGACAAATCGTGTTAGTAATTGCTAAATCTGTTGGGTTGCAATTATAATTACCATGAGTGATGTGATGTATTGTTTAGGTTTTGAATCAATCCTGACCCAATTAATTTTATTAGATTGAATCAAGATTTTAAATAATTGTTAATCTTGATTTACCACTTGCATTTAAAAATCTCAAGTCATCTAATGGTAGATTTTTAAAACCTTAACTAACCATAAAACATTGCATCAATTGTTATCATTGTACTAATTACTGATTGCATTAATTGGTATCATTGTATTGATATGTATACCGTACTTCAAAATATTATCAACTATCCTAACTCAAAGAAGCGTTCCTCCATGATGCAAGTGTAGACTTGGCGTGTGAAATGTAACTCGAGCGAACAATTTCGACAACAGCCTCTTAAAAGGCGGTCACTCAACTCGATTTAAGAAGTGAATTGGCGAGTCATATCACTACTTAAGCAGCGCACAGCACTCAAGAGCTCTAAATATAATCCCGAGTAGAAGCAGACGTCTGAGTGAATCAACTGCAGTTACTGACACAAATAGCGAGCGTTATGTATGAACGGATGGCGTAATGCACTTCCTAATCCTCCCTGAATTGCCACTCGCAGCTGGTTTATGACGGCCAATACTGCTGTAGTAGTCGCTCCCACTGCTGGCAGTCGCTCCCACTGCTGGCAGTCGCTCCCACTGCTGGCAGTCGCTCCCACTGCTGGCACTCTCCCACTGCTGGCAGTCGCTCCCACTGCTGGGAGTCGCTCCCACTGCTGGCAGTCTCTCCCACTGCTGGCAGTCTCTCCCACTGCTGGCACTCTCCCACTGCTGGCAGTCGCTCCCACTGCTGGGAGTCGCTCCCACTGCTGGCAGTCTCTCCCACTGCTGGCAGTCTCTCCCACTGCTGGCAGTCGCTCCCACTGCTGGCAGTCGCTCCCACTGCTGGCAGTCGCTCCCACTGCTGGCAGTCGCTCCCACTGCTGGCACTCTCCCACTGCTGGCAGTCGCTCCCACTGCTGGCAGTCGCTCCCACTGCTGGCAGTCGCTCCCACTGCTGGCACTCTCCCACTGCTGGCAGTCGCTCCCACTGCTGGGAGTCGCTCCCACTGCTGGCAGTCTCTCCCACTGCTGGCAGTCTCTCCCACTGCTGGCAGTCTCTCCCACTGCTGGCAGTCGCTCCCACTGCTGGGAGTCGCTCCCACTGCTGGCAGTCTCTCCCACTGCTGGCAGTCTCTCCAACTGCTGCTAGTCTCTCCCACTGCTGCTAGTCTCTCCCACTGCTGGCAGTCACTTCCACTGCTGGCAGTCTCTCCCACTGCTGGCAGTCTCTCCCACTGATGCTAGTCGCTCCCACTGCTGGGAGTCGCTCCCACTGCTGGGAGTCGCTCCCACTGCTGGCAGTCGCTCCCACTGCTGGCACTCTCCCACTGCTGGCAGTCTCTCCCACTGCTGGCAGTCGCTCCCACTGCTGGGAGTCGCTCCCACTGCTGGCAGTCTCTCCCACTGCTGGCAGTCTCTCCCACTGCTGCTAGTCTCTCCCACTGCTGGCAGTCTCTCCCACTGCTGGCAGTCGCTCCCACTGCTGGCAGTCTCTCCCACTGCTGGCAGTCGCTCCCACTGCTGGCAGTCGCTCCCACTGCTGGGAGTCGCTCCCACTGCTGGCAGTCTCTCCCACTGCTGGCAGTCTCTCCCACTGCTGCTAGTCTCTCCCACTGCTGCTAGTCTCTCCCACTGCTGGCAGTCACTTCCACTGCTGGCAGTCTCTCCCACTGCTGCTAGTCGCTCCCACTGCTGGCAGTCGCTCCCACTGCTGGCAGTCTCTCCCACTGCTGCTAGTCGCTCCCACTGCTGGCAGTCGCTCCCACTGCTGCTAGTCGCTCCCACTGCTGGCAGTCTCTCCCACTGCTGCTAGTCGCTCCCACTGCTGGCAGTCTCTCCCACTGCTGGCAGTCTCTCCCACTGCTGCTAGTCGCTCCCACTGCTGGCAGTCTCTCCCACTGCTGGCAGTCTCTCCCACTGCTGCTAGTCGCTCCCACTGCTGGCAGTCTCTCCCACTGCTGGCAGTCTCTCCCACTGCTGCTAGTCGCTCCCACTGCTGGCAGTCTCTCCCACTGCTGGCAGTCGCTCCCACTGCTGGCAGTCGCTCCCACTGTTGCTAGTCGCTCCCACTGTTGGCAGTCGCTCCCACTGCGGGAATGAGCAGGAATCTGGTCATCATACTTACTCATATCTGATATATGCCTTTGATTGCACTCTGGTGGGAGAGTCAACAACATTCAGCCTTAGTATTAATAGCCACATTCTCTCTAATTCCTAAATTCACCATTTAGACTGATCGGGACAAATAAATATATTCCACATAAAGAGTCGTTTAAACTACACGTCCAAAGGAACGTGTTGGTGATTATTCAAATTAATTTATGTTTAATAATAATAGTAATTATAACAGACTTCGATTAAATTATTTAAATGTATTCAAAATACACAGCGAAAATAGGAAGAATACAAAAAGGAGAAGTTATATGCAACCCAAATGGTACACAATATTCAAACTAAAATATATTTGTTCAAGCATGATAATGTAAAGTGTAAACATATCAGAACCTTAGAAAGAGGCTGAGTTTAAATACAGTTATTACATTACAAAATTTGAAAATAATATAAATAATTATAGGAATGTCTATTAAGGGAAACCAAATGTTTTATTTAATACCCATCCATGCTATAAAATCATAAAAAATTAATAAACATTTCAAACTGTTGGTATTCTGTTGCTATCTATTCGCCTGGCTTACATATTCATGTTGACGCGACGAGGTCTTGTGAATGAGACTTTAAAACGCTGAATGAAATTTATATGTTTGAGCCAAATTGGACAGGCTAATAAGAAGCTCGGCCTGCGCCATCAATATGTATGAGCCATCAGAGTTGGATATGCGCCGCGCTAAATGATAAAATCAATCGGCGCAATCTCCTCCGTCGGCTACCCGGTTGGCACATCAGCGACTGGTTTGTACCAACAGTCGTTAGTTAACACTGAATATCTGTCAACCAGGAGACAAATTAAGTCTATTTGAAAATACAGTTTGAATGTTTAGAGAACGAATTGAGTAGATAAAAACTGGAATGAACGTTATTCTCATTTAAGGAGAAATTCAAAGTGGTTAAAAAAGTATTCAAACTGGTAGTATGATTTGCAGAAAGAGGAGACGAAGGACTGCACTCCTGAGAAGCTCGCGGCGAGAGAAGCTGTAATTGTGATTGAATAGATTTATACACGAGTGATTTCATTTTGAATAATATTCTACACAATGATTGCCGTACTTTTAATTTTCTGATTGAGTTTCTTTCCTTAGGAATTGCTTTGATCACAGTAATAGTTAAAGTAATTGTCTTTGAGTAGGGCTAGTAATATAACAATAAATATTAAAAGGTATAAAAATATAAAATTAACATTATTTATTTCTCAAAATCAAATCAAATCAAAATATTTTATTGTAGTAGGACAATTTTACAATAATTGTATTACAAACGTCAAACTTAAAATTAAATTCTTCTATTTATGACTAATTTATCAAATGTATCTCAATTTATTCAACTTAACTTACTCCCAGAACTCACTTATAGAATAACAGGCACGCTCCAAAAGGTGTTTCTTTAAGAGAATTTTGAATTTTGTTCCTGAATTTGCTAATTTCATATTTGCTGAATTTGATATTTTCAGGTAGCTTGTTGTACAGTTTAGGTCCAATATTTTGCGGTAGTGATGCGGTTATTTCCAATCGATGTTGAGTTTGCCTGTGATGGTGCCTTTGCCTGGTATTATAATTATGAATATCTGCCCCGGTTGTTACTGTCGTTGATTTAAACTTATAGTATTGTAAAATTTCGAAAATATAAATTGAAGGTAGTGTTAGAATTTCCAATGATTTAAAAATGTTCCGGCAAGGTGATCTCTTGCACACTCCCGCCATGATGCGGATAGCTCTTTTCTGCAATCTAAAAACACGTAAAAAATTTGACTGTGACGTAGACCCCCAGAGAGTAATACCGTACCTTAATCTTGATTCTATTAATGAAAAATAAATTAACTTCATAAGAAAAGGGTTTTGAAATTTAGAAAATCTGTGGAGCAAAAATAATTGTGACGATAATTTTGAACATAGCGCATTAATGTTGTCAGACCAAGAAAGAATTTCGTCAAAGATTAATCCAAGATATTTAGTTTCAGTGGTACATGGAAGCTCGAAATCATTCATAAAAATTAAAGGGTCTATTTCGTTATTCCCTCTTGTATTAAAAAATATACAGTTTGACTTATCCGGATTGACATGCAAGTTATTACTATTCAGGTACTGGTATAGGTTGGTTAGCTGCAAAAAACTGTCAATTTCTAGGTTTGCTATTGAATTATTTTTAAAAAGAATGGCTATGTCATCCGCATACATAGTTAGTTTAATATTAGAAAATGTTCTAGTAATACTATTTGTATATAAAATGTAAATAATGGGCCCCAACACGGAGCCTTGGGGAATCCCGAATTCTACTATGGCGCTTTTTGATTGAAAATTATCTATTTGAACTATTTGAGACCTAGACTGCAAAAATGACTTGATCCAATCTAAAGACGGGCCCCGGAGTCCCAAGTTGAAAAGCCTCTCATATAATAATGAATGATTCAAGCAGTCAAAAGCTTTTTGTAAATCCAAAAATACACCTACTGATTTACTTTTTTCGTCCAGGGCTGAGATAACTTTGGTGACAAAGTCAACCATGGCATCTGCAGTGTTTTTCCCTTTAACAAAACCGAATTGTTCCTTACACATTAAATTATAACGACACAAAAAATGTACCAATCTAATTGAAAATATTTGTTCATATATTTTTGAAAAAGTAGAAACATTTGCAATCGGACGCCAATTTTCAGGTAAACTAGAAACTCCGTCCTTAAAAATAGGACGTACTATTGAGTGCTTTAATTTTTGTGGAAAAACGCCCTCAAATAGTGAAGCGTTAATGGCTTCTGAAAGAGGATAAGAAATGTAGATTGCGCAATGACGGACAACTCGGTGTGTCACACCGTCGAAACCGGCCGAGTTCGAATTTTTAAGGTTCATTATTACGTCATAAACTTCACGGGGATCTGTAGGAGTTAAACTGAGTGTATTAGGGCAACTTACATCAGTCACTGACTGTACAAAAGGTTCCGTTATCAATGAATGTTTATGTTTACCAAGCTTCGAAAAATAGGAGTTAAATATTTCCGGGCTAGGCTTATCAGCAGGTACTGGGACTACTTTCTTTTTCCTATCTGCATCTATTATCCTCCACGCATCCCTAGACAGGTTGTCACTGCCACTCAGTCGCTCGTACATATGTCGAGACTTGGCAGCTTTTATTACTTTGCGATAAATTTTCTTGTATCTTTTGTAATATTCAGAGAAAACAATGGATTTATTGATTTTTCTTTGGAAATCAAGATCTTTGAGTTTCTGCGACGAGACTCTAATACCATTAGTAAGCCACGGTTTTATGTTATTCCTTTTAAATTTACTTTTACGTTTTAAAGGACAAGCTTGTGTTAAGTTAAAATAAAATACATCAAAAAACGCTTTAAATTTCTCCTCTGCGCCAATATTTTCGAATAACAAATCCCAGCTTTCTTTTGACAAAAGAAAATTTAATGTTTCTAAATTATTTGGAGATATGTCATGAGCAATTTTGTACGTGGAGTTATTTTTAACGGATGGTGTGCGCGGTGCGGAACTACTAATCGTGAGTTCGGTAGTTTGTGCAAAGTGATCCGACAGACCAGTGCCTATGACCTCCACCTGCAACATATCAGGATCGACGTTAGATATGCTGTGATCGATTAAAGTAGAAGAGGAGCCTGTTATTCTAGTTGGTGAGTTTACATGCTGTTTTAAATTAAACTCATTTAATAAATCTTTCAATCTGTGAGATTTAACATCGTTTACCAGCCAATCTATATTTAAATCACCTACAACTAAACACAACTTTTTACTGCTTTTAAGATACTTTGATAACAGTCTATAAAACGTGTCAAAAAATTCATCAATATTTACATAATGCGGTGGTCGATAAACACCAAACAGCAATAGCTTTTCCGATTTATTAAAAATTATTTCAATTCCGGCTGCTTCAAATACCATTTCCTTGCAAAATGAGCTTATCTCAATTTTATTTACACTTAAATGGCAACGAGTTAAAATGACTAGACCACCACTACTTTTATGTTCAGTTCGCGAGAAATCACACACTACATTATAATCATTGAAATCGATAGAAAACAATTCTACTTTCCTTAAACCGTGCTCAGTCAGAACAACAACATCGGGTTTTTCAATTTGCAAAAATACATTTAATAAATCAATTTTTTCCCGCATATACTCAATATTTAAATGTAATATTTTCAGATTTTTTGTTTTTATTGATTTATATTTTATATCTTTAGAATTATGCAAAAAGTCTACATGCTTATATATAGCAGAACATCTACCTTTGTCAAATAGATTTAGTTTAAATCCTGTCCATTTACTTTCTCAACAATCATTTTACACAATCTCTCCTTTCCCCAATCATTTAAATGAAGACCATGATCTGTGTAATTCTTTACGGGGATATTGGACAGTGAAAGTACCTTAACATGGTCATATTTCATACATTCCATTACCAAGATAATATTTGTTTTCCTAATCACATAATTCAAGTCAGGCCTGTCATATCTAAGTGGTATTGTACAAATTATTATATTTGTATGCTTTGTCTTATCTGCAATTTCTTTAATACAATGTCCTACATCAAATTCAACTTTAGAGCCGATATTGTTTGTACCACCTAGGATAACAAGATGATCGTTTCTTCCTAGCGTTGCAATTTCACAATCTAAGCCACTTACTACGTTTTCTAGAGGAGCACTAGCTTTTACTACACTAAATACATCACTTTCATCTTGCATTTTTTGTTGTATCAAGTGACCCAGATCGCGACCGTGACTGTCGGACATCAGTACAATTTTCTTTTTGATTAATGTTTTACCTTTTTTGCTACTCTTTTTCATCTGTTTCAACGCATCATAAATCTTACTTACTGAAAATCTTTGCAGGCAGGAACGATCATCCTGCATCGATAGACTATTCCTAACTAAAGACAATAACAAATCCACAAAATGAAGTACATAAATGCCACACTCGACATTGAACTTCTGTCGACAGCAGGGTAGTTTTCGTACCGCGACACAGGGGTCTCCGCTGAGTCGAGCCGCCAGGCGCTCAGCATGCGCATGGTTGTGCGGCTCCAGGCTGTCGAGGTGGTAGTAGGTGTCGGAGTCCCGGGCGTACAGCAGCAGTGACCAGTGCCCGCCGCCTTCCGCCGCCTCGCTCACACGGTCGTTCACCGGCGCCAGCACGTAGTCGTAGGAGGCAACGTCGCGACTCTTCAGCATTTCATCAGCCTCGCTGGAGTTATCAGTCATTTTGATTAAATGGCTCACTGCTGGGTCTAATAACAGGCAGTTGTTTGGGACATTTAGCTTACTAAAATACAGTTTTAAGTCATCGTCCTGAAGTTTAAACCAGTCTTTAGGTGCGCTTCGCTGGTCTGTATGTTGTTTAAACTTTGCCAGATTTGCACTGTTGTTAGGGCTCTGTGTGTGACTTTTCCTGGTTCCAACTATCTTTATCTCCTCCCTCAACTGTTTTACAAATTCCGTGTGAGAAAGTCCACGATAAAGTACTCGCCTAGATTTTTGATCACTAGTAACGATTAAGACTGTGGCGCCCGTTTCTCGGTGAAACTGTTTGATGTTATGGGCAAAATGATTGAGGGTAATAAGATCGCGCACACAGCCCATTGGGGAACATACAAGGGTGCGAAAACCCCCAAACTTAAAGTAATGCGTAAGATCCTGGAAAGCCTTGTCATAGTCTCCCCCATCTGGCTTGCCGTTGAAATTTGCTTTGGTAATTAAACTGTAGACTGTCGCCCCGTCAGTGGTCTTCTGGTAGGATAAGTTTCTAGTCAAACAATCTTCGCGTTCTGGTTTACCAAATTTTACCTTGAATACAACGGCTACGCCTGCAGTCATTTGGCGGGGATGGTCGAAGTCGCCTGAGATTGTATGGGCGAAAGCTATCGACCCGTTATTCTTCATTTTATCGATTATATTGTACATATCAGCTTCCAAGACATGTATCCCCCTCAGACCTTCCAATTCGCCTGTATTTATATTTATTGGAGACCTTATGTTTTGCCGTAAGCCTTTGGGTGTTTTTTAAAACAGGAGCTATATTACTTATTTCGCAGCTGTAGTCAGTTTGGCATGCAACGGACACTCTCCTCAGAGGTGATGTTTTACCTCGGAATTCAGATGCTTCCTGTTCAAGTGAACTTAATCTCTCTGATAAGGCTTTGATTTGACAGGTCAGTTCATCAACACTTTGCTTAAGCTGTTGGTTCTCTTCTTCCAAACAAGACAATTTATTAATATCAACATTAACAGCAGATGAGTAGGATGAGTTTAGATGAGTTAGGGGTTGGCATGCCAGAGATAGCGTTGATGGTCTCACGCAGGTGTTACTCACACTCAGTGAAGGTGTCGGTGAGGTCGGTGTCGGAGGCTCAGATGTAGGCGGCGAGGAAAAAGAGTCAATGTCTAAAGGGTCGTGGTTATGTGGACTCGGATTTGTTGTTATCATTGTAATATTGTGATTAGTTTTTAACGAGGCGGAGCATTTACGGAGGGTACACCTCCAACTTATTTCGCCTGTAACTAAAGCTTTGTCCTTTCTGTATCTATATTTACATATTTCAAGTCCATCTTTACCTCTTGCTGTTTTTAGTCTATTTATTTCCATTGGTCAGAAATATACTTAAAATAATAATAAAAAATAAGTCATGCAACTTAAGTACTTAAAAAAAAAAAAAATTTGTGCTTACAAAAAAATATAGCACATTTTCGGGGATCGATCTCGTGATCTTCAGGACGTGAGACGCGTGGCGTTCCCCGTGTGCCACTGTGTCCTCGAGAGATAGGCGGATTCAGTTTTGTTGATAAAGTGATGTCCGGCAGAGATTCTGTGTCGACGTGACAACCGTTTCTTGTCTTGAAACTTTGTCTACTTGTGAGGTTAGAGTAACATTTAAGCTAAAAGTTAATGATTATGTCTGTATCACTTTATAACTTACAGATCCCAGTCACAAGCACTAATTCGCGAAACCGATAAACACACCGTATTACTTAATAAGTCGATAAAAACTATAACTTTTGGAATAAATCCGGACGTTTTAACAAAATTGTCACATGCCTCCGCGCACGCGCACCACATTTCACCACTTCTTTATTGTTTTAATGCGATAATGTCTTATAATAAATAGATTGTTTAAGCATTATTACAGTGTAAATGCTAGAACATCTAGCAGTTACGTTTTATTCATTAGAACACACCTATATACCCAGACATTACTAAAATCAAATACGATTTAGTACACATTCATTTAAACATAAGTATTACAATTAATACATGTCCCAATAAAATATGCTGATCACAATAGAAACGATTTGAATCCTCGAAGAACAATCAAACCGACAGTCGCGACGTCGATGTTTTTGAAACAGACGATAAAAGCTACCCCAATAATGTCGGCGGATTCGAAGTAATGCTGGAGGTATATTCGCATTGTAATGCGGCAGACGCTAAGCTCAGACAAGGCGAGACGTTATTAAATTTGCACTTAATTAGAGTCTGAGGGAGGGAGGGGGTGGCGGGCCTAAATGAACCCCGCCACTTGAAGCAAACATCTTGAGCTGCGATACACGTAATTACTGCTACAACCCCCCCCCCGCCCCCCCCCCACGGTACATCTCCGAGTTAAGCCATCCAAGCCCCCCTCGCCCTCTACCTTCACGCGCTAACTCGGCTGTTAACGGCGGAACAGCACCCTGATATTGACTTAAATAAGAGATAGTTGAGGGCGATTAGGAAGATTTGTTTCACAGCCCTTCGGTTATGATCAAACGTTCCATTTTAGAATTAATTGCTGTGAAGTTATGCAAGTGTAAATTTTTTAAACTTTGGTGCAATTTTATCAATTTTACTTAACACAATTGTGTATTAATTTTAAAACTTGTAGCATTTGCCAGTCGCGACGACGTCTGGCGTTATTATGCAGACAACTCTTGAAGACGCCGCGCCGACGTCTCACAGGATGGCGTTATCACGCAGACAACTCTTACTTGAAGATAAAGAATGAATAGAAACCTAATAATGTCTTATATACAGATACCTAATAATGTTTAATGGTCAAATTTATCAGCATCTGCTATTTTATTTTTAAATAAAATCGAGATTTCGGTTTCAAGTAAAATACTGCGGATCTAATGTTTCAGATTAAAAATGCATTTAATTAATTTAGTATTTTTGGGCCTTTTAGGGCCATGGGCCCATGGCATTTGCCGACCTGGACACTCCGGCACGGGCTAGACACATTTAACAGATCGAAGACTTTTTGAAGATCGTAAAATTGTTTAAGTTGAACGCAGACCGGCCCTTAAAAAGTGCTGCCCTTACGATCAAACTACGTATTACTTTTAGCAAAGTACAGTTGAACCTTGATAAGACAACTCTAAAAAGGATTCAGAAAAAAATATTTTTATTGAGAGGCTTTTATTACTGAGGGTTGTGATGTCAATTGTTTTTGTTTTGTTTATTAGACCTTGCAAGACGTGTATAAAGTTACATCTTTCTTAAATAATCCAGGCTAAACACTCCCTGTACTGACAAAAAACGAAGTAAAGTTGTGTTGCTCGGGCACGTCTGGTACTTGGTCAGTTGTTTGCCCATCTCGCATTACCGAGAAGACATAGTCAAGTGTCAGTGCGATGTGTTCGGCATTGTGCGCATCCCAAATGGGTATGTCGATGTCGATGAGCCAGTTCTGGACAGGCCTCGCGCTCCCATCCTCACAGTCACCGACTGACACTTGTCCATCACCTCTTCAATGGCGAAGTACATTGGTCCGGTTCCAGTCTTTCTGAACCTGCCAATTTTAAATTCATGGCAATGTGTGCCTTCTCCTTTTGCTTAGGCTAAATAGCTGAGCGTCTCCAAACAACAAACTCACTCACACCTTCAAGTATTCAAAAGACGTGGGGAAGAATTAGTTTTTATTTTCGTTAGGGACAGTTGTTAGGCCACATTTCATAAAGAGAGTCAGTATGTTGGTAGAGATGAAATGGGAGGTGTGAGGACGCTGATATAAAATGAGGTATATCTCTTGAAATGTTGACTTTTACTAACAGTAATGCCTTTTAAGGCATTTTATTAAAAGAAACCATTAGTTTTGTTAATTTTCTGAAAATGCCCAATAACATATAATGTAATTATTTCGACATAGTTTGATAACATTAAGTAAAACAACTATTACACACTGCAGAATACACATTGTTAGCTAACTCGTGCTTTCCAGTAGGTTGCGATCGACTAGGTTTCGTCAGCGGCGGTGAGGCAGTACCTGCATGAGACGCTAGGTGTCGCCACATGCGGGTAATCTACGCTCCAGCCCCCACGCCGAAGACTAATTAATACAACCTGCCATCTGCTCGCGTCTGGCGAGACAAACAGCCTTTGACACTATGTCAGCCGCCACAAGTATAAATAAAATGTTCGAATTTACATGGTACTGAGGAATAAATCAGGTTATGGAAAAGTAAAACTGTGCATTATGATTTTTTGCCTGGACAAAACACATTTTGAAGTTTTTAGAGTTTAAGTCAAAGAGATATAATATAGCTGCAAATATGAATGATGTGTTCAGTAATTTTCTTAAAACGTGATTATGGGTACCACTAGATTCATAACTGAATAAAGATAAAGCGAATATTGAGCAATTTATGTGATTTGATGGTGGGTAATATATGCCTTTAACTCACTCTCGACCATTCAAAATATAATTTAAATTAAGTAGAAACTAAATTGGACTTTTTCTCGACTGCTGAAATAAAATTTAGCCGATTGCGTTTATGACAGAAACAGTATGAAACTTTCCAATGCACTTAAAGGTTACACTTAAAGGTTAAGAGTTTTCAGTTACTTGTCAAAGCGTTTAAATGTCACTATACAAATAACCGATGTTCGCTGGTTTGCCAAAAACATATTTTTATTGCTGGCAATAAATTCACGACTGAAGAAGTTAACTGCGAAAACGGTGCAATTATTCATCTGTGGTGCAACGTATGTGGTGTGCCAACAGATCGAGAAACTATAACAGCGGCCAAAAAAGATGATCTGAAAATTTGTACTGTACATAAAAGTTGTCAGATAAAAAGGTTCTTAAGGACATCTTATGTACCCGAACTACTGTACAGTTTTCCCATTGCTCTCAAACGTTTTTTAATTATCAAGAGGTAATTTTGACTTGCAGGATCGTAGCTCTGCAGGACAGATAACTTAGAGCTAAGGACGAATACCCTCAAAATGCGTCTTTAATGGGTTTTAAACTATTCAGATGTGTAATTACAATGGTGGACCAGAGGATATAAAATTACAACCATAAGAAGAGAAATATTCTTATAGGTTCAATTAAGTAAACTGATAGAAAACGCACAAATTCAGTAATTAATTTCAAAAAACTATACTTAAATTTTACACCAAACTACTTCTGCATTAATGAAATTTGTCTCCATATTATAACATTTAGTAGAATTCACTAACGTGTAAATAAAATCTAAGGAAAGGGAAACCCATTTAAATCACTCTCAGAAGATCTATTATTCAGTTAAAAGCAGTGTCATGAATCAAATTCTAAAGGAAAACAAATATAAATAAAGTTATTTATTCTGTTGTGAAATGATGCAAATCCCTCAAAGGAGGGTAGAAGTAAAGTGGAAGTGTAATATACAACCCCTCGCTAGCAGCCAGCCGCACTCCACCGCTGTTATTGCACTACGGTAACATCTCTCGCTCCCGCTGCCGCTGCCGCTGCTGCCCTCGAATGGTTTACAAATTGCCTTGTACACTTTAGCTCCAGTTAACACTTACTTAACACATCTCGAGCTTTAAAAATTTGAATGAAATTTAAAACTGATATCACATAATGTGATTTGGTATAAGCTTATCATTCGGTTATATTCAGCGAGAAAATAATAAGATTATTTGTCTGTGCTTGTAGTTTTTATTACTACAAAAAAACTTTTTGACAACTTTGGATATACAATTAAGAAAACTAAAAACTATCTATAAAACTAAAAACAATTAATTAATCATGTTAGATTTTAATGTTATATTCGTCAACTAAGCAGTAAACTCATACGTTATTTTCAGTACAAGGAATTTGCCTTTCACGATACGTCCCCTGGTTTCACCCGGGGACAACACAGTTCAGTACGGTACCCTACATTTCGTGGCTAACCTATTTTAACATGTGCAATTAATTAGTAAGGTAAGTTTGTCGAGGCTAAATAAAAGTGAAGGTTTGAAGACTAATGAACTTTTCCAAAACGTGCATACGTTTACGCAAGGCAGGATGTTAAGCCAGGGATATACTTTTAAAAGACTGATCCACTCAATATAGTTTAGATCCATCTGAAAAATAGGCCAAATTGAATTGGTTATAGGATATGTGGATCTTGTACGAGGTAACCCCTCAGAAATATGAGGAAGGAAAGCAATAAAGATGAGTTTATAAACGACCCACCGGCGCTGGGAGGGCGGGGGGGGGGCGGGGGGAGAGCGACTCTGGGACAGACAGCCGTCAGTCGTATACACAATAGCTACAATCGATACCTCGAGTGCGCCGACCGACTCGATTACGATTACGATCACAGCCTGCCGCTCCCTCCGCTGCGGCCAGAGTTATATTCAGGATACATACAGTAATTTAGAGTTATTGCAGCCAAATTAATTTCCTTCGTGCAAAAAAAGTGTATTCTACTAGTTACAGTTTGTTTTCTGGATTATTTTTATGATGGCTCTGACATAATATCCTTTAACACATTTATTAAATCCTCCATAAAATTAATATGTCTGCCTGGTCATGAAACTTTGTAGCAAACAGAATTAATTAATACACCATAAAAAACTATAAATGACGAAGTCTTTAATTATTATGGAATTTATATAAACGGTACCGGTATGTCATATTAAGCTGCTGGCAGACTTGAGTAATTTCTTCACACATCTGGACAGTTGGTGTAACAAACATGCACAGTGGAGTACGTTATAAGAACGCAGCTTCTACTCATGAATGAAAATTCTTTTGAATAGTTTTTAATTATTTTAAAGTTTTATGGAGATATAAATGAATGTTACAGGGACATAAATACGTCAAACAAACAAAGCCTAATAAAAGTAGTCAAGAAAATAACGGTATTGATTGAGTAACTTTTCATATCTTGAGGAAATTTCTTTGTTTTAACATAGGATACTACTAAATTATCGTACATTTTATGATGTACTGAACACATAAATCATGCTGCAGCGGCCCGGTTGGAAGGAGCGGCAGACTATAATCTTAATAGGAAACGGCAAATAACTTACAAAAATAAAGCACATTATTTTGTAAATAAGGTGAAATAAATAAATAAATAAAATATTCTCACTGACATACGACAGAGGTCAGTATATAGTAGGGTTTGAGTAGGTCTGCTGTTATCACACTCCCGCAGGGTTGCTACAACTTAAGTTTTTTAGCTAGATTCACCTCGTCGATCTCCTGATAACTCTAAAACCTGTAAATTTGTCACGACTCCCGTTGAAATGTTGCATGTTTTCACGTAAATCTTAAGAAAAGTTTATTTTTTGCAAAAAAAACATTAACACCCCGAACAAAGTAGCAGCCCCGGAACGGACAACTGACAAAGCCCTCAAAACCCGGACTGTCCGGGGAAAACCAGGACGTCTGGTAAACCTAGCTTGGTGGCATCCTCTCACCTGGGTCTCCGTGACTCCCAGCAGCTTGGCCATGTCGGCCCTCTCCGACGATGACAGGTACTTCTTGAGCTCGAACTGCCTCTCCAGCTCGAATATCTGCCTTCCGGTGAAGGTGGTCCTGGCCTTCTTCCGCTTCCGGTCGCCGTCCGAGGAGTGGCCGTCGCTCTCCACCCCCGGGCTGACCAGGGGCGTGACGGAGGGTACGGGCGGCAGCACCGGCGGACTCGCCTTGCCCACCAACGCCGCCGCCGCCGCCTCCTTCCTGCTCTTCTTCTTGGCGGGGCTCCCGTCTGAAACAAGGCAAATGTTGGTTCTTCTATATTTAAACAAGTAAGTAAGACAATGTTAGGTACAGTTCGATTTTTTTAACTAGAAGCGGTTAGGCAAAATTGAAATGTCTTTGATGATGCACTCTTTTGTTTGAAGTAAAATCATGTGTTTCTGTTCACATTGTAATGTCTTTGTTTACTATCCAAAAAAATATAAAATGGCTTAGAATAGTGTTTGTTTTAAATCTAACCTCAACATTTGACAAGTTTAACACATGATTATAAAACGAACAAAGAAGTTCATTGTGTTTGACTTAGATTTCTTGATGACATTTGCCATTGCTGATAAGTAAAAACAAGTTTCACAACGTTTCGGGATCTGGAGTTTGACCCTGTCTTCAGGTGGAAAAGAACCTACCTAGAACATGAAAATTAGCAACTCGCAGCCAGAAGAGCTGGGCAGAAAACTGGAACTGGAAGTGGTCTGATCCCAGATCCCGAAACATCGTAAAACTTGTTTTTATTACTCAGTGATGGCACGTGTCCGTAAAAGTACACATGAAATTCGATGTCAGGTTATCCGGACAAAGATTATCATTTCTTTATACAAAATTATCAACAAAATACTTTTATGGAATAGATTAGAATCAAATAATTCGATGGTTGTTATACAATTTTTTACGATTTTATCTAACCTTTTACAGTTAAGAGGTAAATCTCCTTTGGTGTCAGCAAGTTTAGGTAATGTGTATATTTAATTATTTAAGGAGACAATATCATAAGGAAGTGAATGTTAAATAATTATAAAAGTACTTTTTTACATTCTATAGAAAGTTTCTGGCTATCGTGGTGTTTCGATCCAAGTTTTAATGCAGGCTATTAAAAAACTATTGACTACATAGCCTTGGTTAAGTTCTTTATCATAACCTGCAGTTAGTCTTAGATCATTGCGTTCTCAGTAAATCGTTACCAAAGAAGATATGATGGAAGAATGGATATGACAATAGATCTATCATTTATAAGGAAATTTAAAAATCGACTGATTGATTTTCCAGTACATTGAAGTCTTCATGATCCGTTACAAGAACGAATTATCCGGGTAGCGTAAACACTGATTCACTGACAAACTGTAATAACTGCTAAATCTTAGTCGGGAAGCAAGAATTAGGCAGGATCTATTTTGGTAAATTACGGAAATCCTATAAACTAACTTGTGGTTGATATAAATTTATTTGTATTATATAATGAAGGCCTTCATAAAATATAAAGAATTGACGCGGCGCAAAAGTATATGTCTTCCTTGAGCTATATTTCACTTAAGTTAGGTTAAGTTAGAACTGGTTGTCTTCGTAGTTTCATTTATTTTGTTATTACAATAAAAGGATTTTTTACAAATTATTGCAAGTAAACTTCATTTACCTGCTCTTAAACGTATTAATTTTACGTGTCGTATTTCACAAAATAAGTAAATACTATGAAAATATTAATTTCCAGATCGAGTGAAAATAATTGAAAAATATTAAAGGAGTGATACTGCATTGCAACTGACCTACTGTTTTGTGAAAATGGGTGCATAAATAAATACTGCACATCCCAAGTGAATGTGAAAGAGAAGCGGTTTTGAGGTGTAAACGGTTGAATCCGTGAGTAATAAAAGTAAAGTGGCTGCTTTAGGAGGGAGGGTTGGGGGAGGGTGTTTAACGCAACTGTCGGCGCAGCTGTGATTTTAAGAAACATTCTATCTAAATAGACTCATCGTGTAAATATTCTTATTACGTTTCCAGCTACTTCTCTATTTGGAATATTTTCAACAGATTAAATTCGACACTTAAAACGTCTTGCAGCGTATTAAATTTCAAGCCAAAATGATTTGTCACTAGATTTCCGTTGTTCATGAACCGAAATTTGAACAGAAATTCTTTACCCATTCTTACGTTAATATCTTCTTCTGATTCCTAGCGGGCTGTACCTCTGAAGAATTAATAGGTTAAAAAATAAACCTCAAAATACTACATATTTTACGTCAAGAAACTGTTCCAAATTAATTAGTCTATTTTAATGTTTTGTTAAAGTTTTCTTAGTAACACAACTACAAACCTCCTTCCTTACGTAGCACACTCTTTGTGATATTTGAAAAAAATGAAAAATCTTGCAATCCGAATCCAAAGGGGCACGCGACCAAAAATTAAACGTTCTGGCTCGATGCCGCGGGTTGGCGACAGGGGCAGGGCGGACACAATGGCCCGTAGGCCGCGTGGAGGCGAGCGCGTGGCCAGCTAATTGCAAACATCCTCGCCTCTACAGCCGCTAACAATGTTGACTCTCCTCCACCAATCAGCTCATTGTTTCATAGACAATTTATTAAAATATCCTAATTGAGTGGTCGAGTCAATCTGTTTGTAAAGGCAATGAGTCTTATTATTTTTCAAACCTGAATGCGTTCTGATCTAGGAGGAACCTCCTATTTTCGCGTCGGATTTCTTTGTTGGAGTCGGTGGGTTCAAGGGTACCGTTGGCTGAGTGTGGGTGTTGTAATACCCATTAATGACACGTGCGGAGCAGATGATCGGGATTATCTACTTTAATTTTAAGTATCCTACTTACTTTACTTTAAAGCGGACAGTTTACAATTTTTTTCTTGGTTGAAGGAAGCGGCGATAACATGGACACCGGGTAACAATGTTGACGCCGTCCAATCTTCCACCAATCATCGCATTGTTTCACGGGCAATTCATTAAATTACTCTAATTGAGTGGTCGTGTCGAGGCAATCAGTCTTATGACTTTTCAAACCGAGTGCGCTTGGACTCGGTTGTCACGGTTGGGGTCGGAGTTCAAGGGTTACGTAACTGGCTGAGTGGGTGTTAAAAGTGCCTGGAAGTAACAGTTCTCTAACTGTTCAGGAGAGTTTAGTGCAAATGAGTTTGCTCGCTGGGGCTGCACAGAAACCCGGTATAGTTGTATCAAATTAAATCAATATCAATACAACGCAGACACTGCAGCTGAGAGCATTATATCTTTGTAGTTCTTCACTCCCATACTTTATACGCAAATGAAAAAGTCTTTGAATACGTTATATGCACACTTATATGTACTAACACACAAGACAGTGGCTATAAAATGCACGGAAACTATAAATTATATCAATAGTTAATTATCTACAACACTAAACGAGAGGATTTTATTAGGAACTAACCGTAATTTGAATATATCATTCTAACTCTGGAGAAATGCTTGGACGGTTGTCAATGAAAAGGTTAAATGTAAAATTATTTTATTCATTGCACAGTTAAAATGTATGTACAAAACCTTCCTTAAAATACGAAAAGAAGTTTGTGTTGACTTCTTCAAAAATGACAACGTTACACTATAGGTATTGGATTTGTATCCTAACAATATAATATACATTTCTAAGTGTAATATATTGCTACCTCCAATTAGATAATGGCTTAAGTGCAGAAAATAGTCACTTGGCTCCAGGAACATTTTAATTCGTTTTTAATTTATATTAATTTATTTGTGGTAATTTCATTACATTGTTTGATATTTGTCCTAAATGTGTTTTCTTAAAAGGTGCTTAAATTCACAGATTGTTTATAATTTGAAACTTAACTTCTTAAAAATATAATGAATCAATCAAGTTCTACTTTTGCATGAAACAGGAAATTAAGCCGTAAACATTTTCCTATTTCTATGCATTGAGTTGCGGAGTTATATGTAGGAAGTGTGTGTACAGTGTTTTACTCACTGTAAAATAGTCGTTTTCCACCCAACATCAACAACACATTCAAACTCGAGACCACTTCTTTCGTTGCTCTTTTTACCGTTCATAGCAATGAACATTTCTGACAAAAACACTGTTTCTTCAATTCTGCCACCGGGCCCAATACAATTAGCTACAAAATAATTATTATTAAGACTAGATAGACAAATTAGTAGGAACGTACGAAAAAAGCCATTCACTAAAATCCTCCCCCCCCTTTACCTTAAAACTGAAAAACATCAATAAAACATGCAAAGAACGCAATCAACTAAAAGCATCGGCTAAATTGGCCGGTTGACATGTGTTTGAGAGGAGACAAAGGAGATGAAATCACCGAGGCTGACGTGACGTGATGTCATGTGTGACGCCCCCAGTCTCCCGCTGAGCTTTCGCACATGGCCTTCTAATGGACCACTTGTCATAAATAAATAAAACCGCCGCTAAAGCTGCTGTTTCTCCCTCCTGTCATATCCCCCCGCTCTATGAGCGGCCGTTTTTAATTGGGTAGGGATATTATAGTCCCTTGTGGTTTGGAAGGTGGAGAGAGCAATTGTTGTGACTATTAAACCCAATTAAGGATTATTATATTTTTAAATGAATGAGGGTATTACATGAGGTAGAGAGTGTAATTCTCTCCTATATGATGTGAGTAAGAAGGACGATACCTCCTCAAACAACTGTGTAGAAACCTTATTTGGGAGAAAACTTTAAACTGTGAAAATGGGTTGCCCTGGGAAAATATCATTATATAGTTTAAGTAGAATTAAATCATCAATCACAATCATTTACATGTTTTAAATGAGGAATCATGGGTAATTCCTTTGCAACCGCATAAAATATCCGCAATTTTGAAAAATATATATAAATGTATAGCTTGTTTATTAAGACGGTATCCTTTAAGCGAGTTTTACTTAAAGTAAAAACGTGTTTTCTGTGGTGACATAATTATAGGGAAATTTAACATTCCTCCAAGATTTTCCACAAAACAGCAAACACAAAATTCATTCAAATTTCGTAAACTTAATAGCATAACACACAAAAAAGGAGGGCTACAACACATAAATAAATTTAAAAGGTCCTCAATAATTAGCTACAATTATCCTGAAACGTCTAAAACACCCGCAATTACGGAAACCTTTTCGGAAATACCTCTCCGGAGTAGGTACAATATGGGTGGTGGATGTTTATCAACCTGGGGGTAAAAAATCGGAGAAGGCCTCAATCAAAGTGGAAGGATCCGGAGCAGCTGAACCAAAACACAGCCTGCGGTCATAAAACGCCCAAACGCCACATGCCGCTCGGTAATGGGCGGGGACGCGGCCCCTCGGGGCGCTGGGCAGCACAAAGCGGCCGTAAACGGATAATGAAGTGGATCGGGTGTTAAACAGATAAAACGGACCGTTTCGGCACCGGGAGAGAACAACTTTGACTCTGATGAGATGAATAGCTGAGGATGAAAAGGAGTTTAGAAACATCGTTTGGTGAAAAAGTTCTAATAGGGCATGTAGTTTTATGTAAAGAGAAAAATATTCAATGAGACTTGTACGTCTGAGAGGTAATTCTATAATCCAAGTGGTGGAAATGAAATAAAAAGACTGAAGCGTTGTTGTTTACTTTGCCGTAATTTTCTATAATTAATTTATGTAAATTTTTTCGCATAACACCACATCCAGTATAGTATAAGGGGATTAACTTTAGATAACGGACGTTATCCAGTAGTATAGCTATAAAACTTGTAATTGGCTATAAAAAGTAAGGATTGGAAGTATACAAGTTAAGGTATAAGTTATAAATTATAAACTTATCTCAATCATCACTATAAATCTTGGTTTCAAAAACCGACAGCATATTGTGTGGTAATTTTATATGTTCTACATCGACATCAACTAACATTTTTGCATTAATGCCAATGTTGTCGGGATAAAAACCGCTAACACCCGGTAGCTAGAAAAACAAATGATCTGAGACAAGTACTTTTTTGTGTTGGAACCTCATTAGAGGAATGCGCCCGATTCTTTCTGGGAATGAATGAATTACCCGGGCCATATAGAAGACTCGGACCGCGACAGAAATAATTGACTGCTCCCGAGGAGGTAGAGGCAGCGGCGCGGCGGCGACAGAGAGATATATCAGAGGGGGCGGGCGACGCGCGACGGCCGCTGATACTGGCTCCACTGGCCTCAGACGCTCCTGCAGCTCCGCAGATGTTATGCCAAATAAGTGTCAAACGAATTATCAAATTTAATTTCTCCATTAATATACTTATACTAGGAGTACGCTCTGTTATCGCGTAATTGGATGAACTCACAAACAATAACACGCCGAACCCATTGTCATACATACAACTAAGCAAACGTTTCGCAAGTGTGGGTATTTGTTGATTTGTATCTTGTATGTATGCCTTGTTTTTGCCATGCGACCAGAGTTTTTTTATTCAAGGAAGGGAAAATAATTGGTCTTATAACCAATTCGTTTTATTTTTTACTAGGCAGCATCATTAATTCACAGCCCAATGATGGATGACGACTGAGCCCATCAAACCTTCTCCCAATTCTAACCGGGGCTTTGTAAAGGTTCTCCTTTTTCCTTAAAGATATTTAAATAATGGAGCCAGCACATTTTCCCCGAGAGCTCAGTACTAGACACGTATTTTAAATGATATTTTAGTGATGCAATTGAGGAACGCAAAGTATTTTTGAAAACTAAAAAGGTTATTTTTGCATTGTTGTATGTCTTGTAAATAGAGGTTCCCTTGTAAGGGACACTTAAAGATAAACCTTCCTATAACGGAGCCAGCTGTCATAGTTACAATCCGATTAAAAATGCCGTTCAAGCTGAACAGACATCTTGAAATTATTATGATTAGCAATAAGTGATAAGTTGACTCCCAGCTGTGACTCCCGAATTCACGTGTGGAGTTTCGGAACGTGACTTATTAAACCAAAGAAAAACTAATTAATGAATACCAGCCCCTTAAGTTATTTCATATTGTGTTGACCAATAACATTAATTACAATATAAAGTTGAACTGTTTACAAGAAAGGTGACTGACAGTTGGTGCAGCACGCGTCGCCCTGCACAGTAATCGGCCGTGGGCGCGAGTCGAGCGGGCTGAACCGTTACGGTGACTAAGTCCGAGTGTTCTGACTAATGGGGTTTCACTATCACACAATCTCCGAGAGGATCTAGAAAGTGGCCGGGTAAGCGGGTCAGGGATAGACTACTCCTGCCCGTAATGTATCGTGTCATCGTCAAATGTGCCTGCCCGGAAAGTGAGATTGAAAGATATACTACGCTGATCTTCATTGTTGGAATATTTGGGCTATTCGCTTATAGAGTTTAAAATTAGATCAAAACTGCGTTTCGGGACGCAGGGAAACTTCGGTCACTGATCCAGTAAATCCGTAATCACATCTAAATCAGTCGGTGATTAAAGAGACTTTAACAAGGATAACGTTATCAGCTTAACGTTTAAGTTTAAACGCCAGTGGTCCAATAACAAATTTCATAATAATTACGATTCTCTGAAATAATGATTGAATAAAGTTTTATGTTAATAATTAATCAATTGGTACAGACTTCAAAAATCACTGACTTATGGGGACGGACCCTTGCTTCAAGAAAACTTCAGATTCTTCTCTTTATAAACAGTATACTCTGAACTGGACTCAAGCAGTAAGAAGCAAGCTTCACAGGTGTTCATACAAGAGGACAACAACCACTTGTATGCTAGAGTAAAACGCTTGCTTTTCCAGTGATTTGTTTTCCTCATGTCAGTTGCCCGTATTATGTTGACCGAGTACAATAACTTTATGTTCATGTATTTTGGAAAAAAACCTTCAAACAGCTTATAATTGTTGCACTATTTTTTTTAAGCCGTGAACAGAAATAATCGTGTTAAAATTGACAAATTTAGCCTACTTTTAAAAACAAAAAAATTGGCTTCTTGGGAAAGTGTAACATGCTAGCCCAAAGAATTTCAATTCCCTTATTGCCACTTCTTAATTCTTACTGGCAGAAGCTCATCGATGCTTTCCTTTTCAGGTTTTAACCAAGTGCTGTGCAAGCTCGAGGTCTATAAAATCAGGAAAACATAAATACCGCCGTGGTCCTATAAAGATGCCGGATGCTAATCAAATAGTTATGATGCTTGGGGAACGCTATGCAATGATTAGCAGCTAGCGGCTGCCCCATAAAGCAAATACACAAGTGTTGGCAAGAAGGATGCTATTGAATCCACACCTGCAGCGGTGGAGTGGTGTGAACGGATGATGTGTAATGTGTACTTGTAAGGTTATCCGGAGCGTGCGAGTCATGCGATACTTCAGAGGCTCGTGCACTCAACCAGAACCTCTCATCAGGCGTTACCAGTGGAGGCTCAGTGGAGCCATGCAATCCACACCTGCAGCGGTGGAGTTGTATGAACGGATGGTGTGTAATGTGTACTTGTAAGGTTATCCGGAGCGTGCGAGTCATGCGATACTCCAGAGGCTCGTGCACTCAACCAGAACCTCTCATCAGGCGTTACCAGTGGAGGCTCAGTGGAGCCATGCAATCCACACCTGCAGCGGTGGAGTTGTATGAACGGATGGTGTGTAATGTGTACTTGTAAGGTTATCCGGAGCGTGCGAGTCATGCGATACTTCAGAGGCTCGTGCACTCAACCAGAACCTCTCATCAGGCGTTACCAGTGGAGGCTCAGTGGAGCCATGCAATCCACACCTGCAGCGGTGGAGTTGTATGAACGGATGATGTGTAGTGTGTACTTGTAAGGTTATCCGGAGCGTGCGAGTCATGCGATACTTCAGAGGCTCGTGCACTCAACCAGAACCTCTCATCAGGCGTTACCAGTGGAGGCTCAGTGGAGCCATGCATCCACACCTGCAGCGGTGGAGTTGTATGAACGGATGATGTGTAGTGTGTACTTGTAAGGTTATCCGGAGCGTGCGAGTCATGCGATACTTCAGAGGCTCGTGCCTCAACCAGAACCTCTCATCAGGCGTTACCAGTGGAGGCTCAGTGGAGCCATGCATCCACACCTGCAGCGGTGGAGTTGTATGAACGGATGATGTGTAGTGTGTACTTGTAAGGTTATCCGGAGCGTGCGAGTCATGCGATACTTCAGAGGCTCGTGTACTCAACCAGAACCTCTCATCAGGCGTTACCAGTGGAGGCTCAGTGGAGCCATGCAATCCACACCTGCAGCGGTGGAGTTGTATGAACGGATGGTATGTAATGTGTACTTGTAAGGTTATCCGGAGCGTGCGAGTCATGCGATACTTCAGAGGCTCGTGTACTCAACCAGAACCTCTCATCAGGCGTTACCAGTGGAGGCTCAGTGGAGCCATGCAATCCACACCTGCAGCGGTGGAGTTGTATGAACGGATGGTATGTAATGTGTACTTGTAAGGTTATCCGGAGCGTGCGAGTCATGCGATACTTCAGAGGCTCGTGCACTCAACCAGAACCTCTCATCAGGCGTTACCAATGGAGGCTCAGTGGAGCCATGCATCCACACCTGCAGCGGTGGAGGTGTATGAACGGATGATGTGTAGTGTGTACTTGTAAGGTTATCCGGAGCGTGCGAGTCATGCGATACTTCAGAGGCTCGTGCACTCAACCAGAACCTCTCATCAGGCGTTACCAGTGGAGGCTCAGTGGAGCCATGCAATCCACACCTGCAGCGGTGGAGTTGTATGAACGGATGGTGTGTAATGTGTACTTGTAAGGTTATCCGGAGCGTGCGAGTCATGCGATACTCCAGAGGCTCGTGCACTCAACCAGAACCTCTCATCAGGCGTTACCAGTGGAGGCTCAGTGGAGCCATGCAATCCACACCTGCAGCGGTGGAGTTGTATGAACGGATGGTGTGTAATGTGTACTTGTAAGGTTATCCGGAGCGTGCGAGTCATGCGATACTTCAGAGGCTCGTGCACTCAACCAGAACCTCTCATCAGGCGTTACCAGTGGAGGCTCAGTGAAGCCATGCAATCCACACCTGCAGCGGTGGAGTTGTATGAACGGATGATGTGTAGTGTGTACTTGTAAGGTTATCCGGAGCGTGCGAGTCATGCGATACTTCAGAGGCTCGTGCACTCAACCAGAACCTCTCATCAGGCGTTACCAGTGGAGGCTCAGTGGAGCCATGCATCCACACCTGCAGCGGTGGAGTTGTATGAACGGATGGTATGTAATGTGTACTTGTAAGGTTATCCGGAGCGTGCGAGTCATGCGATACTTCAGAGGCTCGTGCCTCAACCAGAACCTCTCATCAGGCGTTACCAGTGGAGGCTCAGTGGAGCCATGCATCCACACCTGCAGCGGTGGAGTTGTATGAACGGATGGTATGTAATGTGTACTTGTAAGGTTATCCGGAGCGTGCGAGTCATGCGATACTTCAGAGGCTCGTGTACTCAACCAGAACCTCTCATCAGGCGTTACCAGTGGAGGCTCAGTGGAGCCATGCAATCCACACCTGCAGCGGTGGAGTTGTATGAACGGATGGTATGTAATGTGTACTTGTAAGGTTATCCGGAGCGTGCGAGTCATGCGATACTTCAGAGGCTCGTGTACTCAACCAGAACCTCTCATCAGGCGTTACCAGTGGAGGCTCAGTGGAGCCATGCAATCCACACCTGCAGCGGTGGAGTTGTATGAACGGATGATGTGTAGTGTGTACTTGTAAGGTTATCCGGAGCGTGCGAGTCATGCGATACTTCAGAGGCTCGTGCACTCAACCAGAACCTCTCATCAGGCGTTACCAGTGGAGGCTCAGTGGAGCCATGCAATCCACAACTGCAGCGGTGGAGGCTCAGTGGAGCCATGCAATCCACACCTGCAGCGCTGGAGTTGTATTATTGGGTACTGAATGATGTGTAAGACGTAAGAGTAAGATTATCTAGTTTGTAAGGAGTTAAAATTATTAGGTACTTCTTAGGTCCTAATTTAGTACATCAGCAAACTCCTCAGGCGATCGGCGGATAGCGGCCCAAGCAAAGAAATTCAAGTAACGCAGAGTTGATGCAATGCAACCCACCTCCACCGGTGTAGAGTTGTATGAATGGGTGCTGTGTAATGAGTAAGTGTAAGACTATATAGCGCGAGTGCGGCGAGTTATACGACACTCGCGCCTCGTGCTCCGAGATAGCGCCACCAGCAAGGCGACCCCGCAGTGGAGCAAGACATGTGGCAACAGCAAGATCTGTAGGGGTTCATGATCCTGATAACTTCATGCTTGAAAGACTCCTCAACGTATTGACTATAATTTCTTTGATCACGAAAATCTTACCTAGGACGTTAAAGCGTAATACAATGTATGTGGGCCTACTTGTTTGTTGATATCGTAGCGGAGCAACAAAGCATCAATCTTGTCGTTTTATTTTTATGTTTGTTAACTTGTTATGTTTATAACTCGCTCAATCCAAGGATTGTTTTAAATCAGCAATTTTTAAACTTCCAGAGTGAGGTTCCCCATCACCCCGAAGTGGTGGATTTGACCCGATCTCTATACCCGTTTTGATAAACGCACACTGACCACGTCTACAGACAATATGGTACAAACATGTCTTTATCAATAAAAGTTTACTCTTCATTTTTTTCCTGACTGGCTAAAAGTGTCTAAACAGTTTCTATTACCGCTAATATTAGCAAAACAGTAGCCAGTAAGATGTATGGTTAACGTACAGGTTAATCATATTGGTTTTTAACAGTTATTAACCTAAGTGGGCGTACTCCTAATTAGTTTCTTGTAAGAAGAATCAAAAGCAACAAACGTTTCATCAAATTACTTCCTTACCGGTTCAAGTATAATGTTTGACTACGAAATGTATGAGTGGTATGACACCATTTAGAGTATTTGCAGATGTTTGAAAGTGCATTCCAGTGTTATTTTTGCCCACGGAATACACAGAGGACAATCGCACAAGACATGTTATATAGCGCAGATCGGCCCAGAGGTAGGATCATAGCTTGGGCAAGCCGCCAACCGTGACAGCGGCGACGCCACGTGAAAGATCTCTTCTAGATTACCTCTTTACTGTCTGTCCGTCATTAACCCGAGCCCATTTGGCTCATCTAAATCATGTTTACTTCTCTCCCCTCCTTCGGCTTCGATCCCTCAAAATAACCCTGCCATCATGTGCATTCGAAATACAGCCGCGTCCCTACCGGCTTGTGCCTTAACTGCGAACAATAATAGGCTGTAATGATCAATAATATTTATCTTAGATCCAGGTGACTATGTTTAGTTATAAATAGCTTTGAGGTAAACCTTTTAATTTGGAAACTTTTTAGCTCTGCAAACAATCTGGTGATAAATACATATAGTATATTGCAATAGGCCCAAAATATCACCATTTGTGATCAGCTTAGAGGTAAACGAATTACTTGGAAATGATTTCATTGTTAATAATCAGATCCTTCAAATCCAATATCATTAGTTTTCAAAATGTGAAATAACTATAAGAGATCCTTAAATTTTTAACAGGTATATTTAAAAAATTAAATTAAATTAAATTAAAAATTAAACTGTTGATTGCATTTTAAGGTCAATGAATTGGAATCTTCTTAACAGTCCGCTCCTCATTTAGATATTGTAAATTTACTCCTTCTTCCTCATTTCGAAGGTTTTGGTAAACAATGATCGACAAAACAGTGATCTGAGTGACGTAAGTCTTTTTTGTTATCAAAATATATATAATAAACTTAGGCAAAAAACTGTCGTGTTTACTTTTGAAATAGACAATTTCTAAAACTTTGACACTGTACTTAGTTTTAAAAATCGTAGTGTAAAAATTACGAGGATGTTTGGTAAACTTTTAGTTTAGGACACATCCCACAGCATGTGTTTTCCCGCCGCGTTATCCAACATTGACGCGGCCGCGCGCCACACAGCGGCGCGGGGAGCCACACACGGCAGTGTGGACGTGTGTGGCTGGGCCGGTGAATAGTGGACAGGTAGTGTGGCTCCTGGCGATCAATTACGCCTGATTGTATGAAACAGTTATGAGCCCAACTCGCCGCACGGCCTAGAAAACCATGTTCGTTGGTCGGGCGTTCGGATTTTGATATTGGGTAGGTTTCGGCATGAGGTTGAGGTTGCAGTATTGAAACTTGCGACTTAGTAGGGGTATAGCGTGATCCACAGATGGATCGCCTCGTTTTAGACTTGAGACTTTTCAAAGAAATAAAACTTACAGGAAAACATATGATGCGAAGTCTCAAAAAGGGTAAATTTTATGTGATGAGCATTAATTTGCAAAATGAAATTACATATTGAAAGTACTACTTTTTTATTTCTACGTCAAAGTCTATGGGCATTGCTGCAAATTGAAAATTGACAATTTTTTCGATATAAGCTAATTTTTCTATAAAGAATAAGCTATTCCAGTATGAGTTACAGAAAAACCTAGACCCCAAGGCTACTACAACTTTTCATTTTGATGTCCCCAGACCCCAAAAACACAATCCGTTCAAATCCTTTTACACATGCATATACATTTACAGTGATTTACAAATAAATGTACACTTTTTATTTTATGAACGAGACTATTTTACATGTTACCTAATAAGACCTGTTAAAAAATTGCCAGATCGGAAGATTCTAGAGGGATTAGAGGATTAAAATTTGTAAGGATTTTATTTGTGTAAGTACGTTCTTTTAGAAATTTTGTTTCAAAATTTTTTTTTGCATTTTTACTTGTAAAAAGTAGTATGCTCGAATTTAAGTTTCATATTTCAGTTTAGCTCACAAAAATGAACAATTAAGTTTCATTAATCATTACTGTACGTCACACAGTCAGTGACTTAGAGTTAGCCTATATAATAGTTTATTAAGGTTTTATGGTAAATCATTGACAGATCACAAAATCCAATCTTGAGGCAGTTACAATTGACCGACATAGCTAATTTTATAACAGGTCTTTTAGATTATATATGCATATAATATATTCACCAAGTTTGAATGTAATCAAACTATTTTTACGAGAGTTATTGTCCATAAAATTAAAGTATAAATTTATATGTAAATAACTGTACTTGTATATGCATATATGTAAAAGAATTTGAACGGATGGTGATGTTGGGATCTGAGACAACAAAACGAAAAGTTATAATAAAATCTAGGCCTTAGGGCCTTGTAGGAAGTAGATTTTCTACTTTGTCATAAAAATAAAAACAAGAAGAGTATCTTGTAGGATATTTTATGTACTTTCTTTTTGCAAATTAATTCACCACATAAACATTACGGATTTTGAGTGATAAGCAAACATTCGTTAAAAAATCAGAATGTTTGCCTTATTTTGCATTTTTTTGCAATGTTCCGTCACGAAATTTTATTAACAAACATCGGATTTGGATTCAGCGCCCCAAAAAATATAACAAAAAACAGAAATCAAAATTAACCCAAAACTTTTCTGTGAAGAGGGTTTTTAAGACAATTTTTCTGGATAGTTTATACTAAATTGTAATAGTTTGAAGCATGTATTGGATCACAATATGTGGTTTATGTGTTGAGAAACATTGTCAAGATTGTCATGCAACAATAACTCTGAAATAAAATAATGAAGGTAATTTTGAAATGAGCAAATCAATTTTTAAATGCTTAAATTAAATCAACAAGAAATTTTATATATTATAATAAATAAAATTAACATGTATTCGTATTTATTTTGTAATCTGTTGTTAATCTATATAAATTGATCAATCAATTTAAATTTCAAGAATTACTTATTGGTAGTATTAAACAATAATTCAAATTGAATATAAAAACTGCACGTTGTGAAAATCTATTAAATTTAGTTACCTTTATTTAACTATCCGTAAATCGCCTCAAAGTCTATGGAGATGTAAACAATGCCCCTAGCAAGAACTTGGAAGTTCTAGCTACAACAACTTCAGACAACTGAAATAAACATCTCCCCATCGCATTTATTTCAAATTAGCTCGATGAAGATAAAATCTTAACAAATATTGCGTAAAAACTAAATTGTTGGGAAATTTTGTTCTTCTAATTTAATTCCAAACTAAAAATCACACTCAACAAGTTAATTTTTGGAGAACAAAAGAAAGATTGAATCTACATAAAGCTTACAATAATGACTTGGACCCCGAGCGAGACATGCATTGCTCTGTTTTAATGGTAGATGATGCCAGGTTATCTAGTGATCTGACTTTAGTTTCCCCAGGGCAATAAATAGGCAATATTACAGACTGTGAGAAAATTTCGTCTAACTTTCCACTGGCTCACCGTATCATCTCCTAAATATGGCATGTCATCACATTTAATCCATAACTGCTGTACTATCTACAGACATTCTGAAAACGGAGAAAAACAACTTCTCCCATTTATAACCGTTTATTTTCAACGCAAAATTTTATTGTACTTTTAACCTGATACCATAATGCACTAATCTTAATCAATTTGCATTGAATTTGTTCTGGCAAAAAGTATGTTGAGTACGGATCTGTTAAGAAAGACTAGCTTAAAATTTCAGTTTTTTATTGATTGTTTCTCACTCCCAATCGATATTATGCTTTGAATCCTTCGTCTGGGACGCGTGGTGGTCGTGATTCTGTAATCTGTCTAGTTGGAGGTCAGATTGTGAGCACTACAATGCCAAGAGCTGCCGTTGTTCTCACTGCTAGTAAACCGTCCTGGAGCATTCTCCAAACGACAGTATTTGAACGAAATACGAATTCAGAACCAATTCAAATTCGGTGGAAATGGACAGTGGTATAAATAATCAACATAATTGTTTTTCAGTTTATTGTGAATTATTTTAGACCGTTTGGAAAACAATAATATGGCTCTGATGGAAAATTAGAACCAATCAGACAATTTTTACAGTTTGTACAGTTTGTACCGTACAGAAAAATAAACATAATAACAAGCTAGTATGGTTTCATAGCGCACGATTGATACAGGCTAATTTAATTGAACAATGAAATCTAAAAATGCAGTTTTTATGTCAAATGTGACATTGGGCTAATGGGTATTTGAAGTTACAATCAATTTTAATTCATGATCAACTTAAACTCAATTGGTAACCCAGTATAAGTATGCAGGACAGGAATAAACATTCACACACAAATCTTATTCCTCATTATTAAAAAAGCATGATCCATAATATTTTGTGTAATTTTCATTTAGGCCTAATTAGTTTTAAGTTATTTATATCAGACTTCCCCTTGGCTTTTGCATCGGTATTTCCTCTTGTTTCCGATTGCTAGGGTAGGCTTTAGAGAGTGTGCAAGTGGGAAGAAAACAAGATTACCCAAGAAGGGTAAATAGCATCGTTTCGCAGCTAAGAAATAAACGACGGCCCATCACACCATCGGAGCGTTCCCAGGAGTATTACACTGGTGGGTCTTGGGAAGCAACCGTCAACAACTAATAGCAGGCAAACTAGCTGCTGTTTGTCCGGCCGATGGTGGCTGTAGATTAAATCGACAGTGAGACCGTTACGCGTATATCTGATATCCTCCCGTTATCGGAAAGCAAGCAGTTTCGACACTGAATAGACGACTAAATGCAGGAGGGGGGGGGGGGGCAGTATTGGAGACATCATATTGGCTATGAGCGATACATTAACGTCTTGGAAGAATATAATATTAGTCTCTCATGAAATTTGTTAATATACTTCGTAGGAATGCTGACATTTATTACATTTCCATTTTGAAGAACGTTTTAAAACTTGACCCATTACCATGTTTCTCAAGAATTAAAAAAAACCCATATTTTCTTGTTCTTTACTGTGATTATTTTATCTACATTACATACACGCTTACAATAATTTAATTAATTGATTATATTTAATTAATTAATTAATTAATTAAATCATTTGTTAAACTTAATTAATCATAATTAATTTTACATTTACGTTTTAATAATAAATGTGTCATTGTTTAAATTTACATAGGATTGAAAATCTTTTTTAATTCAATTGCGGGATTACTATTTAAATAAATTATTCAAGATACGTAAATTAAAAATTTTAAATATGTAATTTTGAAAAACATGTACTGCATTGTATTTTACTTTCTGGTTTGGCAAGGTCAGTAAAAGAAATTACATATTTTCTTATAGATACAATTGGCGAGATGAAATATTTTAGAAAATTATCAATGTTTTATGTATAAATTCATACTACAGTTCATTCCCGATTATCCGAGGTCCATGGGACCTCGGATATCACGAACCTCGGATAATACGGAATTTACGTGTATTTTGAGTTTGGGCTGTAATAACATCACTTTATGAGTATTCACTGTCGTACCAATAAATACGACAGTGAAAGTCCTTTCGAGTTGCAAATAATAGAATTTTAAATAAAGACAATTGTTTTACGCATTAATAAGACGCTTAGTAAGAAAATAAAAACATATATTTAAGCTTAGAGCTGCCTCGGATAACCCGGAATCTCGGATAACCGAGGCTCGGATAATCGAGAGTGTACTGTAATTCCTTTGTTTTCTAACATCTGAGTATTCATTTTAACATCCTGGATCTTGTTGCTTTGTTCATGACGCTTTCACAAACTGACCATCGCAAACGCATATTTCTGCAGTAAAATAACTTTAAGCACAGACAAAAAATGCTCTCCTGTGAACAATTAACTACCCTGAAGAAAGAAAAAGCCCCCTAAGAGCAACCGACACTGTAGGAGCCTGAGGGCCACGGGGGCGAGGCGGAGGCCCCATTAGCCCAGTCACCGCCGTGTCTCGTGTTGCTATGGGGACTCTTTGACTCGGAATCGATCACCGCTTTAGTGGCTCTAAATCGCTCCAACCTCACTACTAGCCGGCCCGCAAACATCTCCCCGCTTTGATCTCCGCGCCGCCGCCGCCGTCACGCCACTTCTCAAGCTTCCTTTATTATTTATCGTGTTGACACCGTCGCCGTGTTAATCCAGTTTGGTTCAACCGTGTTTGTCGATTCGTTTGCTGGGCAGGAGATTATTGTGTCTATGGATAAAGATTTTCTGAATTTGCATTAACGTGTTAGGCCTATGTGTGTAATTAGGTGTTTTACTGAGGAGAGAAAATTAATAGTACTGCTTTAAAGAGAAAAATCGTATTGAATTTCAAAGTAAATTTCAACTTTAATTTTGATAATAAAGTTTTATGATGGTAAACATGGTTATCTACTACGTTTATGTATTTTTACTTTTTTTCATTTAGTAGTACCCGACAAACTTCATTGTTTGAAATTCTTGTTGGCGATGGCGAGTTATGTTTTGACCTTGATTTTAGCAGATATTTATTTAGCATCACTGACTGTGCATGTTATAGTTTTATTTACAACATCACCATTACATCACTAGTGTTACTGACTGCTTTTACTGTTCTCGGTTTTTTCTACCTGAAGACGGGATCAGAATGCAGATCACGAAACGTCATGAATCTTGATTTACCAATCAGTGATGGCTAATGCAAAAATCTAAATCAAAGCAAGAAGATTTGTTTGTTAAACATTTCTTAGCTCTGGATCTATAACAAATATTTTTTACAACCGAGAAAGGGATTTTGAGAGTTGAAAATCTTAAAGGAAAATAATCAGCATGTTTTAAAGTAATTACATTGAAGCTATAAAAGAGCGATAAAAATAAGTTCATAACTTTTACGCTCAGTTTATATCAAATATGATTTTGTGTCAAAGTAATTTTTTTATAGTTCCGCATTTACATCCAGAGTGTTGTGGTAAGGCCCCATTTTGCAGATTAATTTTTTTTCTTGTTCAGGATTTTCTCTTTTTGAATGATTTTAACTGAGTTTTACAAATTTTACTCTCTTAACATAATATGTCATACTCTTGAATCGGTTACTTTTCAGTTATTTATTTCAATATTACGACCGAATGAATCGAGTAGCTACCGCAGACTATCAGAGGTCTTCGCGGCAGTCCAGACCTCGACCCAGCCAGCAAGTAATCACTCTGTCTCTGCCCCTCCAGACACGGGTCTCCCGCGCTGCTGCGGAATCTGTTTTAGCTAAGTAATCGTCGTCTTCCGTCTCCGGTATTCCCGCCGTTCGACTCCGCGTGCTTCCCGCCTCCTCGCCAACGCTATCCACTCCACGACTCCACACTCGTCCTCCACTTGTATTACACCCAACACACATCTGCGTCACAGTATTTACATGAAGTAGTTGTCTTTTAGTCAGCTTCCCGAAGATATGGGATGCAAATCTTAATGATACTTGATTTTTATAATTGCAAAATCCAAATTTACTTATTTAAAAAGTGCTTGAATTTGAAAGCAAATTTAAATCCAAGCGGACGTTTTAGAAGTCGATTATAAGTAAGTTTCAAATACAATATTTAAATAAATACCCCATTTTTAAAATTATGGGTGTAAAGTAATAAAATTTTCAAATATAATTATTTTCGAAACTGTGTTGTAAATAACAAAATATATAATAACCACATTTATAATCGATAATTCAATGCAGTAGTACTGAAATTAGGATGGAAACAATTTCATTATGCAAAATTATTTTGGCAAATAGGACTCCAATTTTTTTTAACTACAAATAACTTTTTACTGTGCTTTACCCACATATCTATCTTCTATATTATTCAAAGAATTTCTGGGATTTGTCCAGAGCAAATCGACCCCTAGAAATTAATTTTTCTACGCATATTTGGTATCAAATTAAAGCTATTACTCTCTAGATGTGCCTTTTGCCGGTTTCGAAAATATCCCATGAAAAGCCTTCACACAGGAGGCTTTTGAAATTTCAGCGAAAGTGCTACTATCTGTGGGAGAACCTGTGAACTTTTTCAAATTTACATTTGTTAGTAACAAAACAGATAATCAAGATTTGAAATCGTTCCAGAGATATGCCACAGAACGCAGGACAAGCAAATGTCATTATGATTTTGACTTTTTTAAATAGTGAAGTTTTTTTAAGACAACAAAAAATGAGGAAGAGAGTATTTGCCATATTGAAACTAAGACCAACAATCAGGCAGTCTAACAATGATACAGTCTGTTAACAATGATACAGTCTGTAATCATATTAATTTACTGTATTTCTTCTCTTAAAAAGCAAACTTAAAAAGGAACATAAGTAAATAGGAGGTGCTCTGGATATGGGATTTTATAATAAACTATTGACAGAGAAGACACATTGATACATGGTGCAACACATTTATGCATGTTTCAACGTTTTGAGCTTTAAAATATCAATATTAGTTGAATGTTAACCTACAAATTTCAAGTTTTAAAACACATTATAAATTTAAAACCTGTATTTTGTAAATGTAGGGCCTACTTGGAATGGGATAATAAAGTGTTAACGAATAGCCTACCTATTTTACTCGATTTTGAAATGTACCAATAACAATATACCTAAATTAATGAAGGCTTTTTAAAGAAAGTTATGTTATTTGCTTGGGTAAAAATTTGCCAAATATGTATTTAATATGCGAAACAAAAAGCGGGTCTGTTTGAAACTTTAATTCTTTGGCCGTTATATGTGTTGAATAATTTGTTTTTACAGCGAATGGCTATTTTAGAGGCGATTTTATAAATGTTATTTAGAGATTAAAGTTCATCAGTAAATCAGTGGTTTGTTTATCTTCTCACCGATTGTTGTTAAGTCCTAACAAAGATGAATGCAAGTCACTGACGCGTAGATGTTGTGTAGAATTAACTCTAAAACAGAGACATGAAGATGCGCCAAGCAATGAAGATCCTCATAAACTAACCCCTATTTAATGTGAAATGAGTGCTGTCGCACTGTCGAAATTTCAAAGTGTAGAACGTACAAAAGTGTAAACATGGACTAAAGCAGGTGAAATAAATGGACTTCTCAAATTCCGTGAGGAATTTCTAACCCATATTGAAGTTTCGAGTATAAAGTAATAAGTAATTTTTATAAGTTCGCCCCGATGAGAAGTTTAATTCCTGGCAATTTTATTCCAGTGCTATGACATAAAAAATTTGTAGGAAACTAAAATATCACAAAAATTCAAACAATTCAAGTATTTTTCGCTGCAAAACTCCATACATAATCAACATTAAACTAAAGCCTACTTTACCAAGTCGTTTTTATAAGTCACGAAGTGACGCGGGCTGCTAGTTCACTTATTAAAAAACTCATAGGCATTAAAATGCTAACAATCAATTACATAATGATAATTCTGACTCTCGCAAATTAAATCTATTTAAGTGATAGGCTATTTGTAAATATATTAAAATGTTAAACACAGCATTACTTTCTTCAGTAGATAAATTATATTTCAATTTAGGATAGAAAGTGATGAAAATATATTAAACTTAAAACTTGTTTGAAACCAAGATAATCTATCATTATATGATAGAGCGCTTGCGGGAAGAGGACTGACAAGTGATAACAGAACCTAAACATTATAGGATCTACAACTACAATATTCAAATGCTTTCATCGTCATTAGGTATATTTTAAGAAAATATTTAAAAACCTGCTTCTAAATTTTGGGAGACAAAATTTTAATTTTACCTTATTTTAATCCTCTCTGTATATGCAATAGGCTCTCTCTGAAAGTAATGTATAGAAGCGTAATCGTTGCAATCTCAGCGAAATAGATAATATGTGAGTTTATACCACATTGCGGCTTTAATACTTGTTGTATACCTGTTGAAACAGAAATAGCACAAACAAAAACTAAATCTAAGGAAAAGCAGAACTTAAATAAACATTAAAAACAAACTATATCAAGCCAAAATATATGCCTTATGCCAATATTTCATGAAACGTATACACAATACATTGATATTTTTAAAGGCAAGGATTTTTACTACACGAAAAATAAAAAAAACGTTGAAACTTATAATTAATTGTCCTTGTCCAGAAAAAACAAATACCGATGATTTCAGATGGATATAACCTATTTTGTCCAACTAATACGGATAATTATTTGAGAGGATAAAACTTTCGTTTTTACAGACACACATTTTGTTATTACATATCCACTTGTTTAAGTTATTCATTATTAGTTGAAAATATTTTTGAGAACTTGATACAGTCTGACCTTTGAAGGGTGTGTATTCTTGAAATTATTTATAAATAGTTTATATGATTACTGCAATAAATATACTTCTATAACTATAAACACTAGTTCGCCATGTTGTTATTCCTTCCTATTTTGCAAGAGGAAGTAGTTCGACCTATTCGCTGTATCGGAACGCTCCGATGTCAGCAGTTTACTGCATTTTAAATATTTATTGAATGCGCAAGCAAGATATTTGATACATTCGTATACTTCGGTGTTTTGGTTACACTGTTTGCATTACTAACATTTATTTGATGGATAACGTTTGGCAATTTTTTTTTAACAAAGTCTTGCTTGTTTTACGGAAATACAATAATTTCTATTGTAATTTTCACTAGTACAGTCGATCATAAAAAATATAAATTTGCAAAATTGTATTTTCTATAAATTGCACATCTAAATTAACATATTTCATAGACATTAACTATAATCACTCGATTGTGCATGTATCGATGGGTGAAAGTGTACAGATGATTACAGTAGTGATGAACTCGAGTTCCACAATTCATGACAGCCATTACTGGCCGCATGGCAACCCGCGTTTAAACAAATAATCTCTCACAATCATCGATACAATTATCTCTAATTAGACTTTAGGGATGACGCCCTTTATCCTTTTAATCTATTAATTATTCCATTATGTTAACAAAACAGTTAATGAAGTGTGTCGTGGACAGACTAAAACCTTTGTAATTTGAGATTGGTTTTGAATGTTTCAAAGCTTATGATATCGTAAATACATTTGATATTAATAACTGTATAAGTGAATAGTTTAATGCTACTGTTAAAATGCTACCTCTTGTTGTAATATTTTATTTAATTAACTTCCAGTTGCAAACTACACATCATGTTTACAGTGATGGACATTAACACATTAAAATAAAAAGTAATCTTTAGTGTTGCAGGTGAAGTTTAATAGTTTACAAGATAGATATTTAAAACTCTAATCCACGAGTCCAGATTAGAATTGTTTTCAAATTTATAAACAAAATAATTTTATCGATAGCAATAATCAAGTTTTCATAAGTCATTAACGTAGTGCATTTGGCTCCATTTAAAATAAAACATTACAAAAATATAGGCTGAAACAACACAATGTATTAGTTAGTTACACTAAAAAGAAATTATATGCCCGGTTAATAATGAAAATAAATTTAAACCAATTAATAATAGTCGATAATTTTATAATAATTAATAATTAATAATTTTAATAATTAATAATTAATAATGTTAATAATTAATAAAATTAATAAATTTATATTTTAATAAAATAAAATAAATTAATAAATTAATAAAATTAATAAATTAATAAAATTAATAAATTAATAAAATTAATAAATTAATAAAATTAATAAATTAATAAAATTAATAAATTAATAAAATTAATTAATTAATATTTTTATAATTAATAATTTTAATAAATAGTCAATAATTTTTCGCAACACTACACTAGTAAGTAGCCGGTTTCCGCTTCCGTTTCAGTGTGGGAAGTCGCCGTTTACAAAAGAGTACGGCAAATATCAGCTGTAGTGAGGTAACAAATCAGCTGGAGTGCGGTAAAAAGTTTGAACTGAGCATTTACCGCACGAGTGCGGTAAATGCTCAATGTTGCCAACTCAAGAAAAAAAAATATTACATCACACAATTTACATACATTATACATAAACACAACATACACATTTTAACTATGACGACCATATCTCAATTATAACTAAACTGGTTTCCCAGGTTACGACTACTTACAGTTAATAGCGATAAGTTAATAAAGAGCATTGTTATTTAATCAATTGTTGCCGTCTGTGTGACGATAAGACGTATTCCTAGAAAGGCCTACTCGGTCGCTGAACAGCAGAGATAACGCTTTTTGTTATCTCCCCCCCTTAGATATATATAGTTTTGTTCGTATTTTCTTTCTACAATTTAATTAATATTTTTTAAATCTATTAACTTTTATAGATGTGTTGTTTTTTACTTACCCTGTATATTTGTATACAGGGCCAATATTTACGTCGTTGGGGTAGTGTTGCGAAAACTATCGTACGCAACTCATCCGGGAAGGTGTTTACGTTGCTCGCATGAAATTCCCGCGCTCCGCAAGCGTCGCGCGTGAACTATCATGCTCGCACGTAAACACCTACTTCCCGCACTAGTTGCGTAATATACTATTTATAGTCTGAAAATAAATTTTAAACCATATAAACTCCTCTCAGTTGGATAGTTACTTTAACCGCAAATCATCTACATAACTAAATCTTTATAATAAAAATTCCTCCACACACCTCAAATGACCCACAACAAAATTAAACAACCTCAAACAATGAATCGATTTTTACCCTCAGCATAGACATCGTGGCCAATAAACTCCGTGATTGTATTACTGTAAAATGCGGGCGATCTGTGGGGTGACGTAATGAAATATTTGGCAACATGGACGGTGACGATTTTTGAGCTGGAATGCGAGGTATTCGACCGCAGTATTTGGCGCTTGAGTATCACGATCGGCCGACAGCTGGCCGCCCATCCGGCCGGGGACATGTAGAACACGCTACTGCCGTGTCGCCGCCACCGCCGCGCCGCTGCAGCTCTGCAACTGCGGGGCGAAGTGTGCGAGAAATGCCATGGTTATCTTTTTTATTTAGTGTTATCAACTAAGAAACGGTCTTGTGTATTGAACAATAACTTGAGTAAACAATTATAAAGCTTTGGTTCACCTCTTGTGAGAGATATGCAGGCTCATCCAGTAAAGGAAACGAGCGCTAATTAATTATCTCTAAAAACCAACGTCATTCCAATTATCGGGCAAATCCATTAGCCCAGTCCCAATGACCGAAGGTGGGAAACTCGAACTCCGAAAGTGCACTAGCTGTTTGTTCAAGTTAAAAATATTACAGAAGACCCCTCTTAACCGACCTCGTTTTAACCGACGATCGGATTATCCGCCCCCGCTGGTCAAATATCAAAGATCGTTTTAACCGACGCTGTTTTGAGAACAGTTCGGTTTAACCGCCCGCCCTTTTCTAGGAATTCCGGAATTGCCATACACGGCGATGGGAACGTAACGCTCAAATACACAGGCTGTTACGGGTTAAAATATTTTGAGTAAAGCATTCATTAATTTATTAAAACGTACAGTATATGCACATTAGTGTACAAGGGTATGGTAACGGTCTGTGAGTTTTCGTTTGTTTTGACCGTGTTTTGGGGTTATTTCTGACAATTCTACAGGAATTATTATGGAATATAGGTTAAAATTTGAAGTTTGTTTTTCCCAGTAACCCACAAACCGCTTTAGAATGATTTTAATAGAACCCTAAATAAATAGAACTTTTATTTTTTAGATATTTAGGGAATTACCCGTTTTAAACCGACCTTTTAAGTTATCCGACCTATGTCTGGTCCCGTTAGAGTCGGTTAAGAGGGGGTCTACTGTATTCTCTCACAAATTTTAAATTGTTACATTCAAAAATATGTTAGACAGATTAAACTGTACTAATGTTTTATTATGAGATTTATCTCACAAATTTTCAACTACTATTCGTGATTAATTAGAGCAATCACAAGTAGTCGGACTGGCTTGTCTTGGTGGTGATAAGCGGCGGTGGCGGCGGCGGAGGGCCGCTAGGAAGCCGTGGGCGGCGCAGCTGTGGGCGACCGGCGATACCGAGCCTGGGCCGCGACGTCTGCTGTACCACACCACACGACATCACTGGGTACTTGCTGTGCCTTACTAGTCAAAGTACTCAAGATATACACTAATGTAACAATACAGGGTGTTCAAAAAATGTGGGGCAATAATTTACCTAGTGATTCCTTGAGTCAAAATAAGCAAAAAATTTTACATAAACATAGGTCCTAAAGTGCTTCGTTTCCAGTCGGTGTGTCTGTTTGTGATTTTTACATATTTAATCATATCTCACGAACCTCTTAACGTATAAACTCCAAACTTGGTATATGGATAACACTAATAAGAACTATGAGGAGGTATGACTTGAGACTCGTCCAGATATTTTATCAACCTCTTTTGAATAACTTTTTCAAGTAATTTAGAAAGTGACGAAAGGAGACTTATTGGCCTGTAACTACTAGGAGAATGCTTAGGTTTGTTAGGTTTGTGAATGACAATAATTACAGCATGCTTCCATGCATTCGGGAAGTAATTTAAGGAGATGCAAGCATTAAAAATTGACGTGAGAAGAGATACAGCTTTGCGAGTTAATTTTTTTAAAACTAAATTTGGAATCAAATCATAGCCAGGAGATTTTCTGTTTGGTAGTTTGTTAATGAGGTGTCTTATTTCTGACGGAGAAGTGTATTTCACAGGCTGTTCAACGCCACTGGCCGTTGCATTTAAGAATTCGTATACTTCTCGGTCACTTGCTTCATCAAACACTTCGTTCGGATGGAATGCGTTTTCAAAATGATCAGCGAATGTGTTACTTTTATCCAAGTCACTCTCAAAAACTAAGTCATTATGTTTTAGGGGTGGAATGATTGTTGGTGAGCGCAATAACCGTTTAGTTGCCTGCCACATATTAGAATCTCCGGGATTTATGTCGGACAGGTAGGTTTTGTAAGAATTTATCCTAAACAAATCAAGTTCATGTTTGACTGTACGACACAGTTCGTTTAATTGTCTCTTCAGCCTTGGCTGCCTATATCTCTGCCACTGCCGTCGAACTATATTTTTTTGTTTAATCAGCCGCAAGATTCGCAATGGAGGGTGAAGAAAGTTATTCGTCTTTGGTGGAAATGTCTCAACAATGGCATTCCTTGCCGATACTTGTAGACACAACCGTAAATTTTAGAAAAATTATACAGGGGACAAAGAAGTTGTGAAATTTAACGAAATTAACACTGATATTAAGATTATGATAATCGGACAGCTAATAACGGAGAAATTTTGACTCTCCTGCATAAAAACATGGTTCTTTAGAACATTCTGTCTAAAATTTGGATATTTTTATTCGGAAAATTAAAAATTTTTCCATTATTAGCTGTCCGATCATCATAACCTTAACACCAGCGTCAATTGGATTCAATTTTGCAACTTTTTTGTCTCTAATATAATTTCCCTAAGATTTACGGTTTTTATGATATTTAGCTTTGAAAACATAAAACAGTCGCCATTTTGAAATGGTAGAAAGTAGAAATTTGATACCTCTTACAAAAATAGTTCTTATTAGTGGTTATCCATATGCCAAGTTTGAAGTTTATAAGTTAAGATGACCGTGAGATATGATTAAATATGTAAAAATCACAAACAGACACACAGACGGAAAACTAAGCGCATTAGGACCTATGTTTATATAAACCTTTTTGCTTATTTTGACCCAAGGAATCAATTAATAAATTATTGCCCCACATTTTTTGAACACCCTGTATAAATAGTTATTTGCTTAAAAAATAATAATTTGAGTTATTCCGATCACCCTCTGCGTTTTTGAAGTTCATGATAGTGACGTATCGACGTATTTGCCTTATTGTAAAATTGAAAACAGTTCGACTAATTATCAATCACTTGCGTCATAAGCAGTCATTTTGTTTATAATCTTTACACTAGGGGATTTCTGGTTAAATGTAGGTGACATTCCGCAATGAAATCTCAATTAAATTACTCAATAAAATTGTATTTAAGTTGGAGGGAATTAACTTGCTTTATTGAATCAATAAGAAAGCAGAGCATAATTTCTAGTTATAATTTACCAGTTTGTTCTCAAACGAGCAACATGAGCTACACCGTTTGGCGAAATCATCAGCTGTGAAACTGACAAAGGCGTTCACCTGAACACGGGCTTCGATCGGTTACATAAACCTGTTTGAGACGTATGCACCTTGCATTGAACTTACTACGTAGCATTAGCTACTAATACTATAACGGTCATTATTTTGTCCGACCATATCTAATAGTATTCTTTTACTATTAGACAATGCCGTTAATATGCAATGACATTTAATGTTCATAGTATATTTAAATTAGCAAGTAAATTTAACAATAAAATGTAAATTCATGAATAATTAATTAGGAGCCTATTTAGTTTTTATACACTTTGTGCAGACTTTGGATTCAACGATTAAATTAATACAACCAATTACAAAACACAAAGCTTCTATTATCACAACGCTTTTTTTATTTTGTCACTTGTTTTATTTTGTATATTTGAGGTAATACTACCATTAAGCAGTTTTTTCGTACAACTGATCAAATAACCTAAACTTATCAAACGCATTCAGTTGGAGCAAGTTAAAACTTAAAAACTATTTCTCGTTTATCGTTTTAAGAACACAAAAATAAAATCGTATGAAAAAAGCTAAATCGTAAATAAATCTAACAACTTCATTTCAATGTACTAATTTTAAAGCGAATTTAAATCTGCCACACGATGCCCCGAGGGCCCAAACAAAGAATACCGCTAATCCTCTTCAAAACAATAAAACTCAACCTCGCCGCTTTGATCCAACTATAACCGAGAGGTTTACAACGAGGATTACTGCTCGCCTCAATAAGCACCAATTAAATTCTCCGAGTTCTTATTTGATCTTAATGACTTTGTGCTTTATGGCGGCTCTTCAAGGCAATTAAGGCGATAAGAAATAAATATAGCTAGTCTATAAACAACTAGGGGCGAATCGGACCGGATCGGGAGCAATCGATTGACAGGACGAGTTGGAGTTGTCACAGGCAGTGATGTAACATCGACAATTCGATGCGTCGTCCTCGATATTGTCGGCTGGATTAGCCGGTTTATCTGTGTATGTTAATAAGCACCGCTCTGTTTATGAGGTTCAATTAACAACGTAGTGATTAAACGCTTTATTTATGACACAATAAAAACTGTAACTGAAAATGACACGTTACACTCGATCAAAAAGGAAATCAATTTATCCGCATGTTTAATTATCACGAACTGTTATTGCCAGTATTATATTACGTGTTTTGAAAACTATTATCTAATTAACATTTGATAGGTTGATCAAATTATATATCAGTAACACATCTATCGACAAACCTATACTTTCCGAAATGTCTTTTAAATTATAGAACTACTTTCTATCATCTATTATACCTGCACAACCAATCGACTGTGTACGAAATCGTTTGAGTCGTGTGGTTTACACCAACGTGAAAGGGTTTGAGGCGCAGTTGCAGCAGAGGAGTCGGGCGGCGCTCGGCGAGCACTGTACAAGACGTGGAGCAGAGATCTGATCGAGCAATCACTTTCATCTCCACAGTCCCGAGATCACGGCGCGGCGGCCGAGCGGAACCGCACCTGATTATGCCGCGACTGACGCCGAGCGGCCGCTCCGTGCTACACGGTGTCGGCGCGGTGCTGTACCATCGACGGATGTGTACTGCCACCGTGCTACATACTAGTGCCGCGACTGACGCCGAGCGGCCGCTCCGTGCTACACGGTGTCGGCGCTGTGCTGAACCATCGACGGATGTGTACTGCCACCGTGCTACATACTAGTGCCGCGACTGACGCCGAGCGGCCGCTCCGTGCTACACGGTGTCGGCGCGGTGCTGTACCATCGACGGATGTGTACTGCCACCGTGCTACATACTGACGCCGAGCGGCCGCTCCGTGATACACGGTGTCGGCGCTGTGCTGTACCATCGACGGATGTGTACTGCCACCGTGCTACATACTGGTGCCGCGACTGACGCCGAGCGGCCGCTCCGTGCTAAACGGTGTCGGCGCTGTGCTGTACCATCGACGGATGTGTACTGCCACCGTGCTACATACTAGTGCCGCGACTGACGCCGAGCGGCCGCTCCGTGCTACACGGTGTCGGCGCGGTGCTGTACCATCGACGGATGTGTACTGCCACCGTGCTACATACTGACGCCGAGCGGCCGCTCCGTGCTACACGGTGTCGGCGCTGTGCTGTACCATCGACGGATGTGTACTGCCACCGTGCTACATACTAGTGCCGCGACTGACGCCGAGCGGCCGCTCCGTGCTAAACGGTGTCGGCGCTGTGCTGTACCATCGACGGATGTGTACTGCCACCGTGCTACATACTAGTGCCGCGACTGACGCCGAGCGGCCGCTCCGTGCTACACGGTGTCGGCGCGGTGCTGTACCATCGACGGATGTGTACTGCCACCGTGCTACATACTGACGCCGAGCGGCCGCTCCGTGCTACACGGTGTCGGCGCGGTGCTGTACCATCGACGGATGTGTACTGCCACCGTGCTACATACTGACGCCGAGCGGCCGCTCCGTGCTACACGGTGTCGGCGCTGTGCTGTACCATCGACGGATGTGTACTGCCACCGTGCTACATACTAGTGCCGCGACTGACGCCGAGCGGCCGCTCCGTGCTAAACGGTGTCGGCGCTGTGCTGTACCATCGACGGATGTGTACTGCCACCGTGCTACATACTAGTGCCGCGACTGACGCCGAGCGGCCGCTCCGTGCTACACGGTGTCGGCGCGGTGCTGTACCATCGACGGATGTGTACTGCCACCGTGCTACATACTGACGCCGAGCGGCCGCTCCGTGCTACACGGTGTCGGCGCTGTGCTGTACCATCGACGGATGTGTACTGCCACCGTGCTACATACTAGTGCCGCGACTGACGCCGAGCGGCCGCTCCGTGCTAAACGGTGTCGGCGCTGTGCTGTACCATCGACGGATGTGTACTGCCACCGTGCTACATACTAGTGCCGCGACTGACGCCGAGCGGCCGCTCCGTGCTACACGGTGTCGGCGCGGTGCTGTACCATCGACGGATGTGTACTGCCACCGTGCTACATACTAGTGCCGCGACTGACGCCGAGCGGCCGCTCCGTGCTAAACGGTGTCGGCGCTGTGCTGTACCATCGACGGATGTGTACTGCCACCGTGCTACATACTAGTGCCGCGACTGACGCCGAGCGGCCGCTCCGTGCTACACGGTGTCGGCGCTGTGCTGTACCATCGACGGATGTGTACTGCCACCGTGCTACATACTAGTGCCGCGACTGACGCCGAGCGGCCGCTCCGTGCTACACGGTGTCGGCGCTGTGCTGTACCATCGACGGATGTGTACTGCCACCGTGCTACATACTAGTGCCGCGACTGACGCCGAGCGGCCGCTCCGTGCTACACGGTGTCGGCGCTGTGCTGTACCATCGACGGATGTGTACTGCCACCGTGCTACATACTAGTGCCGCGACTGACGCCGAGCGGCCGCTCCGTGCTACACGGTGTCGGCGCTGTGCTGTACCATCGACGGATGTGTACTGCCACCGTGCTACATACTAGTGCCGCGACTGACGCCGAGCGGCCGCTCCGTGCTACACGGTGTCGGCGCTGTGCTGTACCATCGACGGATGTGTACTGCCACCGTGCTACATACTAGTGCCGCGACTGACGCCGAGCGGCCGCTCCGTGCTAAACGGTGTCGGCGCTGTGCTGTACCATCGACGGATGTGTACTGCCACCGTGCTACATACTGACGCCGAGCGGCCGCTCCGTGCTACACGCTGTCGGCGCTGTGCTGTACCATCGACGGATGTGTACTGCCACCGTGCTATATACTAGTGCCGCGACTGACGCCGAGCGGCCGCTCCGTGCTACACGGTGTCGGCGCTGTGCTGTACCATCGACGGATGTGTACTGCCACCGTGCTATATACTAGTGCCGCGACTGACGCCGAGCGGCCGCTCCGTGCTACACGGTGTCGGCGCGGTGCTGTACCATCGACGGATGTGTACTGCCACTGTGCTACATACTAGTGCCGCGACTGACGCCGAGCGGCCGCTCCGTGCTAAACGGTGTCGGCGCTGTGCTGTACCATCGACGGATGTGTATTGCCACCGTGCTACATACTAGTGCCGCGACTGACGCCGAGCGGCCGCTCCGTGCTACACGGTGTCGGCGCTGTGCTGTACCATCGACGGATGTGTACTGCCACCGTGCTACATACTAGTGCCGCGATTGACGCCGAGCGGCCGCTCCGTGCTACACGGTGTCGGCGCTGTGCTGTACCATCGACGGATGTGTACTGCCACTGTGCTACATACTAGTGCCGCGACTGACGCCGAGCGGCCGCTCCACGCTAAACGGTGTCGGCGCTGTGCTGTACCATCGACGGATGTGTACTGCCACTGTGCTACATACTAGTGCCGCGACTGACGCCGAGCGGCCGCTCCACGCTAAACGGTGTCGGCGCTGTGCTGTACCATCGACGGATGTGTACTGCCACCGTGCTACATACTAGTGCCGCGACTGACGCCGAGCGGCCGTTCCGCGCTACACGGTGTCGGCGCTGTGCTGTACCATCGACGGATGTGTACTGCCACCGTGCTACATACTAGTGCCGCGACTGACGCCGAGCGGCCGCTCCGTGCTACACGGTGTCGGCGCTGTGCTGTACCATCGACGGATGTGTACTGCCACCGTGCTACATACTAGTGCCGCGACTGACGCCGAGCGGCCGCTCCGCGCTACACGGTGTCGGCGCGGTGCTGTACCATCGACGGATGTGTACTGCCACCGTGCTACATACTAGTGCCGCGACTGACGCCGAGCGGCCGCTCCGTGCTACACGGTGTCGGCTCTGTGCTGTACCATCGACGGATGTGTACTGCCACCGTGCTACATACAAGTGCCGTGACTGACGCCGAGCGGCCGCTCCACGCTAAACGGTGTCGGCGCTGTGCTGTACCATCGACGGATGTGTACTGCCACCGTGCTACATACTAGTGCCGCGACTGACGCCGAGCGGCCGCTCCGTGCTAAACGGTGTCGGCGCTGTGCTGTACCATCGACGGATGTGTATTGCCACCGTGCTACATACTAGTGCCGCGACTGACGCCGATCGGCCGTTCCGCGCTACACGGTGTCGGCGCTGTGCTGTACCATCGACGGATGTGTACTGCCACCGTGCTACATACTAGTGCCGCGACTGACGCCGAGCGGCCGCCCCGCGCTACACGGTGTCGGCGCTGTGCTGTACCATCGACGGATGTGTACTGCCACCGTGCTACATACTAGTGCCGCGACTGACGCCGAGCGGCCGTTCCGCGCTACACGGTGTCGGCGCTGTGCTGTACCATCGACGGATGTGTACTGCCACCGTGCTACATACTGACGCCGAGCGGCCGCTCCGTGCTAAACGGTGTCGGCGCTGTGCTGTACCATCGACGGATGTGTACTGCCACCGTGCTACATACTAGTGCCGCGACTGACGCCGAGCGGCCGTTCCGCGCTACACGGTGTCGGCGCTGTGCTGTACCATCGACGGATGTGTACTGCCACCGTGCTACATACTGACGCCGAGCGGCCGCTCCGTGCTAAACGGTGTCGGCGCTGTGCTGTACCATCGACGGATGTGTACTGCCACCGTGCTACATACTAGTGCCGCGACTGACGCCGAGCGGCCGCTCCGTGCTACACGGTGTCGGCGCTGTGCTGTACCATCGACGGATGTGTACTGCCACCGTGCTACATACTAGTGCCGCGACTGACGCCGAGCGGCCGCTCCGCGCTACACGGTGTCGGCGCGGTGCTGTACCATCGACGGATGTGTACTGCCACCGTGCTACATACTAGTGCCGCGACTGACGCCGAGCGGCCGCTCCGTGCTACACGGTGTCGGCTCTGTGCTGTACCATCGACGGATGTGTACTGCCACCGTGCTACATACTAGTGCCGTGACTGACGCCGAGCGGCCGCTCCACGCTAAACGGTGTCGGCGCTGTGCTGTACCATCGACGGATGTGTACTGCCACCGTGCTACATACTAGTGCCGCGACTGACGCCGAGCGGCCGCTCCGTGCTAAACGGTGTCGGCGCTGTGCTGTACCATCGACGGATGTGTATTGCCACCGTGCTACATACTAGTGCCGCGACTGACGCCGATCGGCCGTTCCGCGCTACACGGTGTCGGCGCTGTGCTGTACCATCGACGGATGTGTACTGCCACCGTGCTACATACTAGTGCCGCGACTGACGCCGAGCGGCCGCCCCGCGCTACACGGTGTCGGCGCTGTGCTGTACCATCGACGGATGTGTACTGCCACCGTGCTACATACTAGTGCCGCGACTGACGCCGAGCGGCCGTTCCGCGCTACACGGTGTCGGCGCTGTGCTGTACCATCGACGGATGTGTACTGCCACCGTGCTACATACTAGTGCCGCGACTGACGCCGAGCGGCCGCTCCGCGCTACACGGTGTCGGCGCGGTGCTGTACCATCGACGGATGTGTACTGCCACCGTGCTACATACTAGTGCCGCGACTGACGCCGAGCGGCCGCTCCGCGCTACACGGTGTCGGCGCTGTGCTATACCATCGACGGATGTGTACTGCCACCGTGCTACATACTAGTGCCGCGACTGACGCCGAGCGGCCGTTCCGCGCTACACGGTGTCGGCGCTGTGCTGTACCATCGACGGATGTGTACTGCCACCGTGCTACATACTAGTGCCGCGACTGACGCCGAGCGGCCGCTCCGTGCTACACGGTGTCGGCGCTGTGCTGTACCATCGACGGATGTGTACTGCCACCGTGCTACATACTAGTGCCGCGACTGACGCCGAGCGGCCGCTCCGTGCTAAACGGTGTCGGCGCTGTGCTGTACCATCGACGGATGTGTACTGCCACCGTGCTACATACTGACGCCGAGCGGCCGCTCCGTGCTACACGCTGTCGGCGCTGTGCTGTACCATCGACGGATGTGTACTGCCACCGTGCTATATACTAGTGCCGCGACTGACGCCGAGCGGCCGCTCCGTGCTACACGGTGTCGGCGCTGTGCTGTACCATCGACGGATGTGTACTGCCACCGTGCTATATACTAGTGCCGCGACTGACGCCGAGCGGCCGCTCCGTGCTACACGGTGTCGGCGCGGTGCTGTACCATCGACGGATGTGTACTGCCACTGTGCTACATACTAGTGCCGCGACTGACGCCGAGCGGCCGCTCCGTGCTAAACGGTGTCGGCGCTGTGCTGTACCATCGACGGATGTGTATTGCCACCGTGCTACATACTAGTGCCGCGACTGACGCCGAGCGGCCGCTCCGTGCTACACGGTGTCGGCGCTGTGCTGTACCATCGACGGATGTGTACTGCCACCGTGCTACATACTAGTGCCGCGATTGACGCCGAGCGGCCGCTCCGTGCTACACGGTGTCGGCGCTGTGCTGTACCATCGACGGATGTGTACTGCCACTGTGCTACATACTAGTGCCGCGACTGACGCCGAGCGGCCGCTCCACGCTAAACGGTGTCGGCGCTGTGCTGTACCATCGACGGATGTGTACTGCCACTGTGCTACATACTAGTGCCGCGACTGACGCCGAGCGGCCGCTCCGTGCTACACGGTGTCGGCGCTGTGCTGTACCATCGACGGATGTGTACTGCCACCGTGCTACATACTAGTGCCGCGACTGACGCCGAGCGGCCGCTCCGCGCTACACGGTGTCGGCGCGGTGCTGTACCATCGACGGATGTGTACTGCCACCGTGCTACATACTAGTGCCGCGACTGACGCCGAGCGGCCGCTCCGTGCTACACGGTGTCGGCTCTGTGCTGTACCATCGACGGATGTGTACTGCCACCGTGCTACATACTAGTGCCGTGACTGACGCCGAGCGGCCGCTCCACGCTAAACGGTGTCGGCGCTGTGCTGTACCATCGACGGATGTGTACTGCCACCGTGCTACATACTAGTGCCGCGACTGACGCCGAGCGGCCGCTCCGTGCTAAACGGTGTCGGCGCTGTGCTGTACCATCGACGGATGTGTATTGCCACCGTGCTACATACTAGTGCCGCGACTGACGCCGATCGGCCGTTCCGCGCTACACGGTGTCGGCGCTGTGCTGTACCATCGACGGATGTGTACTGCCACCGTGCTACATACTAGTGCCGCGACTGACGCCGAGCGGCCGCCCCGCGCTACACGGTGTCGGCGCTGTGCTGTACCATCGACGGATGTGTACTGCCACCGTGCTACATACTAGTGCCGCGACTGACGCCGAGCGGCCGTTCCGCGCTACACGGTGTCGGCGCTGTGCTGTACCATCGACGGATGTGTACTGCCACCGTGCTACATACTGACGCCGAGCGGCCGCTCCGTGCTAAACGGTGTCGGCGCTGTGCTGTACCATCGACGGATGTGTACTGCCACCGTGCTACATACTAGTGCCGCGACTGACGCCGAGCGGCCGTTCCGCGCTACACGGTGTCGGCGCTGTGCTGTACCATCGACGGATGTGTACTGCCACCGTGCTACATACTGACGCCGAGCGGCCGCTCCGTGCTAAACGGTGTCGGCGCTGTGCTGTACCATCGACGGATGTGTACTGCCACCGTGCTACATACTAGTGCCGCGACTGACGCCGAGCGGCCGCTCCGTGCTACACGGTGTCGGCGCTGTGCTGTACCATCGACGGATGTGTACTGCCACCGTGCTACATACTAGTGCCGCGACTGACGCCGAGCGGCCGCTCCGCGCTACACGGTGTCGGCGCGGTGCTGTACCATCGACGGATGTGTACTGCCACCGTGCTACATACTAGTGCCGCGACTGACGCCGAGCGGCCGCTCCGTGCTACACGGTGTCGGCTCTGTGCTGTACCATCGACGGATGTGTACTGCCACCGTGCTACATACTAGTGCCGTGACTGACGCCGAGCGGCCGCTCCACGCTAAACGGTGTCGGCGCTGTGCTGTACCATCGACGGATGTGTACTGCCACCGTGCTACATACTAGTGCCGCGACTGACGCCGAGCGGCCGCTCCGTGCTAAACGGTGTCGGCGCTGTGCTGTACCATCGACGGATGTGTATTGCCACCGTGCTACATACTAGTGCCGCGACTGACGCCGATCGGCCGTTCCGCGCTACACGGTGTCGGCGCTGTGCTGTACCATCGACGGATGTGTACTGCCACCGTGCTACATACTAGTGCCGCGACTGACGCCGAGCGGCCGCCCCGCGCTACACGGTGTCGGCGCTGTGCTGTACCATCGACGGATGTGTACTGCCACCGTGCTACATACTAGTGCCGCGACTGACGCCGAGCGGCCGTTCCGCGCTACACGGTGTCGGCGCTGTGCTGTACCATCGACGGATGTGTACTGCCACCGTGCTACATACTAGTGCCGCGACTGACGCCGAGCGGCCGCTCCGCGCTACACGGTGTCGGCGCGGTGCTGTACCATCGACGGATGTGTACTGCCACCGTGCTACATACTAGTGCCGCGACTGACGCCGAGCGGCCGCTCCGCGCTACACGGTGTCGGCGCTGTGCTGTACCATCGACGGATGTGTACTGCCACCGTGCTACATACTAGTGCCGCGACTGACGCCGAGCGGCCGTTCCGCGCTACACGGTGTCGGCGCTGTGCTGTACCATCGACGGATGTGTACTGCCACCGTGCTACATACTAGTGCCGCGACTGACGCCGAGCGGCCGCTCCGTGCTACACGGTGTCGGCGCGGTGCTGTACCATCGACGGATGTGTATTGCCACCGTGCTACATACTAGTGCCGCGACTGACGCCGATCGGCCGTTCCGCGCTACACGGTGTCGGCGCTGTGCTGTACCATCGACGGATGTGTACTGCCACCGTGCTACATACTAGTGCCGCGACTGACGCCGAGCGGCCGCTCCACGCTAAACGGTGTCGGCGCTGTGCTGTACCATCGACGGATGTGTACTGCCACCGTGCTACATACTAGTGCCGCGACTGACGCCGAGCGGCCGCTCCGTGCTAAACGGTGTCGGCGCTGTGCTGTACCATCGACGGATGTGTATTGCCACCGTGCTACATACTAGTGCCGCGACTGACGCCGATCGGCCGTTCCGCGCTACACGGTGTCGGCGCTGTGCTGTACCATCGACGGATGTGTACTGCCACCGTGCTACATACTAGTGCCGCGACTGACGCCGAGCGGCCGCCCCGCGCTACACGGTGTCGGCGCTGTGCTGTACCATCGACGGATGTGTACTGCCACCGTGCTACATACTAGTGCCGCGACTGACGCCGAGCGGCCGCCCCGCGCTACACGGTGTCGGCGCTGTGCTGTACCATCGACGGATGTGTACTGCCACCGTGCTACATACTAGTGCCGCGACTGACGCCGAGCGGCCGTTCCGCGCTACACGGTGTCGGCGCTGTGCTGTACCATCGACGGATGTGTACTGCCACCGTGCTACATATACTAGTACAATTTCTGTTCCGCTGTACACGTTTTCACTGACAAATATATTCAGTAGAGTATAACGATTTTCACAATTTCAAATGGTAAAACCCATCAACAGGCAAAGCCGTAGCCAGAATATTTTTTTCGGGGGATGGGGGTTTCCGGCTTTGTTTTACTCACGCGTGTGGTTTTCGGCCCCTTTATTGTCAATTCGGACCCTTTTCCCTGTCCCCGGACCATTTACAAGGCATTTACTCGGGGGGGGGGGTACCTATTTCGGGGGGGGGGGGGTTCTACCCCCCTAACCACCCCCATTGCCTACAATTTCAAGCCTATTTCAACTATTTCGGGGGGGGGGGTTCTGACCCCCTAACCCCCCCCCCCTTTGGCTACGGCCTTGTCAACAGGTAATGTGTAAATAGGAAAGAACACAGCGGAGTTCTATAAATTCGTATGTGGTTTTCCAAGTTTTGAGCAGTGGTCTATTTTTTACTAAGACAATCAGATCCCTGTAACCGAGGCGCAACAGTGGCTGCGAATGTTATTCGGAATTTGAGAGTATGATGAATGCGAAAAAACCCTTCTTAATAATAAAGACCATCTGATAATTGTATGAGTATTTTTTGAATACAGATGATTTATTATGAAAAAAATTATAATCCCCATGATGGTCTCCTTCGTGCGATAAAATATTAACAAACATGATGGTTACTTTTAGCAACATAACGAATTATAACAAACCTGCTTCAGGGGCTATTTTATTCATAAACATTCTTGGTGATCATAGCTCTGACCAAAAATGTCTACAGGGCCTACATGTATTTTTCAACACTTAGATCCTAAAGTTTTTAGAATCAGATCAATAACAGAAAAAAAATTTTTAACAGAAAAGTAAAAAAAGAAGCACATAAGAATCCTGAAGGGAAATAAAGTCAGACAATAAGTGAAGCGCCATCTTTGGTTTGAATTGAGAGACAAAAGGTACAATATCGTCAAGAGCTTTGTCTCTTGTTATCCCACTGAATAAAACGTCGCCGCTCCCTTGTACTCCGACAGACGTTCATCGTAAACAAACAAATATTCTATCTTATATTTGTCTGCAAGTTTTCTTGGATATTAATTATTTACTCGACAAAGTCAGCATTGCTGGTGTTTGCATTGACCTTTTAAGATACTATTTATTAAACAATAGTATATTTCGCAACAAAGGGCCGAAAATGAGGTTTTGCAGGCTTGAGATCGTGTTTCACATTCGAGACGAAGTCGAGAATTTGAAACGATCGAGAGCTGCAAAACCCTTTCGGCCGAGGTGCGAACGCTATTTTTCACCACACTACACAATGAAATATACCCTAAATAATTCAAAAAAACTGATTATTATTTGACTCACTTGAAAACAAAACACAGCTATGACAATCATATGATCGCAACTATCCTGTCTTGAATGCCGTATAAGTTTGTGATGTTTTGACGTTGTTTCAAGCAAATAAACTATCAGCTGACTTTCGGCCCTAGGGCCCCCAACGTTTTCGGTCCTGTGGCCAGGGCTGTACCCAGCTGGGGCGGGCCCCGGTAAAGATATTAATCCGGCCGGGCCCCTCATGTCCTGGTACTGCACCCGTTCCACTCTAAACCGTAGCTGATTTCCGGCTCGGCAAAAGTGGTGACCTTTTTTTTTACTCACACGTCCCGATTTTTGTCCCTTCGTTGCCGTTGCAGGCCCTTTTTACCCATTCCCGGGCCTTGTCGGGGGCTTTCCACTATTTCGGAGGCCAATTACGGCCCCCCGGGCCCCCCTTCGACCCGCCCCGGACCCCCCCTTGACCCCGGGCCCCGGTAAAATTTTACCGCTATCCCGGTCTGCGTACGGCCCTGCCTGTGGCGGCAAACGGTGTGTTTCGGTCCGCGTTTGACGTTTGTAACACATGATTTCGTCGTAGTGTGGTGAAAAAATGTTTGTTCTGATGTAGTTTACGCTATGACTATTAACAATGAATACATAATTAGTTTGTGGTTGACAATAGTAAGGCTATTATATAGAAAACTCTTTTTTTGTGACTGGCCTTCATTAAGAGTGAAGAATACCATTAGTCAATACGGTATATTATAACAAGTCAATATTATAAACTTACTGTCTAAAATTAGCTCATGATTTTTCAGACACGGATAAATAATATGTAAATGTATACTTTCACTGATGAAAATAAAAAAACTATTTAAATCCTTCTAATAATATGATGTAATACGAAAAAAATTTAAGATTGAATTTTATTATATTGAAAGTTTAATGAAACTACTTGTTAAGATTATATCAACATAAGTCACATGTTATAAACTAGAATTTTGGGAAATATGATCAATAATATCATTGTTACTTTAACTTCGGTCCTAATATTGAATATTAATATTAAATATTAAGTAATAATAAAATTTTTATTATTATTTACTTGTCATTGAGGAGGCGATGAACGCATCGATTGAAAAACATTAAATGAATCAACAAGTAAGTAGTTTAAAGTTTAACCTAAATATAAATTGTCACAACTTCTGATGAACTGGAGTGCAGAGCACCAACATAAGACACGATTTAAAGGATTTCTTGGCTGTTAGAAATCAAGTTTCGCGGCCCGGGGCTGTCCGGCCCCCCTCAGCCAACAGCCTGATTAATAGGCTTCAACCCTCCTGCAGGATTTATTTCTGTAAAACGCCCTCTCATCACCGAGCGTCCGCCTCGGTTACTTTCTGAGAGTTCTTCCTCTTTGTAAAAAAGATTCAAACGCGTATAACTGTCATAAAAGACAAAGCGTGGATAATCCTTTGAAATTAATAAGCGACCAACTGGTGTGAGATACGGCTTCTTCTGGACTGAGATAAAATTTGCTTCCTGCCTTTTCAGCTTGAATTTGCATTCTAATAGGTTCGAAAATTCTGGGTTCAAGGGTGTCATTATTTAACATCGGAGCTGAAAAGAAATTTAGTTTGTGTAGTCAGAGTAATATAAAATTAATTTTTTAACTCATCCAGGAAATCTTAATGTTTCTAAGACTGATGTTGTTAAAAAAGTTTATTTAAATAACAATAACTGTAGGCCTACAAGGTGTCTAACCATCGTAAAAAATATTAGTATAGTGATCAAAACAGTTTATTACATACAACCTAATAAAAAAGTATTTATGTGAATTTAATATGGAACCCGGCAAATATTCGCAAACGTTGAAGAAGTCACATATCAAAGACACAACCTTCAACTGTCTCCGGACACTAACAGCTTCAGTAAAACTGTAATCGTGTTGTTAACAGAGTACCCTATCTGTAATAAAAAGCCTGTAACAGCCTCTTGTTATTAGTCATAAGATAGGCCCTATGTATGTTCAGTCAGATATATCCTTATGGATTAGAGTAACTAGAGGTAGAGTTGATCAATTCACGGCACCTGCGAACAATATTCAGAGCCAAAAAGGTTATTTCTGTTGTTTACATGCCACAAAGAACAGTATAAAATCTGTTATTTTTGGATAGTCAAGTGAAAACGTTTGATGAGCTACACATCAAATCATCATTTCAAGCTTTCATGGATCAACAATGGATTATTAATGGAAGCTACAGGACGCCTGATGCTGGCAGTTCCAAGTGTAAGCACAGGCCGTTGGCGTATATTACTGTTAGTACACTTCATAGAAAAGTGAGCTTAAGTAAAGATGAAAAAGCTACTTACGTACAAAGTTATCTTCATAAATGTTTTAATAGAAACTGAAGAATAATTGTAAAAGATGACGAGAGACAGTCATATAAATCTGTTACTGCCACTTGACTCTAGTTACTGCAAAGACTCACAATCTGTCACAGCCAATGGACCATTACCACAACAGCATCTGCAGTTCAGCTCAGTCCAACAAGAACCTAGTCGCACCAAATATATCTTCATGTTGAGGCAGGCACAGGAGAATCTTTCGGCGTAGGCCTATGTACCCGACTGATAAAAACAGATTCGGGTGGAATAATTAAATGTTGTTACATAGGAAGGCGAATATTAAAAAGAGTGTAGAGCTTAAATTTTGGGTGATTCCTCTTGTTATAATTGGTGCTATTATTTTTGACTCCCGCGGAAAAAGTGGTCATATGGCTTTACCAAAGTCTATTATTAAAATCTCACTTCTAAGGTGTCGGATTAATTGATTCAGGTAATCGTAGAGAACGTTTGTTTTACACACAATAGCTTCAATGGGAATCCAAACAAGAGGTTCGTCAGGTTTATTGTGGTAGTGAAACAGTCAAACGCGGCTGTTTCTCAGTCAGTCTGCCTTTATGTCGAGGCATCATAGACACAATCCATCATCGTCTGTGATCAATCGACAGCAGGCAGCAGCTTCAGTAGGGCCGAGCAAGAGTTACTACTATTAAACCAATTGCGCCTAAGAGTAGGACGGAGAAAGAGTTGCTATCAAACGGTGTCTGGGATTAGGGCCGAGTAAGTGTTGCTATCACACCGATTGTGTTAGGGAGTAGGACCGAGCAATTGTTGCTGTCAAACCGATTGTGTCTGGGAGTAGGACCGAGCAAGTGTTGCTATCACACCGATTGTGTTTGGGAGTAGGACCGAGCAAGTGTTACTATCAAACCGATTGTGTTTGGGAGTACGACCGAGCAAGTGTTGCTATCAAACCGATTGTGTCTGGGAGTAGGACCGAGCAAGTGTTGCTGTCAAACCGATTGTTTCTGGGAGTAGGACGGAGCAAGTGTTGCTATCAAACCGATTGTGTTTGGGAGTAGGACCGAGCAAGTGTTGCAATCACACCGATTGTGTCTGGGAGACTGGGAGTAGGACCGGGTAAGTGTTGCCATCACACCGATTGTTTCTGGGAGTAGGACCGAGCAAGTGTTGCAATCACACCGATTGTGTCTGGGAGTAGGACCGGGCAAGTGTTGCAATCACACCGATTGTGTCTGGGAGACTGGGAGTAGGACCGGGTAAGTGTTGCCATCACACCGATTGTTTCTGGGAGTAGGACCGAGCAAGTGTTGCAATCACACCGATTGTTTCTGGGAGTAGGACCGAGCAAGTGTTGCAATCACACCGATTGTGTCTGGGAGACTGGGAGTAGGACCGGGTAAGTGTTGCCATCACACCGATTGTTTCTGGGAGTAGGACGGAGCAAGTGTTGCTATCAAACCGATTGTGTTTGGGAGTAGGACCGAGCAAGTGTTGCAATCACACCGATTGTGTCTGGGAGACTGGGAGTAGGACCGGGTAAGTGTTGCCATCACACCGATTGTTTCTGGGAGTAGGACCGAGCAAGTGTTGCAATCGCACCGATTGTGTCTGGGAGTAGGACCGGGCAAGTGTTGCTATCAACCAATTGTGTCTGGGAGGCAGTTCTGTCCGGCTGTTATTGGGTCATATTGAGGCAGTCACAATCCGCCAGCGTCTCTGGGCCAATTGACTCTAGACGCCATGACATCAGCGGGGGCTCCAATTGACCGTTGCGACCGCCTATAACCGCTCCACTTCGCACACTCGTCATCTCGCTTATGGCACTGTTCTGCGTGCAGATTTGATATATTGTTCCTTCTTGTTTTTCCTCATAGAGTAGATATCATACAAAGGCTGCATATTCACTTAAATCACATTGTTCACGGATTACAACTCAGGCACATACTGGCTAAGAGCATCTTTCATTAAATAAATCGGTCATGGGCAATTTTAAAATTGTAAGGTGTGAATATGTTTCTTTATTGATGATCGAGTAAAAACATTCTCATTAATTCTCACTCACTGCTCAACTAAATTATTTACCTTTGTTAACCGGCACACTTTTTCAAACTGCACCGCTAGACCACTGTTTCAATTTAAAATCAAAATAACAAACAAAACGTTTTAATGATTGTGAGATTACTCAAACAATGTTTTAAGTCTATTCTCTGTAAACCACATCACAATTTCATAATAGGCAGAAAATTCCACAACTATACTTGAAAATATTTTATTGTTGAATCATAATTAAATTTGAAAGAATTAGGTTAGCCTATATATTGGCTACGAACGTTTATTCATGAAATGAATTTATCATGGACGGATGTGTACATTTAAAATAGTAAGGTGTGATCATGCTTTAAATACTGCCAATCTTTTATGTTTCTTCTCTGATAATTGAGTATAACAACACCCTACACTTTAACCCTCAAACAATGCTCAGTAATATTAGTTTTAGCGAATTTCCTTAGAAATAAGCTATTACCGCCGTTTTCACAGAACAGATTGGACAAAAAATATCCGTGTAATTTGAGTTTTTTACCGGAAAACGTTAATCAAACTATACCACTAGATCGCTACTTCAATTTAAAATCAAAATTTAAAACAAAACATTTTAGAAATAGTGAGATTACTCAAACAATATTTAAGACTTACTTCTATAATACACCACCTCCCTATTGACTACACCCTAAAAGCGGAATATTCCTCAAATATACTTGAAAATATTAAAATACCGAACCATATTTAAATGTGGAAGTATTAACAATTTGACCCCCAACAGTTATGTATATTAGGCCTATGTAATTCATTGCTTAAAGGGACAACAAAAACTGTATAATAATATTTTAATTTTAGTAAAACTTTAACAGCATTTATATCATTTACTGATTAGTTGGCCTTCTAATCCATAAAAACAAGTTCAAATAAACATATTGTGAACAACCTAAACATAAACTATGAGTTTGTAACGGTATAATTCGTTGCGTGTGATAAATGTATCAATAAAGAGAGTGGCCGGATTCTGCTAACTGCTACATAAACCTGTGATGTTGGAGGCAATCCGGCGCGGTTTTGACTAGGGCATTTACAGTTTATAAGCGCCGTATTTATTTATCATGCACCGAGCTGCCCGTGTAATGCGACCGCACGCAGCCCGCATCCTAAATTACCTTCATCGGTTCATCGGAATACTGCGAACAACCAATTTTGTCGATTTAATATTATACTTTTTGTCCGTCAATTACCACAATCTCATTATTTTTATATCGATAAAATATACCAGTGAGCAGGGCTCTATTGTGATTCTTTCATTTATGATTTTTTCAATAAAGGTTACTGCCATTTTATGATTTTATCCTTTATGTAGAAGAATTTTAGTTCATTTCGGGCAGAATAATTCCAGCAGATATAGCTTCAGGAATGACAGTTATAAACCATAACATAAACGAGTATTATCTTTAGAAAAGTTAAGTGTAGAAGTCTTTGTATAAAAATATTTACAGTAATAAAATGCATTATTATGTATGTAGCCTACTGTATATTTAGGCCTTCTTGTTGGAAAGTAAATAAGATTAAGACATGCCTTTTAAGGCCCTCTGGCAAAGATGGCGTATTAGTTTAGAATAAAGGATGCAGTTCTGTTTTACACAATATACCGGTTATCTAAAGAAGTTTTAATTCAGCGTAAAAACTGATAAGTTTGCCTTCGTTGCCATTTGTATAGATCTTGATCTATATATAAAGCCCAACTTACGCGTAACTTTTAGGAAAACTATGAATTGGATTGGATCTATTGAAAATTGATATACCTAATTATGTTGTTTAAAGAAAAAATAGTTGAATCATCAAAAACTTAAATTTCTATATGCGTAGTTTTAATTAAAAGTATATAGGTTTTGTTAACATAGCCACAAAAATGTAGTATATTGGATATTTAAAACACCAGCAATATTTGGAAGGCCACAATACTTAATTTGATTGTTGGGTTGACCAATAACCAGAATGGCGTTATGTCGCGGTCGATAGATTATTGACTTGCTATCTCAACCGTCACAATCACTACAAAACTGGTGTTGCCACAGTTAAGAACATCCGTTCCCGTTCGGAATGTTGACTTTAATACTGTAAGCAGTATACTTTAACAAATAGAAGTTATCTGTGTAAAAGCCACTAAGGGTCTGTGTATTTGCACTAATTTTAGGGGACCAAGTTTTATTATTTTATTAAAATTAACAGTATGCATTAAATTATGACGGTAAATAGCGTATAATTTTTTCCGTTTAAAAGAATAATAAATAGAATGCGAATAATGTTATATTTATTAAGTGAATACTTGTATTACTTCATTTTATAAGAATAAAATACCATTAATTAGGCTGTACTGCACTACAATGTTTACCAAGTAAAAATTAATATTTTTAATGAGGGTGGTTAAAAGTTTATATATACTAAGTCTTTATGGTGCTAATGATATCTAAACTGCACTACTCAATAACCGTACATAGATAAGCTCCATTACTTCAAATAGAGAGAAAAATTAGTATTTCGCATATTAATTAAATGTATGAGCATAAAATTTCATATACACAAACAACATATCAACAATAATAAATAAGAAATGACTCACGTACAAATATAAAACTTCATACTTAGGCCTAATCAACTAATTTTCACAATCCTCATTATTTTTTCGCTATTTATTGAGCACTGCACAACAAATTTAATCTCTATAATAAAACGAACAATATGTCGCACAGTTAGGCGCATGTTTGCGTTAGTGTGTGTGTGTTTGGTAATCTCGCCGCGGCAGCCCCCAGAGCACAGAGAGCCAAATTAATTCAACAATGTTGCTAATCCTAATTACTATTCGGCATCACAAACATTGCTCTCCTCCCCTTCCCTTCGTGCCTTCCAACCCCCCCCCCCCCCGACATCCCTCTGCTGCACTTCCCTCCCACGTCTACTGAAGGGTTTTGCTTTTCTTTGTTTGCCTTTAAGGTAGGATCAAAAATATTGAGGTTTGTTGTCTATTTGTAAGAAGGAGCTGAAATGATTTATTTTATTTAATATTACTACATAATTCTTGATTTTTATTTAGGCCTTACCAAAAGTCTTAATGATGATTATTATGAGGATGACAAAACTTACTAAAAACTAACGACATAGAAACTGGACAGATTGTGGCGACTTTTTGGTATGTACGTGCAACGTTTTGTCAAATTTCGATTCTCTCATTTTTCTAAACGAGAGAGATATATTACAAAATACTTACTTTAGGTCAACAAATGCATTAAGCGTCAAAGAAGTATCGTTATCATGATAAGATAACTATATATGATATGATTAAAGCAAAAGTTTAAGGGATAATTATACAATACCATAGGCCTATTATAAATTATTCATCATAAATGATTCTCAGTATTTTTTTGTAGGCCTAAAAGAGTTTCTCTTTAACTTTTACGTCCATGATCCAAGTACACTTCATAAGTAGTCGTTCATTCCTCGTACCCGAAGTGCATTTAAAAGAAAATTATTGTTAGACCTGTTGGGTTAGTTTTCCTAAAGAATTTTTTGTTTGTTACGCTGTGAATATAACTACACACGTCTGTTAAATTGTTTTATTATAGACTCTGATATATTTTAGAATTCAAAAATTTAATATGCTTTTTTAAACATTAAGAATTTAAATGTACGGTAGACCTAGTTATTTTACAAATAAATATACTCTCTTTTCCCTTGCCAAAAATAATTAAATTTTGTTGACTACAACCGTTTGATCATAAAGACCGATATCTAAATCAATTGAAAATAAAAATATCATGAGTTGAATCATTTCTAATGACTCTAATACAAAGAATCTATTGTCCAAATCGCATCCACAATTAAAATCAAACGTGTGTTAATTTATATGCACAATAACGCACGCACACTGGAAGATAATTATTTGTCAGTAAAAGGTTCAGTCAGATAGCGCGGAGCAATTAATTGCAAACAAAAGTTGCTATTCATAAGCACTTTTACAACAATTGATTCCATTATTATATTTATAGTCCTGATAACTTTCTAAGTTAGGTATTTATGCTGTAAATTGTTAATTAAATATTGATTGAAAAATTGCCTTTCCATAAAACGAAGATCGTAAATATTTTATGAGGTGTTAGAAAAATACGTGTTTGAAATTGTATGTTTATCACAATTTATCTTTTCCATTTTCAATTAAACAATATCGAAGCTATTTAAGATGTGTGTAGGCACAAACATAAAGATTGAAATATTTAATTTTCCTAAATATATGTTTTTAATGAATTTCAATAGAATTACTTAATTTTTTATTAGGCTAAAATTAATATTGTAAATCGGTCAATGTCTGTAGTCAGCGACTATTAAGACACCATGAATATTTTTGTATCGTCACTTTTTTACGATTTTGTATAGCTTGTTTATGAAAACGAGCTCGATTCAGATTTGTACTTAGTCTAATTAAATAATGTATTCCAAAATCAAATATTTATTGACTTTCAAATGAAAGCGCTCAATTATCTAAGTCCTAAGATGTTTAGAGCTTTACAATGAATAAGACAGACCATAAAACCGTAAGACGTTAAATAATTGTTCTTCCCCGACGCAAAGCGATTGCTGTAGTTTCGCGCTTACTCGATAGGAGCGAAGAAATGCACGAGTGGTGTCAGGAAGAAATGAACACCATTAAAATGTCATTACTCCTTGGACTGGAGCACCGGAAGCAAGCCATCGGCTTCCGGCGCGGCCTAACAAGACTGCATCTTCTGCAACGGAGCGCACTCGAATGCACTTCCCGGTGCACTTACCAGTAAACTGGCTTTAACTGGAACAATAGGCCTAAGTACTGTAGCTTGTGTAATGCTATTTCAACTTTTTATTGCACAATTTAAATATTGCAAAGCTGACGGTTCCTTTATCAAAACGAGAGAGATATATCGTGCCATCGTGAGGTATTGTGCTAATTATTTCAATCTTTTCAGTACACCGCAATGTAGTACTGTACTAAGAAGGCTTTTCGCATCCTGTAATGGCAATAAAATATTGCAAACCATTATTCATACTTTAAGATATAGTCGTTAATTTTAACCAATTTGACATACTTTCGAAGTTCTTAAAATGATTTATTTTAAAGAATTTCTTATATTACTGGGTAGGCTATTGTAAAACCCTAAACTTTACAATAAGGGAGGCTTAGCCTATGCTGATTAATTCTCTGAAGCAAAGTCAACTGACAGTAATTTAAAATGGAAATTGAAAAAATGTCAGTTTTTTTAATGAAATTGATTTTTTTTTATTTAAATACAAACGTAGGCTCTTAGGTTTTTAATGATTAACTAACTGAATTCAAGAGCCCCGCTTGACTCAACCATAATCGAGTTGCGCTTGCTATTCACTTTATTTATGAAGCTTCTCACAGTTCTCGTTGAACATTATAAATTGGCTTAAAACTGATTACAAATAAACGACTGAGCTTACAAATATTTCACAATTTAGTATTCATTTAGTTTTCAATAGATTATTTTTAGGTTATTATTATTGTTTGTTTTCTTATTTAATTTTTATTACAGCCTTTTCGGAGAATATTTTTCGATTTTTTATAATTCTTTTTTATTGTTATTTTTACATTGAATCTGTAATTACTTTAAAGCTAAAATAAGTTTATTTAAAAACTCTCTTTGCTTAGGCCTAAATGACAAAACTATAATTTTAACAATATATTTGGAAGTTTTTGTTGCTCTGATTAATTGATTAATGAACTGCTACAAGACGGTCGTTCAAAAACAATTTTCGCGTTTGTCTCGTGAAATACTATCCAAGGATATTCAAAACTTCAAAAACCTGTACTTAAATTATTACAATCTGTTTAATAGTTATGCCAATATTCAAGTCCAGAGATAAAGAAGGACGTGAAGCATGAAAGGTCATATAAAACAAATAGTAAAGTTTTAACTAAACTCTAAAAAGCGAACATCAACAAACGGTCGGGACGCAGCAATTACAGAATAAACAAGAGCCCGCCGCCGCCGTTGATAGCCGACAAAAGCTGTTAACCCGCCGCATTACCCCGTCTGGCGCTCATTATTATATTGCCCAATAAAGAGAAACCCGCTAAATCATCCGTTAATGGCGACCGTTAATGTGTCTATTATTAAGAGTCCAGTAATCGACTTGCACAAGATAATAGAGACTTCCAGGAAACCGGCCGCAACCCGTTGGATTAGCGTTGACGTACATATAAATCTGATTGCGCTCACTTTTTCAACAGTTACAGATGTAAACAAAGTGTATTTATAAAGTCGATTTACCTAAACAGATCTCGAAACAATGGAATAAAAGATGATATAGCCTAAGATTTGTTAATATTTTGTCTGTTCCTACCACTTTGACTACTCCAGTTTCAATCGCCGGCTTATTAAATAAAATCACGATAAGCTGTGTACTTAACTGGAATAAGTTAGCATTAACCGAGCGCGGCCCCCGCCTCACCTTTGTTGACGCCCGCCGCCACCCGGCGCGCCGCCTTGGCCATGTCCAGTCGCCCGTTGACGGGTTTATCCACCCCGTTGGAGGACGGCTCTCTGAAGGGCCTCTGGGGCGAGCGACTCCGGACGGTCAGGTTGAGCGGCTCGTCGCCCTGGGCCACGGGGGCGGAGTCCCTGGGACCGTCGGCCCACCCGAGGATGTCGGAGATCATGTGCGGGGTCGGCTGCTTCGGGGGGTTGGCGTACACGTGGGGGTGCCACGACAGGTACCTGACCTGCACGATATCCTTGGGGTGGGGGTGGTTGTTGTTGTTCATGGTAGAGGAGATACAACCATCCTCCTGGACCGGGGAGTCCATAACCAACATCGGACACTTCACGACACTCGCGGCGAACACATCACCGGAACGTGTAAAGTGAGGTTATGTGCGTCGGAGCGAGGCAGAGATGCGCGCGCCGCGGTAGACAAACGGGCACTGAACAGAAGTGATTACTCCCCGCAGTGTTTCACTAAATGGCCGCTAGGAAGCACTGTAACACATCATCATCCTATGCTATGCTTGTTGATAGGCTATAATGGCTCGGGCTAAATTACGACGGCTACTAGCCGAGCTGCGAACATCGCGCTCCCCTCACCCCTTCCATTCACCGCTCTCTGTACGCATTACACATTCGATTATTAATACGTTTGTTTGACAAATCGTTTATTTGTATTTACCTCTTTATTCGTTATTTTACATAGTCATTATGAGCTTAATCCGCGTCTCGTATTAAATTATTGTTTGCGATCCGACTGAAAATATTAGTTGCTCTAATAAACACAATTAATTTTGCTTTTACTCGATTAATTTTATTTAATATGTGATAGCCTACTCGTGATAAATTAATATTGAACGTTTTGCTTCTGCGGGCGGTTTTAATAATAATTCTCTCGTATGTCAGAGATATTGTATTAACCATCTAAATTATTTAATGTTTGTTGTAAAATAATTAAAACCTCTGTAATTCAACAAGGGGTTTTATTAATAAATAAGTCGTAAAAAAGTGATAATGTGATTATTTATCTGCATCCACAAAATTAAGTTATGAAGACTATTTTGATTATTATTTATATTGAATAATCCACTAATTTTATTACTTAACCACTTAACCACTGTCCACTATCAATCATTAGATATACTGAATCTGAGTGTTCGTATTAATGCAATATAGCAAAATAAATGACTAGAAAAATCTTCGAGTATTTTTGTTTATATTTCATTATTATTTTGCAACCAGCATAGATTCCATTTTGAATTTTTTAAATTTATTTTTTAAATTTTTTCTGCCTTGAAGACTAATGCAAATTTTTATGGGATCAGTATGGTTTTATTTTTCCGACAATGCTCACATGTTGAAAAAAAAAGAATCACAATAAACATGCTTGCCTTTTAATACAACAGATAATTGAAAAACGAGCAACAATTCAATTCAATTGATCATAAAGAGAATTAATCGTCTTGAACAGCAAAAATCACAGTGAACATTAATTTCACACGTAGAAGTATACCATAACAATACATAAATAAACAAATTTTACAACACCATTTTGTTGTTTAAGTATTTTAAAATCATTAAGTAGGTTTTAGCCTGTATGGTTGCGTTATTGAGCGGTGGTTGTCACTGTGAGACACCGAGGTTGTGTAGAGGTAGGGACGAACTGTGGCTGTGTCGGCGCGGCCGTGTCTCGGGTGATATTATATTCAAATCATCAGTTGCACGAGGGTCGGTGAGTCGAGACGAATTGATCCCTCCTCGCTCCCCATCGCCCGCCGTTCCGAGCGGAAATCATTCCTTTTTGACGCTAAATATTTAAATATCATCCAGAACAGAAACATCGCCCGCTTAATCGCTCCAAACACGATGGAAACGCTCCTCTTTGTTTGCCGTGATTAATTCTGCTCTTTAAAAACTTCCCCTCTTTAATAATTTGCCGCCATTTGCAAAAGCTAATTTATTCACGATGATCTTTTTCTTTCTTTAAAACTCACCAGGTAGATAATTTAACTGATTTATTCGTTCGTTCGTCATTTATTCGCAGAGAGCGGAAAAGAAGCTTTTGATGGAGTTAGGCAAACGCTTTTAAAAGCTCCGAGGTTTAATAATCCTTTAACGGCCTTTTGCAAATCCTCATTATTCAATATAAATGTTCACTAACGAAAATTCCTGTTAATTGGGTCAGGAACGATGCAGGCTATTAAAACTAGCAAATCCACGTTGTGGTAAAAACTCGAGGAAAGCTGCTTATTGTAACGGCATCACCAAGCATGCCATGATTACTTACTATTAAATCAAATGAAATCAACTATTTGTATTTAATATTACATTAAATTATTAATAAGTCTATACTTATTGAATTTATAGTTATTATTGAGAAAATATTGATGGTGCTGTATTAAAATTATTGGTTTTGATTTACTTAAACTACGTCAACAGTGTGACACATCCCTACAGTTACCCAAGCAAGTCTACCCCACTTAAAAAAACATTTCCGCGTAAAATCCGTAGATTAAACTGATTTTACACCATTACATTCAGCAGACGTAATGTTCTAAGCTCTAAATGCAATCAAAAGTCCAGCTGTATTTTAATTTTTATGACAAGCGCAAAACTGTTCCCAACATTGAAAAAATAATATTATAAAGAACAAAATAGAGCGGTATATGGCAACAGGAATTGATTGACCGGCCGCGGCCGGTGGAGTGCAGCACTGTCGAATTGTTACGTTTGATACCGCCCCCGGCCCACCTCAATACAATAAATCAATTACGGGATGACCTGTGTATTAAACATCCCCCTCCCCTGCCCTCCCCTCCCCACCCCTCGCCTGCATCCTCTGTCGGAGTGATTGCCTGTGTCAAGAGCTTTGTTTAAAACACGCTCTCATATTAGCGGCCCGATTAAAATACACCGCTAAATAATGATCTTAACTAATTATGAGTTTTGTTGTTTCAATTTGTTAAATGTGCTATTCCGTAATTTAACTCTAAATAAACGTGGTTTAAGTGGTCTGAAAATTAAAAGTTGCTACTGTGTAAATATTTAATTAATAAATTCTCTCACTCATTTTAATTAAAGGTTTCGATTAGGCGTTGTTATTATGAGGGAAATTGAAGTAAACCCGTTATTACTGCGTAATGGGTGATGATAGATATATGTACATACTTCTATTAATAATGATATACGATTTCCAAAATTTAACTATAATTATTAATTTTTAAAAATCGACATTACTCAAGTGATAATAAAGATATGCAGAAAAGTCTGATCAGGTAAATATTGTTTATTACCGTAAAAGTAGGTTTTTACTGAACATATTTTTAATGTTCTCTCTTCAGTTTAAGAGGCTACAAAATGCACAATTACAAATATAGATACAGAGTGCTTGAAAATTATAGCGTTGAAATAGATTGTATTCATTCTTATTACATTGTTTAACGGAGGAATTTGATCGTACATTTCTAGATCCAACTAATTGAAGGGCTAAATAAAGAAACACTGAATTTTATAGGTAACTGCAAAGAAGTTTCCAAACCTTTAATTGTGTGACTAGTGTTTAGGAAAAACATAAATTGCTCACAATAAACACTTTGTTCTATGGAAGCGTTGCAGATCTCAATACTCAACAATCAGGAACGTTCCATGTTGAAGAGAGTTCTACCTAGACATGCCCTTCGGACCGGTCGGCCTCAGGAGTCAGCCTGCTCAGGATGCCATCTGTGCAAGGCAGGGCTCGGGTCTTTCAAGGTGTCAGAGGTGGAGAGAAACTGATAATTCTGGATAGCCAAACATTTTTTACTTAGCCTATTGTCTACTTCTGTTCTAGGACGACTCAGTCAGAGGACCGCGGGCGTCCAGGGCCTCCCGCTCCCGACACGTCAGCACACAGCCGAGGCTGCAGTGGGCGGCCAGCGGGGTATGCGTACAGTATATCCCCCCAGCGACTCTTCCCCAAGCGCTAAAACATGCGCTCTTTCCCCGTTCTATCCACTCTGCCCGCTATACCGAGTGTGTTTACGTTTTCAACATCAAAATGTTACCAACTTTTTCTGATAAATGTATCTGAATTAGGAGTCTTTGAGATGTGGATTCTTCATTCAAGACGCCTCACTAAATTTACTATAGGGTAAGCCAATATATAAAAATAAAATTAGAGTTTTGTCTGTACATTGCAATTATGAAATTATTGGTTATTTTTGTGTTTTGAAAGTCAGAGAATCCGAATCAAGCCTTATCTCAATTTCTGTCACTCTGTTGGTAACGCTTAACATCACACATTAGACCGCTTTTCACGCAAAAACTAGTGCACTGGTATGGCTGAAACTTATTTTCTGTATTTTATGCACATAAGAGAAGGTTTAAGATGAATTAAAACTAGCGTAAGTCTTTTTGAAATTAAACAGCAAGCTTCTAAAAAGCGAATTTTATTTAATTTCGACCTTATAGGGAAGCTTTTTTTTTAATAAGACAGGTACCTCATGGAGGACGTTACCCTGAATATGAGTGAAGGATGAGTGTGATGATCGTGATAATAGTGGCGCGATCTTGTAGCCTTGTTACTGACTAAGGTTGGCATGTTCCTTAGACAGGATTGTTAATTAATAGCCCAACAACCAATGGCAGCTGGCTCCAGAAACAACCCTTCAAAAAGCTACTAACTTTTCTCGGGATCGATCCGGCTACCTACAAGTTTGTAGGCGGGCACTATAACCACTACACCAACAAGCTTATGAAGTTGTCATGGCAACTTGACATTAAATCATGAATCCAAGGAAGTTTTTCTGTTTTTCCACGGGTGAAACCGTGTTGATCAGCTAGTACCTCTCTAAAACCGATTATGTAGTAGGTGCAAAACCAGATAGTTCAGTCGCCAAATAAGAAATGAGGCATGAACCTTGTACGGTCCGGTCCGACTAAACTTATATGATTGATTCTAGTACTATTTGATGTACTGAACAAGATTATGGCGGATGTCAGAGTGCTATGGGCAACTTTGAATATCGAAGGTCAAAGTTCACAGGGCCGAAAATACAGAAACAGATATTGAAAAATGGTATTTATGGTAGCCAAACGATATTTATTTGGAACGACCGCCGACAGATGTTTGGAGAAAAACACTAAATTTTGATCGGGTATTAATTTTCAGCCGCAATTTTGAATCCATCATATTGAATTTAAGATAAATTTTTAAAATATGAATGTGGTGTTATAACGCATTATTACAGACTAGATGTTTATGCTGATTACAATGCCAAAATCAGTTTAAAAAAATATTGTTTCGTTCTCAAGATGACGTTCTTTTTGGTTTTCAAAGATTCATTGATTTAATGACATCGATTTCAACTACAGATCTGTTCAGCCCAGAAGTCCTGTGGGATGCGCATGCGCAGTGAAGATTTCCCCTACCGCGAGTCTCAGTACAGTCAAATTTCGAAATAACTCATCTGTCAAAACATATGATTCTTTATCTGCAACAATATTTGTAATGTTGTCATAGGCCATATGGGATTTTAAGTTGATTGTACACAACCGATGAAGGAAAAATAGTGGTGGGGGTATTCTCCATCTCTCTCGCACTTCCACCCCTACAAGACTTCCTGGCTGAATAGATCTGTACTACTAATCATTTGACAATGGCCTACTTTGGCCTAATTTATCCCCATCTCTCTTACGGAATAAGAGTATGGGGTGGTTGTGCAAAGTTCAGGCTGGAACGCGTATTCAAGCTGCAGAAAAAGGCAGTAAGAATAATTTGCAAATTGCAGTCTTGGTATTCATGCAAAGGCGCCTTCAGGGAACTTGAACTGCTGACATTGCCCTCCTTGTATATTTTTGAAGTGGCTTTGTACTGCAAATACATATGTTCACTTTTACAAGGTAGTAAAGTTCATCACCACAATACCAGAGGCAGAAACGAATACCGATCACAACAGCACAGAACAGTGATGTTCGAGAACAGTGGAATGAGCTGCAGGGGCTGCCGATACCCGCGTGCAGCCGCGCCGGAGTGAGCTGCAGGGACTGCCGATACCAGCGTGCAGCCGCGCCGGAGTGAGCTGCAGGGGCTGTCGATACCAGCGTGCAGCCGCGCCGGAGTGAGCTGCAGGGACTGCCGATACCAGCGTGCAGCCGCGCCGGAGTGAGCTGCAGGGGCTGCCGATACCAGCGTGCAGCCGCGCCGGAGTGAGCTGCAGGGGCTGCCGATACCAGCGTGCAGCCGCGCCGGAGTGAGCTGCAGGGCTGCCGATACCAGCGTGCAGCCGCGCCGGAGTGAGCTGCAGGGCTGCCGATACCAGCGTGCAGCCGCGCCGGAGTGAGCTGCAGGGCTGCCGATACCAGCGTGCAGCCGCGCCGGAGTGAGCTGCAGGGGCTGCCGATACCAGCGTGCAGCCGCGCCGGAGTGAGCTGCGGGGGCTGCCGATACCAGCGTGCAGCCGCGCCGGAGTGAGCTGCAGGGCTGCCGATACCAGCGTGCAGCCGCGCCGGAGTGAGCTGCAGGGCCGCCGATACCAGCGTGCAGCCGCGCCGGAGTGAGCTGCAGGGCTGCCGATACCAGCGTGCAGCCGCGCCGGAGTGAGCTGCAGGGCTGCCGATACCGGCGTGCAGCCGCGCCGGAGTGAGCTGCGGGGGCTGCCGATACCAGCGTGCAGCCGCGCCGGAGTGAGCTGCAGGGCTGCCGATACCAGCGTGCAGCCGCGACGGAGTGAGCTGCGGGGGCTGCCGATACCAGCGTGCAGCCGCGCCGGAGTGAGCTGCAGGGCTGCCGATACCAGCGTGCAGCCGCGCCGGAGTGAGCTGCGGGGGCTGCCGATACCAGCGTACAGCCGCGCCGGAGTGAGCTGCGGGGCTGCCGATACCAGCGTGCAGCCGCGCCGGAGTGAGCTGCAGGGCTGCCGATACCAGCGTGCAGCCGCGCCGGAGTGAGCTGCGGGGCTGCCGATACCAGCGTGCAGCCGCGCCGGAGTGAGCTGCAGGGCTGCCGATACCAGCGTACAGCCGCGCCGGAGTGAGCTGCAGGGCTGCCGATACCAGCGTGCAGCCGTGCCGGAGTGAGCTGCAGGGCTGCCGATACAGCGTGCAGCCGCGCCGGAGTGAGCGATCAGCGGTCGATATATCGTCCCCATTACACCGCTCGTTATCCGAGGCTATGATGAGTTTTTAACTCGCCGCTCAGCGGTAATGGTATGTAGTGTGATCTGTTATTATACCATTAGAGGTGTCGGATGTAATGGTGACCCTCGGGCCGCGCGATCATTGCCCACCTACGCCGCGGGTCCGACCTGCCGATGAACCGGCTGGTTAATAGATTCGGACGTTTGTGATCTTGGTCTAAAAGCTATTTGAAGGCTGTTAGGTTTCTTTAAATAATATGCATATTCATTTATACTTCTTTATAGTTATTTGGAGAAATTAGCTGATCAACTGGGTTTCACTCATGGAAAAATGAAAATACTTCCTTGGATTTGGGATGTAATTGTTCATACACCTTTAGTTTGCATTGGCAACTTGATAAGCTTGCTTGTGGTTTAATACCGACTCTGTGAAGTACCGCAGGGCGTAACTCAAAGAAGTTAGTGAAACCGTTTCTTAGAACGCATCTAGGATCCAAGGAAGGCATATATGCCAAATGTCAGCTCTGTAGGTCTTGGATATTCGTTGTCCGATTGAAAACCACATTTACACTTTAAAATATATAAAATAAATGGATAGGATGAATGATTCATGCCTTTAGTGAACTGACAATTGTTGTGTCCTTTTCCACATGCTCTTATTCTTCATATAGTGTACTGTTTTTATCATTAAGTAAAAATATACCTGATAATGTGTCATTTTTATTCGTCAGTAAAAAAGATAGTGTATTACTTCTAAAAAAATATAACATGAGTTTTCATAGTGAAATATGTTACTGTTGTGAAAACAACTATCCCTTTTACAAACTTATTATTTACTCTTAGAATGCACTTGATTTATTTTACCCCATTTCAACTAAAATGTTATTTGATACAGTGCCGACCATTAATTTGTTTGATTGTCCTTTATACAGATTAAAGAAAACGAGAACAAGAGTTACTGTTCCATCAGGTGATATCTCGGAAGGGAATACAGAGGTAAATGGGTTTTTGTATTAAAATACCAACTTAAGTTTTTAAGACGTGTCAGTTCAACGACTCCATTTATTCAATCATATAATCAATCAACCAATCTTTTATTTTTCACATAGTTGAATACATTATCTTTACAACACAATAGCGTGACCAAAGGGTCCCTGCAAAGCTATGCTTGAGCGCAGGGACCGAGCCAAAATCAGACAGTTTGTCATTCAGTCCAAAAAATATAAATTAGACAATATACATTTATCAGGGTTCAATCAATTAATTAAAATTCATACTAAAAAACAAAACAGACAAAAAATCAGACAAACCCCGCAGATATCTTGGAGAAGTTTAGCTTTTTTTAAACTAATCTTAAAATCAATTTATATGATTAAAAAACATTTTTATACATATTTATTTACACTACTTGAAAACAACGGAAAACATTAAATTGGTCCATAGCACACAAATAATCAGAAATTAATGTACTTTTGTACCTGAAATAAGAATTACGAAATAAAACGATTAATTTAGCAGCGATCCAACAAATCCTTATTACTTATAATGAGTATATGATTACTTCACCATGCCATTCAAGTATTTGAAGGAAATATAGCTTTTTTGAATCCTCGAACAACAATTTTGTGCAAAACCTTTTATTTAACGATTATGATCATTGAAATCAATAGTGAACAATCAGTAGCAAAGGTCGATGTATTCCCTTAGCCCTGCGCCTTTAAAAGTCCTATGACATTTGCTTTGTATTAATGCTTTGTTGCTTAAAAGACCAACAACTTGGCAGTTGTAAATACATAAATCGTAATTTGTTGAAGAAGACAAGAAGATTTGTCAAAAAGGAATTAGTCCACTCCTTAAACAGTTTATTAAGCTGAAGCACGAACACGGCTTGCAGAAATTTTATTGCTAGTTAAATTATCAATTCCATCGACTAAAAGTAAAGAGGCCGGGTTCAACTACTATTACAAAATGAAAAAGGCCTGAAAAAATTAAACGGTTTCAATATCGCCAGGATTTAAAAATCAAATTTACGAAGGCATAACATTCCTTTTTTATTTAAAACATAGAACAGATAAACAATGTTCATTGACTCCGAATTATGAAGATCAATCGCTCACATTCATTGTTCGATCCGAACACTTGACAATAGAGTTGAACGGATGAGTTGAAATATAAAATTCCATTAGGACTGAGGGACAATAATCTGGCGGCATTAATTAGTGGTGGGATGCGATTGTTGGGGTGAGGGCCGACCCCCGCCCCAGGTGACATACGCACTACGATGACACATGCACTACAGGGCAGATTTCGGTCCCGAGTATTGATTGAACGATGTGTTACACCAAACCAAACACACAACTCTGATCTAATCATCAGCCGCAACTAAATTGCCTATCCCACATATATCGCTTTACGTTTAATACATATTCCATGAGTTACAACTTTTGCTTTGATGTATCCGTTGACGACATAAGTTTTTATCGTGAGTGATAGGGTAGACCGGGGCACATTTACGCGGATTTTTTAAAATATTTTTTCTTCAATTCGTGGTCGTTCTTTTGAAGTTTTAAACATGACAGTTTTATTCAGTGGTTAATAAGGTTTAATTTTATATATAGAATGTTAACTTTTTTATTTTTATTGCAGCACAAAAAAATATTATTCATGTTAATGTAGGGTGCGTAAACCTACCCCGGGTTCGGGGCAGGTTTACGTTTCAAGCGGGGCACATTTACGTATACTACAAAATGTTAAAAATGGGAAATAACATACAGTTAGTTAATAATCTATGATTGATTTATTGGTCTCTTAGCTTTTATCTTATTTTTCTTCTTTTTCTGGTTTTCGGAACGTAATTTATCACCATCTATAGAAAACCAGAACATAATTTAAAAAAAGAAATATTTAACTTTACTATTTAAAGTATAAATTAGTTCTAGTTGGCTAAACACAAGTATATTAGGCTTAAATGATGACATGTATGATTAAACAGCATACAAAAGGGAAGATGAAAATTAAAATTATTTTTAGAGGTTGTTTAGGCAGTCAAACGGGCGCAAACGTGCCCCGATTCAACTGCGTAAACGTGCCCCTCCGCCATGTTTGATTTTATATTAAATGTGCAACGTAATCCGTTAACTTTTCTTTGCTTGCAAATACATCACTTAATTAAGAAGAAACTGCTGTTTATTACTGTATAATTGTTTATGATAAATTCTACACTCTTTGCTAACAATAAGCATCAAAAGATATATAGCAAGATTTACTCGCCGTGTAAGAAAACAGATTTCATCCACCATCTGCAACACCACAGCTCTATTGACGCTCAAATTGTTGTGGAAGCGCCCGTTAGGTAGCAGCATCGACCTGACATGACTGGTGGCGCGCCCACTATAACCGGTTTTGAAATAATGTCACGGCGTAAACGTGCCCCATGCGTAAATGTGCCCCGGTCTACCCTACGTTTTTACTTTTAAGACCTGATGGATATTTATAACATTTTGTATTTGATTTGCCCTTAAAATGTTTGAATTATGTTCAAGCCAATTTTCCTGACAAACATTAATTTAGAAAACGATAATTTGGTTCTTATTGGCATAAAAGTGAATTAGTTTTGCTTACTCGTTGCCCGCGGTCTTAATGGTTATTGCTCCACTCCCAGTTTACAGGAGCGGCTCCGTCGCTCGCTCCATGACTTCATCTCGGCTCCGTTATTGTCAGCAGTCTGCAGTGCACGCCGGCGCCGCCTTTTGGGGATTTTTCCTTTAACTAAAACAAAGGGCAAAATATAATGTTTCAAACATGAGCTCTTTATAAACAATCGCTGCACTTTATTTATCGCCAAAAAGTGGTAAATTGGACGTCATGTTGAAGGTTGTACAATGATTTAATGAATGTGTAGTTAAAATTTTGATTTGGACTACAGTTTTAAAATACCTTAAAAATATGTACAAAATTAACGCTTTTTACTTGAACGTTTTGAACCATAAAATAAATATTTTTTTCAAACTGGACCTGTTAAAAAATTTTTTCCCTATTCCTTGCTAAATATAAGCAAGAAAATCATGTTCTAAAATCACGTCCAACTAATTGAAGGTGCCAAATTGCCAATTGAAGGTAATTTAGTAATTTTCTTCAAAACTAACATGCTGTAAAACAATTAACATATTATTATGGAACTAAAATCCTATGTATCGGAGGTGCAGCGAGGTCTTTCCCCATCATGCAGTTGGTGAAGAGATGAATTGATTGTTTCCCGTCAAATCAGACTGCATAACAAACCAAACATCAGAAAAATGAGCTATATGGCAGTTTCTAAGAAACAATCCGCTGAGGAGAAAATACGACAATAATGAAAACCCGCACTTATAAAATATTTCCGACGCAGTTAGATTTACAGTGCAGTTCAAATTTAATTAGGACTAAAGAAAGAGGACAAGTGCCTAAAATTTGAAACTTCTGGAAGATCTGAGTTTGCCATGATTGCTATAGTGGTCAATATTTATTTTTGTTTAACTTGTGTTTGTATTAATATTTTATAATCACAAACTCCGCCACATGCTTTTATTTGCTTCTGTTCTTTTGTTATTCAACTCATCTGTTAATCATCCAACTTAACTCTGATGTGAAGTAGGCCTTAATTCTCTTCTCACCAAACGGCGCAACCTTTTGAAGGAAAACTCGTTCTAACTCTTTCCCCGAAGCACCTAACGAACAAACAATAACGGCCGGATCGGCGCAGAGGCCGAACAGACCCGAGGCAGTAATAGTCGCAGGATGGCTTGTAGGTATTTGTCTAATTGGTGGCTGGCCGGTGGCCAATCTCATTAACGCTCCGGTCTAATTTACATACGTGGGAGCGCGGTTATCGCTTGACTCTGGCCACCGCAGCGCCGTAAATACGACCGACATCACACAGACACACCTCACACCACCACACGACTGCACACCACTCACCCGCCAGTAGCTGTTAATTACTCTTATTTGACATCACACTACATCTGTACGCTTCAACTTAGAAACTTTTTTAACTGTGTGGGGTAGTCATGAGGGTCTCTGGTGAGGTAATTTTATTTTGCGTTTCCATCTGCATCGTTCAACGCGTCTTTGGGTGCTTGACCAACTAAGGTCCCAATAAAAATTCCAATGTCAAGAATAATTTCCCTATTGTGATCATGTTCTTGTTTCCTCATTAAAGGAGTGATATACGGGGAGTAATAAACTCCTTGTAGATGCATATAAACACACATCGAGTCATAACATCATTCAGCATTGCAAGAGTTGTTAATTAGTTATGTTCGACATTCACACAGCATTTATGAAATTCTCAGCATTTCAGGATCTTTTAATTGGACGTGTTTGTCATTCACACATCATTTATGAACTTCAAGTTTAAATTTCCTAGACTGGTTTATATGAGGAATAGTGTATACCGCGAGGGTAGTTAAAAAGTGATTGTACTGTAGTAGAATTTCCAAGTGGGAGTGTTGAGTGCTAAAACATCAGGAGGCCAAAGTTCACAGTTCAAGTTTTATTTCTAATAATTTTTTCGCTGCTCTGATTAAATCCTCGTTTCCCTAATACATGAATTCCGTTCTCATAAGGTAACGGAGGATTGTTTAAGGTGATTGGCTAACCCAACTTCGTAAATCGAAACCCTTAAAAACTAACTCACTAACTAGGATATTCTTCATTGATTTTTATTTTCAGCTATTGGCGTTCTTGGTTTCGATTTGGAATCAGATTAATTATAGATTTGTTTAACAGATAAAGTAGACGAAGGAAGGAAGACCGGAATACCCGAGTCTAAAGACGTTTCTCTGTATAAATACGAACTACGTATTTGTTCTTACTTTAAATAACCTACCAATATTAGTTAGAATGGAGGTTGGTGTGTCTGGTAAAGGGCTGGGCTTTCAACGGAATTGTTGCCTGGCTGTAAACAACCCATTGAAAGTAATTATTTTCCTTCTAATCACATATCCTCCTCGTGTGTCTAATTAAAGCGGTTGTTTATGAACTGAACTGGAGAGTAGTGGAAGCCGGGACATGTGCGAACTACCGCGTCCCTTCAGGGCGAGATCGTATCGGGCCACTTAGTCAAAGAGCTCAGGGACTCAACAATACTCGGGACTAGCGGTTAATTAACCAGGTAATTGTCGAGGAAATGACGACTTTCTCCTCCAAACCCGCACAAGCCGCTAAATCGTAATGAGTCTAATTCGTTCCGGCATTTTACCCGGCCTTTCTGCAAACATCGACCACTCCAGCGGATCACCTCGATCCAACTGTCGATCTAAAATACAGTCAAGCTAAACCACATAAGGCCTCTCATGAAACCTGTGAGCCTGTCAACGAAACGAGTCTAATACAATCTAAGTTACTGTTTAGAAAAGCTCTCAGTAAAGGTTGATCCGTTGATCGTGTGAGAAAAACCAATCGGTGCCAATAAAGGTGACAACTATTACAACACGGATAGAAAGCGCCGCCTTGTTACTGTCATTGTATCTATCTGATAAGGCTCTCGTTGCGGTGCCTGCAATAACAATATGCTGTTTGTATGAGATTGATGGGAAGCTATCAAATTATCAAAAATTTTCTAGTCGATATTAAATTAATGTATGGCTTTTAAATATGTTTAGCACCAAATTTTAAGTCATTTTAATGATTATGCCTGGTAATCATATAAGTTTACCTTTTTTTTAAAAGACCATCGCAACCAAATACGGTATTAGCCTACTGTCTATTGCATTATGTTTTAGTAATGAATGATACAACAGAAGGTACCTCAGTTAGTTCAAGGGTCTTACTTTGTTTAGTTGTGACAACTTATATAATATAAATATTAAATCGAAAACTAAGTCAAATTGATCAAATGAACAAATAGTATTTGACAAGTTTATAAAATTATTAAGGGTAATCAAGTTTTACCTCTTTTAGAATCTAGACTTGAGATGTGTATAATGTAAAATAAACAGAATCCAAATCACTGAAAAGTTTTTCTACATACGTCTAGGTTTCTATCCTATTCCCGTTTGCTACATACTTTACACGTCACGTTACGTCACACCACGTCACGTCACGTCGCGTCCACTTACGGCCAATTCGGCGATTCCGGAGGAGGTATATATCGATGCGAATATACATATTCGCATCGATTCACAACGGTTCACACCGATTCGCATTTTCTAGTTTGTATAAGAGCCGAATGGCCGAGTGGACGTCGGTGTAATCTATACATACACGTCACGTCGCGTCACGTCGCGTCGCGTCCCAATTCGGCCGATTCGGCCGTGTATGCTCTTCAGAGCATTCGAGTCGGGTCGTGACGTGACTTGACGTGTATGTATAGCCGGTTCAATTAGATTACGCAGGTTTCATTCACATCAAATATCAAAAATGGACGCTACACGACGTGACGTGACGTGACGTGTATGTGTAACAGCACCTTTAGGGCTCCGACCGTTTCAATGATAAACTTAAAAGGAGAATATGAGTAAACAAATTGAAATGAAAACAGCTGTAAATAATTTGTCTTAATTGAACATAAGCATGAACAGTATAACTTACGCCAATTCTTGGGCCCCAGTGCGGTGGATGCGCGGTAGCAAAAACGGCTAGTGCGCATGCGCGACAACGCCCCGCTAGAGCGCAGCACTGTCATTCTGCTCTCAGCCGTCAACAATAGCGTGTCACTACATGTCATCCTAAAAACATTGACCGACGGAACATTGACTCTTACTGGCGATAATGATCCGTTTTAATTCTATTCAATAATATAAAATATTTCATTAGTATTTATTGAAGCGTCTAGTTACTCTGAACAACGATTGACAGAGAACAAGTAACTATGTGCGAGCTGCCGAATGTACACAGCCAGGCTAGTACAATGTAGCCGCCACTGCCGCTACTTCTCCCGTCTCCTCCCAGCCTACCCACTCCCCACCCCATGCGCGGACTGGGCCCCAAGAATTGGCGCCAGCTATACGTTCTGACTATTTTAGTACAGACCAAAATACAAATTGATTATTAATAATGCCATCTGGCTCGTGAAAAGGACTGGTGGAAATAACAGTTATTTAAAAATTGGTTCATCCTTTGTTGGATGCTTAGACTTACCAGTATGGGGATGTTATAACAAAATATTTTATGTCACAATGTATATATTTGATCGGTTCCTGAAGAGATGTAGCCGCTGATGACTTGGCCACCTCCCCGGGGTGTGAGCTCCGAGGCGGGTCTGCCCCACGCCGACACCGACATCGATCATCACTAGCGCTCCTGGCGATGCAGGGCTGAACCTCGGCCAGCCTCCCATCCGATTACGTTTAACGGTTCTGTTCAGCAATGCTTAGTCTGTGAAAATGATGCTTCCACTGCATGTTAATATTGTTTCCTAGACTATTATTGTTAAAACGAAAACGTTTTGACAGTACCATTTTAAAGCATAACAAAGCACCTGGGAAAATATAATTACCTAGTGATTGAAATACTTACCAAACAATGGAGGTGAAGACAGTAAATCGACAATATAAATTTGTACTGAAAACATTTAGATAGGTAAAACAATCATGTCTTCATCCGACGACCTGTAATAACTTTTCATACCCACTTGTAAAAAGCGAGAAAGTTATAAAGTTGTAAAGTTATAAAGTTATAACGTAAAGTTGTAAAGTTGTAAATTATAAAGTTATACAGTTGGTGCATCTACATATTTTCAAAACCAAAGTGTTGCGTTACGGTAAAGACATTTAAAAGATGCAGACTGCGTTTAGAGTAACGGAGAGCTGTTTGACTTTAGGATTACAGCAGAGAGATTCCCCGTCGTTTTTATACGGCGGCGAACATTGCATAAATTAACGCTGTAATAAACCAACAGGCATTCGCTAATTGAGAATAAAACATGAAACAGATGAGCTGTAAATTATTTGAGTTATAGCTCGTAATATAATTGGAAAACTCTGATCTTAGCATGGGCTTAAAAGAGTGAGTGCATGACCTCTGAATTAAGTAATCAGGAGCCCTAAAGTTTGACGTTAATTGAAAAGATAGACATTTTTAGGAAGAAAGAAGAACTGCGTTACTTGATTTATCACCATCTATCCCCTTTTAATACTACAGTCTTTACGTTACGAAAAGCCAGGGGTTGCCATAATGAATCGGGTGGTGATTTTATTTTAGAGATTGCAGCGAAGAATTTCACCACATCACAAACGTAACTTTGAATCTAAGTGTGACATAAAGTTAGAGGGTACTAATAACAATAATAAAAATAATATTCAGTGTTTTATCAGTACATATCCCATCAACAAGGACAATCATTAGGAGTCGATGGGTAATATTTTTCACACCTCCGTTTTCTTGAATCTGCTCATGTAAATTCAAGCGAAGGCGGGTATGACAATTATCATTCGTCGATGAGTTTGCATAGAATTAGTGTTTATAGATTCAGTGAATATTGAAACTGTATCCTTTTTTATAAAAATACTGATTAATATTTTCATTATTAGTATTAACACCCTCAACCGTGATATTGCGCAGATGCCATGTTACGTTTATAATGTGATAGCGTTCTTCGTTGCAATCCCTAGAAAAGAGATCCGCAGCTCACCACGATGCTCGACTCGGTGTGATGAAGCTCTTTTCTTCACCGAAATGCCGAGTAATCATTGTCCCCTATATCTTTCAGGATGTACTCCCATTTTCAGGAATTTTTGTACTATCCATTGAGTTGGAATGAGGTTTGAAATTTATCAGTTGTAGACTAGTAGGAGTGGGAAGAAACTTTCCGTCGTATTACAAATTTAACAAAGACCTATTTGAGGGTGGCGTCGGGTAGGATGAGAGAAGAAAGGCAGAACTTGACGTCTGCTGCTCCTTCTGCCAGCAGAGCCTCGCTCAGCCAGGGCCCCGGGAAGGTGGGCGGGTCGCTGGGTGGTCGCAACACGGTAGCCGAGCTAAGACTGCTACACCTTCCTGCCAGCGGAGCCTCGCTCAGCCAGGGCCCCGGGAAGGTGTTCGGGTCGCTGGGTGGTCGCAACACGGTAGCCGAGCTAAGACTGCTACACCTTCCTGCCAGCGGAGCCTCGCTCAGCCAGGGCCGCGGGAAGGTGGGCGGGTCGCTGGGTGGTCGCAACACGGTAGCCGAGCTAAGACTGCTACACCTTCCTGCCAGCGGAGCCTCGCTCAGCCAGGGCCCCGGGAAGGTGTTCGGGTCGGTGGGTGGTCGCAACACGGTAGCCGAGCTAAGACTGCTACACCTTCCTGCCAGCGGAGCCTCGCTCAGCCAGAGCCCCGGGAAGGTGGGCGGGTCGCTGGGTGGCCGCAACACGGTAGCCGAGCTAAGCCTGCTGCTCCTTCTGCCAGCAGAGCCTCGCTCAGCCAGAGCCCCGGGAAGGTGGGCGGGTCGCTGGGTGGTCGCAACACGGTAGCCGAGCTAAGACTGCTACACCTTCCTGCCAGCGGAGCCTCGCTCAGCCAGGGCCCCGGGAAGGTGTTCGGGTCGCTGGGTGGTCGCAACACGGTAGCCGAGCTAAGACTGCTACACCTTCCTGCCAGCGGAGCCTCGCTCAGCCAGAGCCCCGGGAAGGTGGGCGGGTCGCTGGGTGGCCGCAACACGAAAGCCGAGATAAGCCTGTTGCTCCTTCTGCCAGCAGAGCCTCGCTCAGCCAGGGCCCCGAGAAGGTGTTCGGGTCGCTGGGTGGTCGCAACACGGTAGCCGAGCTAAGACTGCTACACCTTCCTGCCAGCGGAGCCTCGCTCAGCCAGAGCCCCGGGAAGGTGGGCGGGTCGCTGGGTGGCCGCAACACGGTAGCCGAGCTAAGCCTGCTGCTCCTTCTGCCAGCAGAGCCTCGCTCAGCCAGAGCCGCGGGAAGGTGTTCGGGTCGCTGGGTGGTCGCAACACGGTAGCCGAGCTAAGACTGCTACACCTTCCTGCCAGCGGAGCCTCGCTCAGCCAGAGCCCCGGGAAGGTGGGCGGGTCGCTGGGTGGCCGCAACACGAAAGCCGAGATAAGCCTGATGCTCCTTCTGCCAGCAGAGCCTCGCTCAGCCAGGGCCCCGGGAAGGTGTTCGGGTCGCTGGGTGGTCGCAACACGGTAGCCGAGCTAAGACTGCTACACCTTCCTGCCAGCGGAGCCTCGCTCAGCCAGAGCCCCGGGAAGGTGGGCGGGTCGCTGGGTGGCCGCAACACGGTAGCCGAGCTAAGCCTGCTGCTCCTTCTGCCAGCAGAGCCTCGCTCAGCCAGAGCCGCGGGAAGGTGGGCGGGTCGCTGGGTGGCCGCAACACGGTAGCCGAGCTAAGCCTGCTGCTCCTTCTGCCAGCAGAGCCTCGCTCAGCCAGAGCCCCGGGAAGGTGGGCGGGTCGCTGGGTGGTCGCAATACGGTAGCCGAGCTAAGCCTGCTGCTCCTTCTGCCAGCAGAGCCTCGCTCAGCCAGGGCCCCGGGAAGGTGGGCGGGTCGCTGGGTGGCCGCAACTCGGTAGCTGAGCTAAGCCTGCTGCTCCTTCTGCCAGCAGAGCCTCGCTCAGCCATGGCCCCGGGAAGGTGGTCGGGTCGCTGGGTGGTCGCAACACGGTAGCCGAGCTAAGCCTGCTGCTCCTTCCTGCCAGCAGAGCCTCGCTCAGCCAGGGCCCCGGGAAGGTGGGCGGGTCGCTGGGTGGTCGCAACACGGTAGCCGAGCTAAGCCTGCTGCTCCTTCTGCCAGCAGAGCCTCGCTCAGCCAGGGCCCAAGGAAGGTGGTCGGGTCGCTGGGTGGTCGCAATACGGTAGCCGAGCTATGCCTGCTGCACCTTCCTGCCAGCAGAGCCTCGCTCAGCCAGAGCCCCAGGAAGGTGGGCGGGTCGCTGGGTGGCCGCAACACGGTAGCCGAGCTAAGCCTGCTGCTCCTTCTGCTAGCAGAGCCTCGCTCAGCCAGGGCCCCGGGAAGGTGGGCGGGTCGCTGGGTGGTCGCAACACGGTAGCCGAGCTAAGCCTGCTACACCTTCCTGCCAGCGGAGCCTCGCTCAGCCAGAGCCCCGGGAAGGTGGGCGGTCGCTGGGTGGTCGCAACACGGTAGCCGAGCTAAGCCTGCTGCACCTCTCTGCCAGCAGAGCCTCGCTCAGCCAGGGCCCCGGGAAGGTAGGCGGGTCGCTGGGGGGCCGCAACACGGTAGCCGAGCTAAGCCTGCTGCACCTTCCTGCCAGCAGAGCCTCGCTCAGCCAGAGCCCTGGGAAGGTGGGCGGGTCGCTGGGTGGTCGCAACACGGTAGCCGAGCTAAGCCTGCTGCACCTCCCTGCCAGCAGAGCCTCGCTCAGCCAGGGCCCCGGGAAGGTGGGCGGGTCGCTGGGTGGTCGCAACACGGTAGCCGAGCTAAGCCTGCTGCACCTCTCTGCCAGCAGAGTCTCGCTCAGCCAGGGCCCCGGGAAGGTGGGCGGGTCGCTGGGTGGCCGCAACACGGTAGCCGAGCTAAGCCTGCTGCGCCTCCCTGCCAGCAGAGTCTCGCTCAGCCAGGGCCCTGGGAAGGTGGGCGGGTCGCTGGGTGGCCGCAACACGGTAGCCGAGCTAAGCCTGCTGCACCTTCCTGCCAGCAGAGCCTCGCTCAGCCAGGACCCCGGGAAGGTGGGCGGGTCGCTGGGTGGCCGCAACACGGTAGCCGAGCTAAGCCTGCTGCACCTCTCTGCCAGCAGAGCCTCGCTCAGCCAGAGCCCCGGGAAGGTGGGCGGGTCGCTGGGTGGTCGCAACACGGTAGCCGAGCTAAGCCTGCTGCACCTCTCTGCCAGCAGAGCCTCGCTCAGCCAGAGCCCCGGGAAGGTGGGCGGGTCGCTGGGTGGCCGCAACACGGTAGCCGAGCTATTAAGATATCGCGGTCCACCGCCGGACCGGCTACTGGTTTTATTCGTTCATTAAGAGCCCTTACACCGCTTAATTGGGTCCGCATCTATTATTGATATTTCCAGCCGCACCCTCGGCTCTTATCCTGATTTATAATGAGTCTTAAATTGAATCTAATTTTCTTCCCACTCCAGTGTGTGGCCAAGCCCGTTTATTGCCACCTAACAATTCTGAACGTTGAAATCCAACTTGGCCGTAGTTGCTTCGGTAGACGTGCTGATAGCCCAGAGTTCTTACATGAATGAGAGGGAAGATGTCAAATTAGAAAAACATTATCAAATGAAGATTAATTGCACGAAAAAGAAAATAAGAAGAGCTGTCTTAATGTTTCATTCAAGACTAGTTGTTGAATTACTTTCTCAGGAAGTTTCTAATAGGAAAATAAGGCTTTGTCCCTGAACTATCCTTTTTATTAGTGTCAATAACAAGTGTTTTGTAAATGGCCCCCTAATAATCTTGTGGTAATCTATTAGAAGTTTGAGCCGTGCACTCAGAGATGTTTGGCCATCTTAGTGCTCGATTTGTCAGTTTTGTGCGGATGTATTTTTCTCTTAAAATTTATTTGTCTGTTGATAGCATCGATGTAAATAACTTATTTACATCGATAGTTGATAGCAATATAATTTTTACCCTTCTGAAAACGGTTTGTGATATTAAGTTTTATGAGGAGAAGAGCTCAGGATTCTTGACCCTTGGACTTCTCCTGTGTATTAAAACATTAATGCTATAGAAACACGTAGGCTTGAATGAACTCATTAAAAGTAAATGAATTAAATTATTGTGATCCCACCAAATCTAAGTTTTGTTTGAAATCTGAAATTATTATACAAACAATTCTAAGCAAAAAACATCAGACATTTACACTTTGGACGTTTTCTTCCCTGGAAATGATATAGCTACTGAACTGAACAAGTCTGCAAAAGAATATTGAGTAAATTAGGTAAAGTCCTAATAATACAAAATACTTTCAAACAACCAGGATGAAATATAAAGTTTATTTATTTGGTACACATGGAAAACATTGAAAAGCTGTCAGTTTTGTCCGAACTATTTAGGATAGTCGGCAAACCCTAGGGCTCAGCAACAATACATAGTAGCCTCTTAATTTTTCAAAATTTCTCATGTCGATAAAATGGTCATAAGCTAATCAAATGGAAGAATTTGTTTAGTTTTGAAGGACCATATCTGCAGATCTATGAAAGCTACATAGCTGCAAAAGCACTTAAGTAAAGAATATAATCTTCTTTAAATTTGTAATTTGATAAGTTTCTGTAAGATGCATAGTTTTAAAATTATGTATCGAAATTCGAAAAAAAATTAGGCCTATTAGAAAGTGGCGTTCCCTGTGGTGACCCGGGGAAGCACGAGATCGAAAACTTTGATTTCATGGTATTAGTTCGACACTGACATCATATACGAAAATCTCATCTACCCGACCTTTTGCACAGCACCCCGATATTTTCGTACGTATTTACTGGACCATGAATGAGCGATAATATTATGGGAGAGTTTAAAGACTAGAACATACTACGTCTAACAAAGCTCGAAACTCCTGTAATAAAAGTATCTCTAGGAAATAATTTGTTTTTAAATATAACTTGAAAAAGAATAATAAGTTTTTAAAACGGTTTTTAATTAACGTGAGATTCTAGCTTGTAATGATGTTTCACAATGCTATATTTAAATTTGGATAAAATATTACATCCAATATGGCGGATCTAAGATGGCGGCAGGAAACGATTATCATGTCAAAGAAAAGCTCTTACCACCCGTTAATTATTAGCAGTGGTATTATAGCACAAAAGCCAATTTAAATATCACATATGGCATTAATTTCATAAATGTTTTATGCTTTTGACCTCATCTTGAACGCCATCTTTAAATTGAGGCACTTCCGGTGGTCGAACTTTGCTTAACTTTTAGTATGTTTTGAAGCACATAAAATATGACAGAAAAACGCAGAACTCTCTTTCATTATTTTTTATGGGGCATAATATATCCCTCTTTAACTACCATAATTAAACTCATTAAAAAAGAAACATTTTTACATGGGGTTAAAACATGGGGTTTATCCCTAATCTTAGGCCGAAACTAATTGTAAATTTTACTTCTTAGGTTCCACAGTTCAATGTTAAACATAAAAAAGTTTCCTCCTCAAATCAGCTTTCGAATGTTAAAAAGATATTGAAATCGGTCCTTTGTGGGTCAAGATACGAAGGATATACTTCAATAATGCGGCGGCCCACGGCGGTCATCTTTAATGACCGCCATTTTGGTGTTGGCCAAGGATTTTGAAGTGGCTCTTCGACCGAAAAGTTTCCTTTTGATATCAACTATGATCACAGAAAGTGCCATACTCCAATCAATAAGTGCAGGTTTTTTTTGTGGGTAGCCACTGTACTAATACCGTGTTTCCAGCTTTCAAACTGCAAATTGCCAGGAGACTCGGCGAGAAATTTTGGCCACCAAAAGAAACATTATAGGCCTGCAAGCCCTGAGTTTTAGAATATTTTTTAGACAACTTCAGACCAAGGACAACAGCTTCCAAATGAAAGTGCCTTGGAATGACTTTGGGCTGGCAATCGAAATCACACCTGCAGCTGGCATGTGATAAACAAAGTGGTCCAGCGGATGGAGCACCTCAAGGTTGCGAACAGACGCCATCCAAAGTATCAAGAATTCTCCGAACTGCAAGACCATAAGAATTTATAATACATTCAAAATTATCTTCCTATAAATATGATGAAATTTATTGAATTAATTTATATGTATTAGATGAAATTTGATGATTTAATTGTCATGACCGATTTTTATTTGGTTTAATAAATTAAACTCCACTGGTGTCTTAAGTGTTTAATATTTATTCGCCTATTCGAAGAATGAAGTTATAATGTAATAAAACAATATTAAAGAGAATCGTTGGAATGATAGCAAGTGCTTGATAAGTTTACCTTTTATAGTATCGGGAAATGTGTCACCGCGCGTTTCCCACAAGAAGCAAATCAACCCGCGAGGACATTCTGCGAACCTTCGATTGCGTTCGAATAGTCAACCCAAATACGTTCACTCGGATATACTGTATCTACAACAGAATCAGTAGGAATTCGATGAACTACTTTTTAGCTATCTAACGCAATTAAATTAGCGGAAACCGCTCACTATCGTCGGCGGAAAAAGTGGCGCTCATTTAGAGCTAGATGGCGCGATAAGGCATAAATACATCGAGAGGTCGAAGTGCGTTCCTCTGTAGATTTATTCCTTTTAAACGGCGGCTCGGCAAAGCCAATTAGTGGACAATCGCTGGAGAACATCCGATCAGTTGTAAATGGCGAGTTGCGCTTTGAAATAATGGCCGCCTTAATGAGAGAACGGAGAGCGTGCAAGGCATACGCGGCTAGACAATGACGAGATACACGCCCGCACACGCGCACGCTCGCACAGCCGCGTCTGGACGAGCAGAGGCATGGAATCTGGCGATGCGGTCATTCAGTTGTTGTACCTGCGTTATTTATATCGACCGACGCGAAGAAGTCGATAGATGTAAAACTTGATTCCATCGATATCAATGCAAAATCTGAATAGCCTGATGCAGTCTTAAAATTACTCTAAAATTTAGAATGTGCACGTCGTTTTGAGAACTCATTGCATCAATTAACCTCGGCATGTGTTATAGGTAAACTCAAAAATAAGATTTTATACTTATCTACTTATCTATATACTTATCTATATACTTACTATTTTATATTTATATATATATTTTTTCATGTTTGACTGTAGAATTGTTGTGACCATAGCTTTATATTTAAATCTTTGAACAATCTATACCACTGTTGATATTGTAGTTTTCAGACTCTGTACATACTATTCGTGCATGTTATTGTTGGCGTCAAGAGGTTCGAAATTGGGCACATAACTTAAAACTCATTAAGTTGCAATGGATTTAGCAGATTAGTTCCGATATAAATAGTACTAATGAGGGCATAATCCCTTTGAAACAGAACACCTGTTGGATTCAGTTTCAATAAGAAAGTCTAGTAATAACTAAGTATTTTCCGGGATCTAAAGTTGCAGGGATTATCGGGGTATTAGGGTTTAACTCTGTCAGGTGCAACCCATGCGAATAACTGAGAGTAGAGCCAGTATAGTGGTCTCTGGCCAATGATCACATAGTCACATTGTTACATCCTTAAAAGCATTAAATTAAAATCACTTAATTTCAAGCAGACTTAACATTTTATTTTGGGCACAGCCCGAATTCCATTTCTTTGTACCGCAAGACGGGCTCATTGTTTACAGCTGACTTTCTCCTGTTTCCTTCCTTCGTTTACCTTATCAGTATACCTTTTAACGTGTAATTTATAAATAGGTAGACAATGGGTTTGGTCTTAGAATTTCAATTTTAAAAGATCAAATCCTTTATAAAAATTTTTTACTAGACTTTTTGGACGATATTCCAGTTCAACCAAAGGGTTATTCGATGCTTACTAGACGCGTCACTGTTCTACATCCAATACTTCCCATTAAAAAAATTACATATAGAGGCCACACTGATTTGATAGGAAGATCCCAACAAGGCGATTCAATTCTACAAAAAGGTTAAAATGAAAATTTTGACCAGGCTTTCTCTGTTGTTGTTTTATTGAATAAGTGGGTTTTACAATGTCGCGAGCCAATTTCTCGAGCCAATGGCCATTATATTTTGATTTGTCATATTATTGAATAATATGTATGTAGCCTACTGGATGAAGTAGGGGGATGTGTTGGTCCAAGTTCCTGGTTCTGAGTACAATTATAGAGGACTTTTCATTTTAAGGACAATCAATTAAATATTAAAATGCGGTACAGAATGAAAGATTTGATACGCAGTTGTCTTGTGTATAATTGACTCGGAGATGTGTTGGTTGTCTGACGCACAAAACATTTTTCCTACAACCGCGCGTAAAGTGTCAGTTTACGCGCCGAAAACCAATCGTAAAACAGCTGTTTCCTGAGGAGCGATCGATAATGTCTTTGAGTCTTTGGAGCGAGCGCAAAAGTTTTTCGCGCTCGCCACGTGATTACTTTCACGCTAGCCAGCTGATTTTGTATTGCTACTCGACGCGCTACAGCGCTCTCATCCGCTTCCGTCTGGGCTTGACTTTTTTATAACCTCAAACTGACGCATTCAGCTACAATGGACATGAGTAACTGTGATTGTATTTATCGTGTGGAAAAATAAAACTGCAGTTGTAGGAAAAATTTAGTATGTATTTCGCGTGTGAAGCGTCTTTCTCGCTTTCGATAAAAATACCGCGCTCCGCTACGCGTCGCGCGGTATTTGATTAGCTCAAGCGAGAAAGACCTACTTTACGCTCTTAATACATAAATCATACATTCGTTATACTGCTTCAAAAACAGATGTTTTTAATGCATGTTTTCCGGACCTAAATACACTCTTTTTATTCCTAGGAATTAAAAGCTGATGTACTCGATACCAGCTGACTCTTTATAGTCCTAGGACTATAAAAGTCAAAAAGTGCCGAGCACGTCGTAATAATCGAACAATATTCATTCGATTACAAATAATCGAAACATTCATCGTTATTATCGAAACATTCATTGTTGTCAGTTTAATCAATTTGTGACACTCGCTCATTTCACCAATCGATTATTACATGCGTTCGATACGTCGATAGTTGTTCATTGTTGTCAGTCTACCCCACAGTAACTTGAACATCTATACGGTAAGTATCATAAACAATATGTGCAGTAGACCAGCCAATCAGCAACCGTTCTGCTGGTCGGTGGTGCGCACCAGCGACGGGACTACTTTTACACTTATTATTGCGCAAGTCGACGCACCAGCAAGTCTCACTGCAAGCCAAATTAGCACCAACCACAGACAGCTGATTTATTATTATAACATGTTTCTTAAGCTTCTAACTCATCTTTTATTTCAAGGTTAAATATTTATTTGTTAACAAATGAAGGCTATGTTTCATTCTAGTAATGAAAAATCTCACGAGATTTGGCGTAGTTTCACGAGATTTGTACGTGAACTTGCTGAATCTTCTTTCAAGTGTTAGACTACCATGACGTCACATCTTTTTCTTACTCTCACCTGCGCAAGATACCTACCGTATAAAGATTCTAGGTACTGTGGTCTACCCTAACACAAATGAAACAGACAATCAGCTGATTGCTTCAAATAGCAAGAACAAGACGGTGGCATCTTTTGAAGGCATCTTTAAAGGTAAACAAGCTGTAACATTTTGGTTTTCTTAAGTAGTTTACGTGTTGTATTGAGCAATATAACGAAAAATATAGTTCACCACACGGACCTAAAGCTGCTTTTCGTTACTCGGTCATTTTTCAACCTCGGCTTACAACCTCGGTTGTAAAACTTGACCTTGTACGAAAAGCGTCACTTTAGGTCCTTGTAATGAAATATACTATAAGATTAGGCTAAAGAACAGAAAAATAACATGTATCGTTTTCTTTTATTTATTTTTTATCTTTATTTTATTTTATTCTTAACTATTTTTATTTATTTTTTTATCTTTATTCTCTGTGGCTAAGGTAATTTGGAGTCGGCCTCGCGGCCGATGGATGAACTAGTGAACTCCGCACTGATCTTGAAAGAAAGTAGTGCGGCACTACATAAACCGCGTCTTTTAGCATTACGGTCTTATAATGAGTATATATATATATTTTCACTTTAATTGTTAAAGTCAGCGTTAAAGTAGAGTTTTATAGACTGATCCAGTCGTTTTCCACTTGTACTTGTGTCCACACACCGATATGTATGCAGTAATATTCCTCCGCGGGGTCGCCGTCCACGCGCCTGTCAGTCTCGGCTGTGGTGAAAACATAAGTTAAACTCTTGAGTTAACCGGCTTTGAACTCCAACCATTTAGAAAATAAAATCAAAAGTAAAATTCTTTTCTTTTGGTAATGAATTTTCTACCGGCTATAACGATATTCAAATGGGGATTGTTAAACACACAGATGGCAATATCAGAAACCCATGCAGTGGCAAATGAGATAAATTCCTCTTTTTACAGGTACTCGCACAAAAAAATAAAACTACTGAAATCATAACTCTTTAAAAAATGATAATGAACAGGATGTATCAAATTAAACGAGCGATTTCTCTGTTACCATCTTTTTCAAAGATATTTGAGCGAGCTATGAGTCTTTGGTATTTGGTTTCATCTATTTTAAATTTATTGTATAATATTAGTCTAGCCCCCCTCCCTTAAGTTAATTTTCTTAGCAAAAACCTGCATACTCATCCCTCGTTATTCTTAAGCAGAGAGTTGTCATGTATGGCTCATGTTAAGTTATAATATTATTTTTTATAATTGAAATTCTCTGATTATGCAGTTTTTCTTCATCGCGACGGGGACATTTAATTTTTTTTAAGGTGGTTACCCCAAAGCCTCTCCTAAATAAAAAAAAATTGTCCATGGTTTTTACGATAAAGTCTGAAATTTGGCAGCTTACAAACCTTAGATCGAATACTGGTGTTAATTCAAAGTACTATGGTTAAGCAAGTAGTCGGTACGTTGTGAACTTTCTCACAAGTAGCATTTTCTTAAGAAAATAAACAAGCATATTTTTTTACAGGATGTCTCATGTTAAGTTGAGGCAAAAGGCTACCCGACAGGTCCAAACACACCAGCCTGAGGAGAGACTGATTATAAGAATCTATGCCTGAATATGAGTGTTATCACTACTTTAGAGGTGTTTGGTACATTAATTTCTGATGTACAAAACATTCATTTGTCAAACTATTTAACTATCATTAATATAAACGAATTATTAATCTCTGAGCTATCTTTTACAACTTTTTAACCTAATAAAATGGAACCGATTATTGCCGTTCGAGAGCGATTTTTGGTTGTTATTTTTATTTCGGCTTACCACTCCAAAATAATAAAATAAGCTCTATGTGTAACAAATGACAATTAGCCAAGCTATTAAAAATATGTCAAAATAAACATTTACATTTATTATTCGGTAGATAAGGATTTCGTCAATTTGCAAACCTGCGCATACAAACCCTAAAAAGTCGTCTATTTAAAAGGACCCTGCCCACCTAAAAGCCGCGTTTACACTAAGCAAATTGTTTTTAAACATTTTTTGTACAATCAAATGTAGATATTGGTTTGAACATGTTAAAAAATGCTTTGAAAATTATTAAAAGCAGTCGAACAAGCGTGTTTTACAACCAAAAATAGGATTTTACAATACGTTGCAGGTGTCTTGAGCCGTGTTGAAAAGATCAAAGGAAATTTTGTTTTATAAACTTTTGTTGAAGCCTACCACATTTTTACAAATAAAACCTGTAAAAAACACGTTTTTACAAACAAATATTTACAAAACAAGTTGTGTAATGTAAACGGCTTAGCATAGATCTCAGAGAATGTGAAGAAACAACGAAACTACAATACCGGGAGAAAAAATAAATTAGAATAAATCACCAATAAATATAATCATAATCATTGGTTTTTACTCTTACATTACTCTACCAATTGTTTCTATATTACATTGGTTTTCCACCCGAGTCAAGGTGAACACCGGAAGACATGAACATTACACGTCTCTGCCAAGAATTTGTCTTTGTCCCCACAATTCCTGGCACTGCATTCAATTGCGATGCATTTATTGAGATTTGTTGTAACGACGACCGATTATTACCATTAACTTTAAAGATTTTTAGTGTAATGACTGCTTCATCGTTATCTTGGCAACATATAAAATCCAATACACTTTTTCAATTTTTATTAATATCTTTTTTTATGAGTTTTTTTCCTTTTTTTAGATTTAACAGTTATCTTAAAACTATGCATCCTATAGAAACCTCTCAGTTTATAACATTAAATAAAATTAATTTTTCCCTACAGTTTGGGTGTTTTTGCAGGTCTATAGCTTTTTTGGATCCTGAGAAATGAGTTTTGGAAACTAACAAATTAGTTTTTTTGTGTTTCGTGTGCCATACTGCTTAAGTTGGCACCCCAAAATTTTGACCCAAATTAAAGGAAAAATCACCAAGTTTTTGGTAAAAGTAAGGTTTTAATCATAAACTGAGAGGTGTCTGTTGGATGCTTAGTTTTCAACATAACTGCTAAATCTAATATAAAAAAGAAACTCATTAAAACGTGATTTTTAATCACTACTGGTGCACAGGGAAAATTTAATTTTTTGTCTTATGTTTACCATGAGCCCAAAGTGACATTCATAAAAAATATCTGGCTTAAAAAAAACACTTGGTGAGTTTGCCTATCATTTAATATATAATCTGAGTCAATCTACTTCTACTCTTATAATAATTCAGTTTAGTCCAACCTTCAGACAACTAAATCTCCAGTTCTATCAGGCCGATTTTATTAATTAATGGGTCATTGGAAAGCTCTCGCCCTGTAGATTGTCAAATAATTATGAAAGTTCGTTTTTGTTTGGATTTATGGTGAAAAAGTAAAAACACATGTTTTCCATAAGAAATGCATTAAAAACGGGTTTTTTCACATTTTTTATTTCGAGGCAAATTTTGGTTGGCTTTATTGAGTATTTTCAAGAAATGCCAGATTGACTTCTGTAGGAAATTTAATTGTCTTTCAGAATATCACCTTCCACTTTAGCCGATTTCTGCACCATTTAAAAGTTATTTGCAAAAAACCCAAGCAACCTCCGAATTTATAGTGGTGAGAAAATACTGAATTAGAGTAATTTTTGTTAAACTTTGTACAACTAAATCTAGAGTTCTACCGGAAAGATTTTAATAATTAACAGGCCGGTGGAAAGCTCCATCCATGTAGATTTGCAAATAATTATGAAAGTTAGATTTTTTAAAGATTTATGATGGAAACGTAACAACACAAATTTGCTATAAGAAATAGATTTAAAAAAACAGCATTTTAAGTTTCTTTTTATAGCCGGGTTTTGGGTGTCCATTATCAGTATTTTCAAGAAATGCATAGCACCAAATTGTAGGAAATTTTATTCTCTTTCAGAATATTACCTTCCACTTTACCCGATTTCTGCACCATTTAAAAGTTATTTGCAAAAACCTATGCAACCTCCGAATTTATAGTGGTGAGAAAATACTCAATTAGAGATCTTTTTCTTAAACTTTGTACAACTAAATCTAAAGTTCTACCGGACAGATTTTAATAATTAACAGGTCGTTGGAAAGCTCCATCCATGTAGATTTGCAAAAAATTATGAAAGTTAGATTTTTTAAAGATTTATGGTGGAAACTTAACAACACAAATTTTCTATAAGAAATAGATTTTAAAAAACCGTTTTTTTAAAGTTTCTTTTTGTAGCCAGGTTTTGGCTGTCCATTATCAGTATTTTTAAGAAATGCATAGTACCAAATTGTAGGAAATTTTATTCTCTGTCAGAATATTACCTTCCACTTTAGCCAATTTCTTCACCGTTTAAAAGTTATTTGCAAAAAAGCTAAGCAACCTCAGAATTAATAGGTAGTGAGAAAATATTGAGTTAGAGATATTTTTTAACTATGTACAACTAAATCTACAGTTCTATACGAAACTTTCTCCTTCTAGATTTGCAAATAATAAAAAAACCTGATTTTTTCAAGATTTATGGAGAAAATTTGTATATACCCATATAAAAAAAATACATAAAGACAGGGGTTTTAAGTTCCTTTGCAGCCAAGTTTTGGATGCCAGTTATTAGTATTTTCAAGAAATTAATCTCGATGTCTTTTGGGAAATTTTATTCTCTTTCAGAATATTACCTTCCACTTTGGTCGATTTTTTCAGCATTTTAAAGTTATTTGCAAAAACGCTAAAAAACCTCCGAATTTATAGTGGTGAGAAAATACACTGAGCTAGAGATTTTTTGCAAACCTTTGTACAACTGAATCTACAGTTCTACCAGAGAGATTTTAATATGCGGTCGTTGGAAAGCTTTCTCCCAGTAGATTTACAAATAATTCTGGTAATTTAACTTTTATAAGATTTATGGTGGAAAAGTTAAAAAAAAAACATGTTTTCTATAGGAAATACATTAACAGCTGATCATCTGATCATGTTTTTTCAAAACAATTTTATTTAAAAAAAATCTAATTATCTTTCTGGCATTTCACAAGAAAACCCCATATACTATGTACTATTTTTCTAGAGACCGTTGTATTCAACCACAACGGGCATTGAAGCTAGTATGATTTATAAATTACAATTTATAGAGGTCATCACATTTAGGGGATTCTTTTACGGACACCCGGTATATACCAGCGAGGAGGTATATACATATTCTATTAGCAAACATTTCAGAAATAATTAAATCTATATTATATTGTAATTATTTAAGCCGGAGATGCAGTAAACGTAACTCTTTATCACTCCTTTATCTCCTTACATTACAACGTTGCCACACTTTAAGTCATTGACGTTGATGACTTTCACCTGTAACGCAACAAAGATAAATTTCCTATGTATTTTAAATTCTTATTTAAAAGTAAAGGAAAGATTATAGATTGTGTTTAAACTTATTAAATTAGCAAGTAATTAATTTATGTAACACTGTAATAATAATTTTCAACCATCAGTTTTAACCGTTAAAACATAGTTTCCAAATAATGTTCTGATGGACTTGTTTAAATTTTATGATATACAGTTCATTTTAAGATTCCAAACTGCTGTAATTGTAGTAAACATAATTAATTGTTTGTAAATATTTATATAAAATGTAAATAAGTGACTTTTGGGTCTTGAAGGTGTAACTGAAATGCGCGTTTTAAACTGGTACAGCACTTTGTTGTAATTAAAAGCTTTAATTGTAAATTATGATGTTTTAGTTCATTTACATCACATACAAAATAATACCACCAACATGTTTGTAAAAATGAATAGGTTTAGAATTTCGTGGTTATGTGTTAATTTTTTCTATTTCCTACACTGAGAAAAATATCTTAGCGGAAAAGCAGAGTTTTTGCCCCAAGTCTAGAATCTGTACTCGCAATACGTAAATAAGGACTTGGCTCACGTACAGGAGTGTTGTGTCTGGACCCAGCTCAATGACTCGGCAGAGTTTTGCGCATTAGTACAGACGCAGGACTCGCAGTCCTTCTTTAAGAACTATTTCTCTGCAATTACGCTCGAACTGCCGTATTTGCAAATAATCAGGGAATTTACCGTGATTTTAAGGAAAAAAAAAACATTAAAGTGACGTCATGGATGGTTTGTATACGTCACAAAACACGTCGTAAGTTTATCCATGATTACTTTCTGCATGCAGCCCACTGCATTTACGGTAGGCGTATGGATGAGAACTTCAAATTATTTCCATGTGATTTGGTAAAAGCAGTTAGTATTTACCTTGTTTTAGTTCGCACTATCATCAAATATTTTATTTGAATCGAATAAATATTTTTTAACCCAATCTGGATTGATTTTAAGTCCGTTGTGTTAGTTTTATATTTGGGATTGAAAATTTACAAATGTGATACAAGTTTGAATAGTAACATTTGGTTTCTATAATACATATTTTATTAATGTTTTTATAGATTTACTTACTGTAGTACCATTGATAGTAAATACATATAAAGTAAATGGTAGTGAAACGTCAAAAAGAATATCAAATTTCCAATTTTTTAGAGAAAAAGCTTAGATTATTGAAGAAAATCAAATCGTTTTATTTGTCAGCAGTTACTTATGTTAAATATTGTTTTATTTTTAAATAGTTGCAAGGACACACTGATCAGTTTTAGGCCTAAGATTAATTTTATCTGCCCAAAGTTTACACGAACAAATTACCAAAAAAAGTAATTGCACTGTTTAAATCCTGTTTCGATTTTAATAACTCAGGTATTTTTTAGCAAAGTCTTAAATAAGATGAATTGTAAGAAATAGAATGCAGGTCGAGTATAACCTTGCATTGATTTGCTGCCACTTTTAAATCTATCAAATAAATATGTCAGGGCAATAAATTGTAACTATTAATGGTGTAAATACCTTGTACTGTCAAAGTGATCATTTGTAGTCTCACATTATGGGCTATGCCAGTTTCAATCTTAGAGAGATCTTCCTCAGGCGATAGAAATCAAATTTCATTCCAGTGGAAGTCGTCAAGAAGTATTAAAAACCATCATGACACATACCCACGTAACACAAACGGACAGACGCACACAAACGAACAAACATTACTTTTTATAAAAATTCCGGTACCGGGAAACACGCACGACACGTACGGAGGGCTACTCTAGACTCTATCACGCAATAAATTGTCACTGTAGAGAAGTACCATTAACCGTAAAACTTCACTTATCACTTCTTTAGATGCTATTCAACAACTACAGTCGACAGCAGGCAGCCGTAACGCAATGGATATAGCAGTCTCCAGCTGAACATACGAGTCAAGAAACATCGGGCGTGGTTAAAACTTGGATGGGTGATCGCTAGAAGGACCCAGGCATTTTTTACTGATTTTAAGTAAAAATACCGGTAAATGCAGAGACTAGGCAAGTCAGTGCATAGAAATCGGTTGTATTTTACGAGAATAGGACTGTACATTCTGTGATAAACTGTGGTAAAGGCAAAATGAATCGCAGGATATTCTGAGAAAAGTCTCTGCAATTACGAGAGCCAACTCTGATCGGCAGGACTTACAACCGACAGTAATGACGTCATAGCCAGTGACGTCATAACTACTAAGACAAACTAAGTCCTGATTTTCCGTGTGGCGGCCTCACTGCCGGAGCATTGAGCCGGGTCCAGATTGCAGTGGGTAACCCGCACACCCTTATTTACGTGTATTTTCCACGTATTTCAGGACAACATTTTTCTCAGTGTAAAAATAATAAACTTAACAAAAATTTACTTAAATTTTCGCCATTAAATTTTTCCTCAGTAAAACTAATTCAGTAGTTTGTAACACATTACATGAGACTCCCTCTTATCCGGATCCCTCGGGATCGAAGCCTGTCCGGATAAAGGGGTTTCCCGTTAAACCGACACCGCGACGTTTCCTAAAATTAATTATTAAATCAAAACATTGAAAACTTCATATTTTACGATAATTTGTCTATTATGTATATGCCATTGGATTTTTCAAAATCGTCCCTCGATCACTCAAAAACTAACTCATTTTAGGCTACTTAAATTGATGAAAGCACAGTATTTAGACACGTCATTACCGATCTCAAATATTTTACCACAAGAAACTTCGATACAGTACCGTCCATTTCCTGCCTATCACGTCCGATTAAGCCAATGTTTTGATAAAAATCGTCTAGTTAAAAATATACTTCTTCCGCTGACAGTTAAACCGAAGTCCTGTTAAGAGGTATCCGGGTGAGAGGGAGTCTATTATACCTATTTGTGTAAATACCAGAAATGAATAAATAAATAAGTTGAATAATTTCGATTAACGTTTATTTCAACTTGTTCCCGTCTAATACTTGTTGCAGTACTTGTGTAGTTTGGATGTCTAATTTGTTGTAAGTAGATGCAGTTAGATGTAGTCTCGTCCTATATCTTCAGCAATAATGATACAAACTACAATGATAAAAGTTAATATTGATTTAAATTATCTAAAAAATCTTTATTGAATAAAATCTGGAAAAAAGATATCTAACACAGACTTCAGTAAAAAGGAAATGTAAATGTTCAGTACAAGGCTTTAGGCTTTGCAGCAAAATGACCCCCAACACATTTGTAATCTAAATTTGCCCTTTGACCATCTCAGTGGTTTGCACGATTCTCATTCTCAGGTAGGGAAACTCGTGCCGGAAGCAATTGCAAATGTATAAAAGGTTTTCTTATTTTGAAAAGTGGCCAATTGGGTTCAATTTAGAGTAGACGTTCTTCAACAATACCGATGGTTTCTTATCTATTATAAGATAGCCCATTTTTTACTTGATGAAATAAATCTTTAATACATAGCTTGAATCTTAATATACCGATGGTTTCGTAACTATATTATGAGATGGCCGTTTTTTTCATTCATGAAATAATTTTTTAATACACAGCTTGCATTTTAATAAAAAGTTCAAGGCCGAATTTTCAGAGTTCATGAAATGAATTTTAAACCACTACTTGAAACTTTTATAAGATAGCCCATTTTTTACTTGATGAAATAAATCTTTAAATACATAGCTTGAATCTTAATATACCGATGGTTTCGTAACTATGAGATGGCCGATGTTTTTTAGTTCATGAAATAAATTTTTAATACACAGCTTGAATTTTAATAAAAAAGTTCATGGCGGAATTTTCAGAGTTCATGAAATGAATTTTAAATCACAACTTTGAAACTTAATATAAAAGTCCAATTCAAAATTAATAACGAGATATTATGCAGTTAATTTCTTTAAATTATATTGAAAGTATAATAAGGCAGTTTATATGAATATTCTTGGGCATAGGCTGAAAATGAAGAGTACAGGATACTCTTGCCACCCTTGTTGCAATAAATCTCCGTCCAGTACTTTGAATATCTCTTGATGAATTAATAAGAAAAAGCGATTTGAATTTAAAAGGTACTTTGAACTATCCCGTACTTATTGGAGCTAGGAATGCAACGTTTAGTCCAATTACTATAGATAAAATAAAATAAGCAACAGTTTCCTTGAATTAAAATTACTGCATCTTAACTCTCCGTTCACAGCCTGAAGAAGGAGGTAAGTCCAGTTGTAGCACACATGCTTTCATTGTTGTTCATGGGGATTACACATCTTGCTGAATAACACATTTTAAACGCTGTACTCTAAATTTGGTTTAGTCATGAAACTTAATTTATAATTTTTTATTTTATGGAACAATTATATTATTGCTGAAACTTCCTGAAAACATATATATTAATAAAATAAATTGATAAATTATTAAGGCCTGTTTTATTTTTATTTCACATTATATTTTAAGAAATTGGTTTTTATAGGTCATTAATTGTGAAATTTAAAACTATAACTGAATAAATATTAACCTATTGGATGGTTGGATGCTGAGGGGTGATAAGATGACATCAGAACACTTAAAAGAAAAACATAATAACAAGAATAAATAAACTATTAAAGTAAATCAATTAGAACTACAATTAAAACTGTATATATTTAACAACTCCATTCTGTCATCACTAAATTATTCATACGATCAAGGGAAATAATGAACAAGGAAATAAATATTTCAACAATAAAAATATTTTTGAGGTAAAATGAAGTACTGCAATTTTTTTATTTGTAAAAGGTTGCGTGGAAATCAATTTTTCGTTTTTTAATACGAACAATGTCTTATGACAGCTCCTTCAATCTTGCCACTACTATAACAGCTCACATTTCGGTAATGCTGGTTGCGTTTCATGCATTTCAGGCGATCTAACTTTACACTAGATTGAATTTAAATCTTTCTTTTGTTAAGATCTTTATTAAAAGGCTCAAAATTATGTACAGATATTCAACTCGTAAAAAAAGTGTACGGTAGTATTATATTTCTGAATAATGATATTATTATCATGTAAACATTTGTTTAATTTAATCGATCTATCTATCTAATTTTAGCCAGGAAAGTCCACCCCTTATAATGAAATGTACTTTAATTTTACATAATCAAAAATATAACTCACAAGTATTTATATGTGGCGAGTGTTACATAGATGTGGTCGCTCAGTATGTGACCAGAGACAGCTAAGTTGATGATCCAATCTCCGTGTCGCCAAACTCACACTCGTTTCAGATATTTTGGCTCACCATATTAATAATAGATTAATAATTAAAAATTAATCAAATTAAATTAAATCAATTAATTTAATTATTAATTTTGGCTCCATACTGTTGTGTTGGAAAAATATTACGTTTTTTTGCATAGTGTTGTGATCAATAGTTTTTTTGTTGTTTTTGGAATCAAAATTATTTTATTGAAATAATGAATTTTTTATTTAGTCTATAAGATTTTTGTTGTGTTGTAAGTTCGAAAATCGGACTGTCAACCAGCGAGTTTCTGTGCAGAAAACTGCAAAAGGTTAACGACTCTTACCACTGAGCATTGAAGGTTTTTCGTAAGCATTGATGAATTTTTGACCATAATTGGTATATCGTTTTAAATCTCTTCACCGTAGTGCACTCACTAAAACATATTTCGACATTGAAGCGATGGATGTAATCCTTTGGTACCCTTGGGGTCCCACTTCAATGCTTTAGGTCATATTTGATAAGTCTTAAACAATATGTTGAGATTGACTCAGAACCATTTTCTGAACTCATCGAGGTGACGTACGGAGTTACATAGGGGTCAATTCGTGGACCTCTGCTTTTCCTATTGTACAGAGCTTTGCAAAAGTAGGTATACAGTAATGACACATGTTATAGAAAATTAGGTCTATTTATACAAAAACTAATCTCTTACAAACTATTTTAAGACGATTAAGAAATAAAAATGAACTCTTTAAAGTATTGTACTTGACCAATACCCTTACTTCCTTTTGTAATTAAACTCTTCAAAGTACCAACCTAACGTGTGCGTTGACGATACCACAGTGATCATTAGATGTCCATCCTAAGATGTTCGAGAAAATATGCATCTTTCAATATCAGAATTCAAGTAATGATTTTGAAGTAATAATCTTCTTTTGAACCATGATAAGTCTAACTACGAGTATGTCCAACTTTTAACTAGAAATAAAACTCCTTTGCACTTGAGCCTTCCCAGTCGTCTATAAAAGACCTTTCTGTTACTATGCGTTATGCGTTTGAACGTCACGCTAGATTCTCAACTAAGAGGAATTATATTCTCTAAGAATATAATTTTCTCTATTAGATCTAGAGAATCAGATAAATGTACACCGAGGATGTTTTCAGTCTGTTCTTTCTTATTACATAGAAGTTTCAGGCATCGATGTAAATAAGTACATTTACATCGATGGTTTCAGGTGGCTCCGCTCATGCCAATAAGGCATTTTAAGAATAGAAAATAGCAATTATTCGATATTGTCTGGCTTACTTCTCTCTTAATCTTACGGAGTTGCGTTTAGACCTCGGGATTCTGACCCTCCTGTCGCAAACTGTTCATTTTATATATTATAGGTTTTCTATTGACCTGTCCAAATCAACTGTCAAAAATAATTATTGTGTTTATTCGATATTTTTTGACAGATCAGGTGTTTGAGTTCTTGAGTTGGTTTTATGTTAATGAAATGAAAGAAATGAGTTTTGTTAATTTGCTGATTAAATTATGTTTTTTCCAGCCACTCACGAGTTTATGTAATTTTAATGGTTTAAATATAAAATAGTGGCGCCCAACTGTATGAGGCTTGCTTGGTAGAAGTATTCTGAATTGATTGTCTTGTTTCTTCAAATATATCCTGAAAAGATGGAAGTTTTGGTTAAAAGAAGAAAAGCACTGAGATTTACGTTTACGAAGAATGTATCGAAGTTGAATGAAGCTTACGATGACGACCTACAAAAAGCTAATGCACTAATATATGTTTTAGAAGATCTTAACAATAAATTAGACGCAGTGAACGAGGAGATATTTAATTTGATGCTACAGGAAGATAAAACTGATGAAGATATATCAACAGAACTTGAAAAAGAGTTTGAGTATAAGGAAGTATTTGCATTGATAAAGCTCAAGGTGCAATATAGTACCAATAAAGTAGATTAGTTACGACCTGAAGCCAACAATGATGTAAGGAGCCATAATGTTTTACCAATAGTCCAGCAGTCAAACAGAATGAGACTTCCAAAGGTAGATTTAGTCAAATTCCGAGGTGATGCTAGGGACTGGCTTCAATTTTGGAGTCTGTTCTAGACCATTGACAAAGAAACTACAATAGCGGCCAAGGAAAAGTTTCAGTATTTGTTCCAGTCAATGATCCCCGGATCCAGAGCATATGAGGTAGTTAAAAGCTTTCCTCTCACCGCTGACAACTATCCTAAAGTTTTAGAAGCGTTGAAAAGCCGATTTGGTCGTGAAGGACTTTTGGTCCATATATATGTTAGGGAACTCTTGATATTAGTGTCAAGTAATTCTGAGCCAGGCCGCAATTTCCCTTTGATGCAGTTTTATGACAGACTAGAATGTCAACTGCGCGCTCTAGAAAGTCTAGAAGTCTGATAAATGTGCATGTATTTTTTTGCCCTTAGTCGAGTCGTGCTTACCAGATAAGCTGCTCAGAACTTGGCAGCTGAACTTGGCAGAACTTGGCAGCTCTGTATTCTAAAACAGAGGAGTCGCCAGAGACGGAGGAAGATACCTTAAACATCCTACGGAACTTCATAAAATCAGAAGTAGAAGGTGAAGAGCGAATCTCCCTGGCACAAAGGAGTCATACTGCTGCTAATAAGAAGGTAAGCCATGAGACTCTCAAGGACTCGACTGAGACGCCAACAGCATCGTGTCTGGTAAATAAAGTTAGGAATAGAAACTGTATATTTTGTTCAAAGTCACACAAAAGTGTAAATTGTATGAAGGCAAAGAAGATGAACTACAATGAAAAAAGACAAATTATCTCAGAGAAAAAAGCATGTTTTTCTTGTTTGGTTCAAGGTCATAATTCAAAATGTTGTAGGCGTCCAATTAAATGTAACCCGATCCAGGGCTGTGTTCCCGAAAACACCCTGCTGTTATGTGTAGCCAAGTGAACGATGCAGCTGGAAAATCAAATAAATCTGACGAAGGAGAGGAAATGAAAGATTTGTCGAATCCACACGGCCAGTCAAAGATTTACTCACTAACTCTGGTTGAGAATTTAGTTCATAATGGATCAGACAGTCCTGTAAGGGCACTGATCGATACAGATTAAATGAGGTTCTACATTCTTGAATCCTCTTCATCTAAGATTAGTTTGAAACTAGAGGGTGAAGAGACTCATTCACTTTTTGGAGGTGTTAAGACTAAGGAGGTCCAACACAATCAGTTTAAGATTGTTTTAGGTAATGTAAACAGTAACTATTGTGTAAATTCAAAGTACTCGACCAATCTCTCATCAGAGACAACATCCCCAGTATTAAGAGAGGACCAGTGTTTCAAGAGCTCAAGAAACATAAAATTTTCATTTCAAATGTAGAATCGTCAAAATGTAACATTGATGTTTTGATTGGAGCCGACGTTGCAGGCAAATTGTTTACGGGTAACCAAGTCCAATTAGATTGTGGTCGTGTTGCTCTAGAAACATTCTTGGAGTGGACAATCATGGGTCGTAAGTCGTCTTCTGCTAAAGACGGCATATGTTCCTTTAGAGGATACGTCCTCATCTTTTACTACGTTTTGTTACGATAAACCGTCAGTTGATCTGTCATTGTTCTGGAAATTAGAGGCTATAGTATAGGTATTACTGATCCCGCAGAACAAAAGTCTATAGAAGCGTTACATGAATTGAAAATCGAACAGTTTCAGAAAATTGTTTGTATCAATAATGAAGGTCGCTATGAGGTAAACCTTCCTTGGACGGAAGACTGTATAGTATACTACCAACTAACTATGAAATACGACTTCAAAAAAGACAACTTCAGTCTACTGTAGAGAAGACCAAGAAGGATGGTTACTTTGATAAATATCAAGACGTTTTCAACTGCTGGAAGGAAGATGGTATTATCGAGGTAGTTCCCGCCAATGAAGAATCTCAGATAAAAAAATTACATTCCTCATCGTGCAGTTTTGAGGGACAGCCCAATGACTCCGGTAAGACCTGTGTTTGATGCCTCCGCACAAGTAAAAGGTAAGTCTTCATTAAATGAATGTCTCAAAAAAGGAGCTAATATGATCGAGAAAATTCCTATTTTGATGAATAGGTTTCGATTGGGAAAATTTGAGGTAGTATCAGACATGGAACAAGCCTTTTTACAAATTAGCATCCAAGAACATGACAGGAACTACATAGTTTTTTGTGGGTAGATAAACAGGGAAATTTGATATCATTTAGACATCGGAGAGTTGTATTCGGCCTAGCTAGCAGTCCCTTCTTACTTAGAGCTGTTATAGCTCATCATCTGCAGCTGGCTAAAACAAAGTTTGAGGATGAAGTAGATATTATAGACACTTTGAATAAGAATTTTTATGTTGATAACTGTGTCACTAGTTTGAATTCAGAAGAGAAGTTAAATAGATTCATCATTAGTGCCACAGATATCATGGCTGATGGTTCATTTTATTTGAGAGGGTGGGAGTTTAATGGCCAAGAGACCCCAGGCTCTAAAACCAAGGTTCTAGGACTAGAATGGGATAAACTGAACGATACTCTTGGTGTGTGTGTGTGTGTGTGTGTGTGTGTGTGTGTGTGTGTGTGTGCGTGTGTGTGTTTGTGTGTGGGTGTGTGTTTGTGTGCGTGTATGTGTGTAGTAGTAGTGAAACTTTACAGATCATTACGGTAATATTTTATCTCTTGCCCAAAAGATTTTTGACCCTTTAGGCATTTTGTCTCCTGTTACTCTGGTTCCAAAACTTCTCCTTTAGAGAACTTGGAAAGAGAAGAGAAAATAAGACGAGTAAATCGGAGGTGACATCCTAGTTGTAAACTGGGAGAATGAATTGGAATGTTTAAAAGGAATTAAGGTGCCTCGCTGGATTTTAGGTACCACTGATATTATAAACGTGACCATTCACGTTTTCTGTTATGCTGGTAAGTGTGCATACGCTACCGCAGTTTTTTTGCGCAGAGAGGGTTTGAGTGGAATACCAGTCCAACTGATACAAGCAAGATCAAGAGTAGCACCTATAAAACCAATTACTATACCGAGATTGGAACTTTTGGCTGCTACAATTGGTGTTCGACTTTATGTGTCGATAACCGAAAGTTCTCCAGTGTTTAAGAATGTCGAGGCAGTATTCTGGAGTGCCATCGACATGTCTGGCATGGATAAGGCGCAATGAGAATTGGGCTCCATTTGTAAGAAACCGTGTAAATGAGTAAAAGAGCTTTGAGTGATGTGGATCAATGAAGATTTGTACCTGGTCAGCTTAACCCAGCAGACCTACCAACAAGGGGATGCACTGCTAAAAAATTATTGGACCTGAAATGGTGGGAGTGCACTCACCTAAAGAAGAATGGCCTTCCGAAACTATGAACTTAAATGAAGAAGAAATCAATACAGAGAAATGTAAATCAATATAATCTTCGTTAATAAATGCCAAAATCAAAATAACTGGTATTACAAAAGATTTTCCAAGTATAAAATGTTGGTGATATGTCTAGTTTGGAACGTATTTATCCCCTGGAAATTCAAGGACAGGTAACAGAAAAATCCCTCCTGACCAATGTCTCAAGTTGTCAAAGTTGATTAACAAGTTTATCAACTTGGAGTGGGAGTGTGTTGCAAACTATTCATTTTATATATTATGTTTTCTATTTACATGTCCAAATAAACTGTCTAAAAGAAAAATTGTGCTTATTTGATATTTATTGACAGATCAGGTATTTGAATTCTTGAGTTGGTTTTATGTTTATCTTATGAAACCAATGAAACCATTTATTATCAAAGAATTTCAATACAGCAGCTCAGCCAAGTGACACAGCACTTGTCGGCAAAGCCAGTACCCAAAGAAAACAAACAATAAGAAATTAATCACATAGGTTGCCCTTATGTGGTGGCAGGTGATCCAATTATTGAATTTATTATTTATCCTAAAAACACTAGTGCAGGTTTTGTTGTATGCAGGGTTTGTTGTGCAGAATACTGAATTAGTTATAAAACACTAGTGCAGGTCCAAAAAGAAATGAGTTTTGTTAATTTTCTGATTAAATTATTATGCTTTTACCAGCCAGCCACGAGTTTATGTAATTTTAATGGTTTAAATATAAAATAGTTCATAGTTTCGGAAGGCCATTCTTCTTTAGGTGAGTGCAACCACTGTGGACCAAGATGAGTAGAAAAAGATTTTATTCTATTCATCTTGACTGTGGACTCTCCCACCATTTCAGGTCCAATAATTTCTTAGCAGTGCATCCCCTTGTTGGTAGGTCTGCTGGATTAAGCTGACCAGGTACGAATCTCCATTGATCTACATCACTCAAAGTTCTTATCTCATTTACACGGTTTCTTACTCCTCCCTTCATTATATATTTTCAAGGTGGTTCTGATGGTCAAACTCAAACTTCTTTAACTTTTCCAACTGAGGGGGAGGTCGTAGGCATCATACAAGAAATGGCACAAACCTCCTTCTCCCTCAAATACGTCTATCTTCACTAAAAGAGAAGCTCTGAATGTTGGTACGAAATAAACTTCCAAATAATCTTAAAAAAATCAACAACCGTTCAAAAAACCTCTCAAGCCCTTACGGTATCAAAAAGAAAGAAAAAGAGCCCTAGCCAACCTAACCACGACCCACACCCCACGCGATGTAGGGCTTAGTATTTTAGAAATAGAGGTCTATACTGTGTCAGGATAATTTCTAGCTGGTTGACATTCAACCAAGTTGTTTATTTCTTTCATTTTATTGATTGTTTTGAAGTGTTAATTGTAAGTGACGACTGAGATATACAAACGTAAACTAACTCTATCTATTCAGAGAATATATGACTATGATATATGACTACAGTATGATTAATCCTATAACAGTCTGTTGCAACCCTCTGTCCCTTCTTTAGTCCCCGAAGGCGTCGGTCGACCATTCTCTGGGACAGCAGATTTTTTAATGACGCCCTTTCTACTTGAAAATCTGTCAGTGCATGGCATTCCTACGCTCAGCTGCGTTTCATAAATAGTCGCTTTAGTTTGGTTTTTTAAGTTTCCATATTAAATGTTTGATAACATAATTCTTATTTGATCAGATAAGAAAATCTCTTGAAAATTAGAAAAAAAGTCTTGAAAATGGCTACCTCACAAGAAACCTCAGGGGCTTTCGTGTATCTGAGCTTCATTACTTGCCGATTTTTGTTAAGAGGATTTTCATTAGTTTCACATTTTTATACACAAGTTTCAAAAATTCAGTGCCCCTTCAGAAGCATCGGGTTTTATTTAACCTTTTTGTGCTAAGTAACGTTTTATAGTCAAAGTAATTTTGAACTTACACTTTTTGGCGTGCACTATAGTGGTGTTTGTCAAATATTTATGTTTGTAAATAACCATGCAAGTTTTTGTATGTTTTTACCAGGGGAATGTTTTACCACATACATTTACATAGTTATTGCATATATATTTTCTAAGTTTTAGCCAGTCAGTTTTAAGCTAAGACGAAACTTTGACAGTTATGACAAAATTACAACTGTTTGTATACATGACTTCGATTTTTTATCCCGCTCCTATTCATTACGAGGAGTGTTCTTATCATTGCCTCAAAGATATCTTCGACTTGAATGTATGTCAATGCTGCTTTATCAAGTCAATTTGTTTGGTAAACATGAGAGTGATTGTTAATCGCAGACAGAAACACTCCATTGATACAATACACCATAGACATTTTTCCCTAATCTAGTCTCTTATCTGCTCTTGGTGGCAAAGGTGTCTAAGACGGTACATTTATTTGGTAATGAGTTTGTTGGTGGCATATTTTAGCCAGCTTTCTTTATTTGTACGTTCTTCACCATGATATGTTTGGATCTATTTTGTAACAACAGGTAATTGTCGCTGTTTTACTTTCATATAGAAATATTGAAATAATGAAATAATGATTTATTCCTTCAATATAAAATATTTACAAAACAAGAGTGCAACTTCAGAATTATTGCTAGCGGGTGTTCAGTAGTTGGCCAGCAAAATACAATACTTGTGTGACAGTGTTCTTATTCTTGATAAGGTGAGTTCAGCTGCACGATAATAATCACTGATAACAGAGCAGTTTCCCCGCAGCGTTCGCACACACACTCTACTAATCAATTTAAGATAATTAGTTTGTACTAAAATAAAAATACAATCTTCCTTAACTATGAGAAACAAGACTTTCGTATAGTATAGCTTAGATTTTATTCCTTGGCTTATTTAACTCTGGATGAAAGAACGTTGTTTTTATAATTTTAAGTAGAATAAATATGTTTTAGTTCGCCTGCAATAAATAGTTATCTCACGATGATTAAATCTTTTATAAACATTAATTTTTCTCTTCCAAACATGTTTTCCTCAATGCGATTGTAGTTTCCCATTTTATCTGGTCGGTGCTCACACTGTTTTGATATATTTGAATTGCAAAAATAATTAGTTCTAAAACGTTTTTTGCTAACAAGAAATTGTATTCTAATAGAAATGTCACTAATACTTCAGACAATATTTGTCTTATAGTCTCGTAAGAATAGAAATACCCCCGTTGTAGCAGACCTGCATACTCAGCGAATTTCACATGCAAAAGAACATATTTCAATCCAAAATTGTGAAACTGACATGTTATTGTAAGCTCCCTAAGAATAACATGGAGAATGAGTATGCAGGTTTGCTGCAACAGGTCCGTTAAAAATGGGTGGTTTTCATTCAATATTTAATTTAGTCGATCTGAACTAGAAGAAGCCATGAGCCAAGTTTTACCAAGATATGTCAAAAAAGAAGGAAGATATAGCATTTATTTTATTTCCCATAAGGATAACATGGGGAATGAGTAAGCAGGTTTGCTGCCACAAAAATGCAAATTTCGGGGGTTTTAGACTAAAATACATTTGATCTCATCTAGATGAAGCCACAAACCAAGTTTTATTAAGATATATTGAGAAATAAGCCAGATATAGAATTTTACTTATTCCCCACAAGGTTATCATTAAGACAACGTACTGAGTTTACCACTTTCAATATCTCGGTAACCAACGGATATAGAGCAGTGTTTCAAAATATTAATTTTTTTTAGCTGAATTCAATGGTGCCAATACAAATTTGATAAATTCTTTTTCTATATAAAAAACTAAAAAACCCATTTTTAGGGGGTTTATCCCCCTTTATCCCCCCTTCCGGTGGTCCGATCGGGTTTGTTCACGAACTCTTCCTATTGATTACCACTTTACATGTCTGTACCAATTTCATTAAGATCGGACATATTTACGGCCGCTATCGTGCTGACAGACAAATGTGTATAGGTAGATAAATTCGAACAAATGGTGTTTTTCTGGTTTTTTCTTGTGGCCCCGAAACGAAAAGTTACCATGGTCTCGGGCTTAGGTCTTACCATGAGACCTACGGTAATAGCTTCTTCCCTATAGGGGAAATTCGCTAAGACTCGAATTGGACGATATCACTTAATAAAACACAGAAATGACATTTAAACTGTTGAAACTTACTTCCAGCTTTAGTTAAATCCATAAAAATACTACATTGTTTTTAGTAGAGTGTTACCATTTGGTGGCAAAATTATATGTCCTCGTCCTTAGAGGACGTTTGGGAAACGTTCAGTACAACTCAAGAGTCTTGATTCGCTTAGCAAAGAAATTTAATGTAATTTAATTTTTTTTTTTTATGGTTACCATTTATTTATACATTCAATATAATATTATAATATAAGCTTCTGAGATGCTGTTTGCGGCATTATATTCTACTAAGGCCTTCTAAGAAAGCACATTTTCTCAACCTAAGCTTATTTTCAATAAACTTTGTTTCAACGTCACATATCAATATTCGATATTTTAAAACCCCAAACGTTGTTGAATAGCACCGTATTTTTCAGTTGTTTACCATTGCAGAGGTATTGGTCCTAAGATGTTTAAACAGCCGCCATTATGTAATTATTTGAAGCGCTGTTTCCGACTAAACTCCTCTTTATCAGCTACTTACGAAAAATATTACAATTCTTACTGCCTATCCCATGAGAGTAATGTTAACTTTCAAACTCCCACACAGCATTAACAGTTAAAACCAAAATCGTTCATTTATTGCTCATTAAAAGGAGAAAAAACTATTTTGTTTTCAGTGATCAGTGATTTTTTTATTTATGACAAAATTACTATAATTTTAATAATATTACAAAAATTTCTAGGGCAATTTTATAGCAATATTGAATAAACAAAAGAAAAGAAACAATATTTTCATAGAAGTGATATCGAAAATCTGCTCATTGAAATCGCTAGATTCATATTTGAGCTCTTTCGATTATACAGCACATTACTAGGTGTTTCTTGTTGGGCTCCATCTTTTTTTTGCGAAACATAAGTAATCTCAAAGAACTAGAGCCCCCCTCTTGAATGATGTATATGTACTATCGTGGGCCGTCCCTAGTAATACTAGTTAAATAACGGCAATCCTTTAAAAAAAATTGCATATTTAAGTTGATGAGCAATGTATGAATCTTTTAACTTCGTGCATTGCAAAAATAACATAGCCGTTTCCCAACGTTTTCCCACCCTGGAAAAAGCAAATTAACTAAGTACTAGTGGCTTGAAGGGGCTAAAAGCCCCTAATGAGTGAAAATTCAAACAATCCTCTATTATTATAGTACACAACACCTTCATATAAAATTGAATCCACCTTATATCCATATCTAGCCTACCACATGGTTTTCAACCAAGTATCACCATCACATGTTGTATGTAAACAAAGCAGACGTTTTTAGATCCCAATGCTTTTTAAGTGGCAGGTATTTAACGTTATTTCTCGTTTTCTGGTGAATTTCAAGCAATTTCATTATTTTTCCCGCCATCACGGAATAGAGACCTTTCATTTGAGCCCTCTCCCATCTTTCTACGACTTGCCAGACGTCCACAATTTTGACGCAAAGAATCGCCTTACGAAATTAAATATATGATATTCTATGTCCTACAGTAAATAACAGTTTTTTTTATTTTTCTGTTCTTGAAATGACATAGGGGATTGTCCCTAAAAACCCCAGTTATTTGTTTTACCTTTATTACATAACAACTGCGTTCTGTACCTAAGAAACCTACCCCCCTATACCCTTTGAAATGTGTTGTCTTTAAAGATTCAATTAAGGAAACATTTACTTTGAAATAAACCGTTAAATAAACTCAGTTTTCGATTTATCCTATACTCATATACGAACAATGTTATCGTGAGTGCGTGCGTGCTTGCTTGTTTGCACAACGATCTCAAGAACGGCTCCGAGGATTTCCTTCAAAGTCTGGAAATAGGTAATTTATGACTCAAAAACGTCTTTTATGCAAATTACTTGCCGGAGAAAATCTATTAACGTAATAAATCGATTTTAAAAGTTGTAAAATTTTAACATTGGCCTTATGGGTTGCCGTGATGGCAACGAAAATAAACAAGGAGAGTGTAAACAAATGAAGTAATCATAACAGCTGTTTGGAATCTACAGCCATCAAAGGAAAATACAGCAAGTGGGATGAAGAGTCCATGGAGCAACCAAAAAGATTTCTATTATTTATCAATTTTATGACATTGAAATATTTTATAGTAACTGGATGAACTCGTAAACATGAAATAACACCACCGGTCTGCCACTTAAATGGAGCCAAGTGGTCAGGGGTGGATTTACATATGGGCTTAAAGGACTATAGCCCAGGGCGGCAGAATTTGGGGGGGCGGCAAATTAGAGAGAGAAGTCACAACCTCCCCTAGAAATAGCCTTGCGTAGGGCCCGGAACAGGTAAAATCGGGGCAAAACGACCACAACGGGTCGAAAAAGCAAACGCGCGAGTAAAAAAAAAAGGTCACCACTTTTGCCGAGCTGGAAATTCCGCCACCGGCCCTACTCCGCCTGTATAGCCCAGGGGCGGCAAATTTCCAAATCCGCCTCTGCAAGTGGTAAGCTTATTGGAGCGGTTTAGTTCGATGCACTTTATTCAGATGGCGTTGTAAAAACATGACTTTCTTCTTCTTCACTGATTCAGCCAATCAGAACGACGATAACGATCTGCTAACTTCCCGTTCCGTTTCCCCTGATTTTCTGTCACGACGCGACGTGTACACAACCATAACGAGTTGGAATTAATTTGAGTGTGGGAAAATACCTAAAGTATGTTTGCAGAAAGTTGTTCTAGTGTAAGTTGTTTCGCGAAATACTGTACTGCGTGATTCATGTTGTGCTTAAAGCTATTGATGGAAAATAAATACGTAGATGTTTACATAAAAGCACTTAATAAAAATTAACTAAGTTAATTTTTATTAAGTGCTTTTATGTAAAGATCTACGTATTTATTTTCTATCAATCACTTTAAGCACAATAAGAATCACTCAGTACAGTATTTCGCGAAACAACTTGCACTAGCGGCAAACGCACTTATTCTAAACAAACCGGTAAAGTCATTAAAATTGAAAGTCTAGCAAACAAAACAAGAAAACGAAAATATAAACAAAGCAGACGACGACGATCGATATGTCGCATCGACGACGATCGATATGTCGCATCGACGACCATCGATATATCGCAGCGATCTTTTTAGTTCGTTGCACTTTATTCAGATAGCGCTGCTGTTTCGTTACCACCGAGTTAACATGGGAGTGCCATCTCTTTACGAAGTTCATTATTACTCTATGATAACACCGAGCAAGGCTCGGTCCACCAGGTACTATACTAAATTCAGCCCGGCTGAACTTTTCCGTCTAATTTAATTGACTTTTTCTAAAAAGATAAAACCCCTCTAACCGATGGCGATGTGGTTACGTCTACAGCTTACATTACAGTTCACATTTTAATTAAAAGGCCTGTCGCGTTCCTTCAGTCTCAGGGTAGGCAACCAGGGTGCTGTAGCCAAATTGCAGTGTCGATATCCGCAGGGGCTCAACGCAGTCTATGGTAAAATAAATACTGATCTTTCGCTTATACCATGACATATTTCTAGCAGTCTTTGGAAAAGTTTTCTTTTTTTTCTCGTCCCGGCAATTGCTCCATTTTTGTTTGTTAGTTTCCAACAGTTTTAACATCCTTTACAGTTTTGGACTACAGTACTGTGATTTATGTTGCATCGTATAGCATGACATTGCAAATTCTTAATTGTTTGCTAATTAATAATTCAATGTTACATTATAATATGCTGTGAAGTTCTGAAATATTGTCTCACCATCAACAAAATTAATATTGGTTTTATTAAAGAATGTAGGGTTTACTGATATCTAAAACAGTAGAATGGATGCCACTTTGGAGTGAATGTTACTGTAATACCAAAATTGTCAATCTCTCAATTAATTGGTTTATGCTCTTGAAAAATGCCAATTACCTATCTCTATCATCAATCATCACAAAAACTACTAATCTTGAATGGTTACTTGTATAAAAGTAATAAATTATTGGTATGTGTCAAATTGTGTTTTTGCCCTAAGTAAAATCATTTGTGCGTGGGGTGCTGGCCGTTCTTCCACTTGAGAAAATAAACAACGAAGTTTGTAAGGAGAAAACTAAATCTTCGAGGAAAAACATCGAACCGATAATTGATTATTAGACAGTGCACAGAGAAAAAACAAGAAAATTTTGGATTGTGTTATTTTAGTGAATTCCTCATAAAGGAATAATTCTACTATTGGAGATAGCATGGCAAGCTTAAGACCATAGTTTTATTTTGAAGTCCTTCGTGGACACACTTAAAAGTGAAAACAATCTGTATGAACACTATTTGTAAGACGAGAGAGTCAGATGAGGCAGAGAGTTGTGGGGCGAGGTCGGCATCTGAAGCGAGTTAACACGAGTCACATTGCGCCGCAGCTGCCACAGCGTCGTTGGCCCTGGTAATTAAGAAGGACGATGCTCGGATTAATTAAGCTGATGAGAGCCAATTTGCGACACAAACCTTTCACTGGTTATTTTTGCTGTAACTTTTCCTACGAAATCATTTGCAAGTCAGTGATGGTTATTTTTCACCACTAAGTTGCATTTCTGGAAGATGATTTATCAGTATATCTAGTTAAAGAATATTGCTGTAAATTAAGGAAAGTTTTCTCCTTACAAAGATTATAGAAAATATTTTAACAAGAGAGGCCTTTTAAAAGTAGTAGGCCTCAAACTTTTGACTACCGTTCGTAGACAAAAGGTAAAAATTAGCGAAGAGGTTTGAACATTTGAAATGGAAGAGCCCCATCATCTATTTGCAAACAAACATAAATCGTCAAATGAGTAGCTCTGTTTATATGTACTACCCTTATTCTATTAATAAGGAGACCAACGAATATTTTCTGTTAAATAGTTGAATTTGATATGTTTTAAAATACATGTTTGTTGATATTCAGCGTAACTATGCATTACGGAAAATTGACTGTTTTCAAGGGATCGCCTTAACAGCCTGTAGTAGTACCTCCCGCCATCTTGTGTTTTGGACCCACAAGAACAATGCTAATTTCCTTGAAATCACCCGATTATCTTGAATTGTATGAGAATGATTTTTGAGTATTTTTTTCTTGCTAATATGTATCAGGGAATTGTGAGAATAAAATTTTGAAATTGATCAATTTTTAGCTAAAAATGTACACGTAAAAAGGTTAATTTTACACATGACTATTAAGTGTAAAAAAGCTGTTATATATTTCAATTAGCGAGATCTCAAGAGTTTTGTATTACGTTTAAATTTACACCATTTTTGTATTTTTTTTTAGAAAATAAAGGTGTAGCAACTGCTTGAAATTGACATTGTTCTTATGAGACAACCCCCCGAAAGGTGGAGTTAAACGTGAAAGAAATATCGGTAATAAAAGTAAATTATTTCTTTAGTGACAAGGTTGTCTTTGAAAATTTAGAGTGGTGTAAACTTAAATGATTTTTTTACCAGAAATTGTTTTGAATGTTGTAATGGAGAGAATAAAACATTTAAATGTTCCTTATCAAGGCATTGACGTTGTCTTTGTATAGTCATGTATACCTCTCTATAAGATTAATACGTTTTAATTAAATCGCAGTGAATATAAATAGTTAAAGAGCGTTTCTGAACTTGAAATTTAGCTTCATACAAACTTTATGCAGGTTTATAAATAAGATTGAAATTAACTGTTGGAGCACAGAAAGCCATTTAACAACGAAATTTATTGATCAGGCGGGGTCCAGAAACCAGATCATAAACGAGGATCCAAATTCAAGTAGTGAACAAAGCCGGTTTAAAAGTTGAGACAACAAAAACAGATGAAGGGTTGAGTTGATTATTCGGAATGAAGTTTACGGCCTTGGGACCAGCTGGAATCGGTGGCGCATGCGCGTGCGGGCGTCGACAACAATGCCGCGAACAGCTGAGCGGCGCGGCGCGGCGCGGGCAGTCTGTCAGTGAACCCGGTGCGAGCATGGCGACCGCCTTCTGATGTGTCAGCGACTCAACTCTCCATAGCGGTGGACCGAAGCAACAACCATGGCTGACGAGTGAGTTTCTCTAGCAAAAATTCAAATTTGATTTTTGAAAATCCTATTCCACTTTCTGTGGACAAACAGGAAGATTTTTTGGTTGTTGTATGCAAAGGGAGAAAGGTTATTGCTGTTTATTTTCTTTGTTTACGAATTCACTGAATTTATATTTCTCCTATTTGAAAATTTTCAGCACCATGATTGTGTCTGATACATTAAGAATATGTAGGTCTATTTATTGTTCCTATACTTGTACTGAATGTATTTAGTGTTCGTTAGTCCTGAAAGTAAAATCATTTTAACTTTTGTTCAACATGAGAATCTACGTCCTAATTCCTAAGTTCCAGTTTATATTTAAAAGGTATATCAACAAAAACTTAGATTTGTTCATGCCTAATGATAATGTTGGTTCGTGCTTCAGGTCGCGCGTGTACATAGCCAATAAGGTTGGCAAAACACCGATATAACATAAGCATCTACTATTTACTACTATACTATTAGATACTTAATTAAAGCACATCAAAATTTACTGGTTACATTCACTCTACAGTAAAGAGTTCACGCCAATACTAAGTTTTAATTTGAGTTTAGTGTTAACTTCAACAAAATTTTTCATGTCGTTGCCGTAATGATCAAATGAAAAATCAAGATTGTTTAAAAGAGTTATGATGCTTTAAAGTGATTTTTTAATATTGTAAATGTATTTTCTTTTCTTTTCCCCAGTAACAATATAAAGAGCCTTAAGGGCTGCGACGCTCGTAAAGCCAGGAGTCACTCCGGGAGGGCGGGCGGCGCCAAACAGACAAACAGACGCCTTCAAAAATCGATACGTGGGGTTTTAATGCAGCATCACCAATTCGTTTTAGTCGCAACCATGAACGTGCAATACACGTTTTCATTTCCTCGAGTTCATTTCAACTCGACTTCATTTTTACTCGATACTTTGTTCGAAAACTTTTAAGAAAAAAATCAAATTCGAGGTTGAGTTTAACTAGGACGGGGTTTTTTCATCATAATTTCAAATAAGATAAGTGAATTGTCAAATAAAAGTGTAAGTGCCAGCTATTAAACAGTGTCGCTCCACTTAGCTCACCGCAGGGGCGGTCCCATGACCTCTGTTATTGCACCGTGTAAGTGATGTCTGACTGTGGAGAAAGAAACGTCATCTGCTACGATCGAGCGTGAAAATTGTGACATTCGCGAGACTTTTCACGCACCGTGGGATTGGAGAGGAGAATTAGTTTACCTAAATTTAATTTTGGTCAGCATAGTTATTAACTTGCAAATACCCACGGTTTTCCACGCATTTTACTTATGTAACTAACTAATATGTTGAATATTAAACTCATGATTCGTTCACATGACGGGTTTGTGACAATCAGGGGAGAGTTGATATATAGCGGATTGTAAAAACACTTAAAACAGTGAAAACCCAACAAAAATCCAAAATAATACTTCAATAGGAAAACAGGCCCGAATTGCTACAGCCAATGACATGCACTTTTAAACAGATTGTATATCACTTTGTACTTTCAGTTTAAATTTCTGTCGTTTAAACATGTTTCTTTAAACGGTCGGGATTTTCGCGCTTCCATTAAAGTATGAAATGTAAACCCTTGTCCAATTTCAATTTATAAGTGATTTTATTTAGAAAATTAAATCTTCTGCTGGAAAACAACGTATTACTGCAATCAAGGCAAAGTTCTTTATTATATGGTTCAATGACCAACACGAATGTTCAATTACATTTTCAGTCGGTTACATTAATAAAATGGCCGGTTTTTGTTTTGTTTTCAATGATTTTCCAAATTTAGGAAAATTTAGTAGAGTATTTTCCGTGGGGATGGTTTTTGCGTCGTTGCTTTTTTTAATATGATCGAGGCCCATTAGTAGTTTCCTATAATCTCTTTGCTGCTGATAACTGAATATAAACGAAAAATCTTTCAATGTTTGTTCTGCGAAACAACTTTATTACATTCATTTGTATGACCAGCAATGCACTTTATATCACCAACGGATTTACATAGATGATTAATCAGGTACTTTTGCATCAACATTAGAAATGTCTGTATAACTGAAAATAAAAACTGAAGCTGGAGGCGAACATTTTATTGTTAATACGCTGATTTTCAATCATCATGTCAGCGTGCTGATTTTTCTTTGCATGGAAAATGCGATATACTATTAGATAACTTAACTTTTATATTTAAATCGTGAAAAAATGAATTTTAACAGAAAGAGCCTATAATTAATTTCTGCCCAGTTAAAAAAGAATATGGAAATCTGACCATAATAACTGAGGGAGGGTTCTCTCTTTTACATGTATCGCTTACAGTCGCCCTTGGCTAAAGATTCATGACAGAGGAACCGTATATCATGAGTGAAGGCTAACATGCTGACCTCTTATCTGAGGGAATCTTGGGCCTCGTTAGTGTTGTCAGGACTGATAAGGAAGCAAACAAGAGTTGTCTGCAGATTGAAGATTTAATTAAAATGGCCGAATTAATCAGCTCTCCGATGTCAATAGCCGGTACAATCCAGACTACCTTTCCTAGAATGTTTTCTGACATTGTTATTGACAATCCCCATCTACAGTCATGCAATATCATAATTATAACAATTACATTTAATGGAAATCAAACCAGAAGAGCCCTTTATTATTCGAGATGCTTAAAGTAAAAATTTAAGGAACATTTGCGATTTGCTTCAAGGAACCATTTGCGATTTGTTCACTGGAACGTTGCAGGGATTGAATAATTTAACATACACCACAAGTCCAAAGCTCTTACCCAGACGACATGGTAAGATCTTAATTCAAGTCCATTATGAGTGTTCTATGTCAGGCCTGTAATTACAAAACGAAATTCTTACAAGTACGACTTTATTAAAACTTGGGTCCAAAGGGTGTTTTGGAATGCATTTCTAACGATACAGTAGTTTCATTAGTTTCTAACAATAGTTTTGAAAGTCAGGTTCAAACCTTTTGAAAGTCAGGCACTTTCAAACGATCAATCAGGTACAAGTAAAGCTCGCTGGATGGAGTCTTCTCCAACTATTTCCGTCCATTTCCCGTTTTTGATCGCTAATGTATTCGAACATATGGTGCCGATTCTTATCTCTGTGCTTATCACGGTAACGACATACCCGCCAACCGCGTCCCCGCGGTCGCCCCATCCGCCACTCCTTTCAAGGGCATTGTTTACAGCATCACAATTAGACAGGTGCTATTGATGCAATCTGGCCTCAAGTCATGCTGTCAGTCCCTATTCTCTATAGATGCGAGTTCACTACTCGCGATGGTATGTATAATGGCATGGCGTAACTCATTATCATTTGTTACTCTATTGTCTAACAGTGAATTATTGCAATTTTATGACTTATGTATGGTTTTATTAGATTTCCCTGAGGGTGCTACATATGAAATTGTGGTTTCGAGGCTGGAAAGTGCTATGAAAAGTTCAAGTACTACATCTTAAGTGTATCTCTTGTTATAAAGGTTAACTGAATAAATATCTCATTTAATTTAGCTGGTGAAGAGACTTGAATTATTTCTAAAGATTATTGTTAGTTAAACTTACGAATCCCCCCGGGAGGTTTTGCCAATCTCCTTGCAATCATTATGCGAGGTGGCAAGGGAACTCATCCACACCACACTCAGCATTGGAATGAAGTGTTTTACGGCAGGAAATCGAGCAGGCAGCAGAGAACAATAACGAGGCTGTGTATCGCAGCAGTAGTGCGATCTCCACTGTTAGCGGTGGCCTAAAGCTTGTGGTATTTTATGAAGTTTCGGCCTTATTTAGATCAAATAAACTTATGATCATTAGTTCCTCTGCAAAGACGCCATACCGAGCAGTTATTAGCATCGATATACATTGATTTTTGCTACCGTCTACTCAATTTCAAACACAACCTTCCTTCTAGCAGAGATTCTGAAGGACCTTAAAATTGTGTAGGATTTTTGCCAGCTTATCCCATTGAATGCTTATTTCCAAGCACATGTTATCCCAGATCCTAACACTTGAATAGCAAATAAATACCATATATTTTCGTCAGAATTATTAATTTAAGGTTGTAAAAATTCATTTTTATAAAAAAAACTAGTTCACTATAACGTTTTTATTTCATTTGTTTTTTTTTTAATCTATTACGACATGCTTTTAAGGCACCATATCAGACAGGCTCTCTCCCGCAGCTGAGATTGTGACTGAACCCTGTTTTCGTGAATGTTGAAGAGGCGTTGTTGTTTTCAGCAGTCTGACTGCTTTGTATACGAAAACTGGAATGATAATAGATGTAAATACAGGCTCGCTGTCGCATGTACTGAGATTGAAGGCTCGGTAGGAGGGGTCCTTGCACCGTCTCGCTGGCTAAATATGGATTTGGCGCGTCCTCAACAATTGTTTCACTACACGTGATAACATATTTTTTAAATTTCACACAGGTATTTACTTTCTATACCTTTTTCCATACCTTGAACTCTACATCAAGGACATTAACTAAGATTTTCTTATAAATTTTTAATGAGCAACCTTCAAAAGAAAGAAAGGTTAAAAATCTTATTTTATATTTTCTTCAAAAGTTAAATTCTCATGTTAAATATTAATATATGCTAAGTTTTATTGTGAAGGCCAGCCTGTATTGACGAGAACATTATCAAATCGTTCCGGGGGACTTTTCCATTCTGATATTCCATGTACATGTTGGTTTATGGTATAGTTCGAGTAAAATAACAAGGCCCACGCCTTCCATAAGCACAATGCTAAAATCAACATTAGTTTTACGGACGACTGACCCTTGCTATTTGAATCGGCCTATATTAGAATATATCAGTTACTTTTGAATAGATATCATGGGTTAAGTTTTTATATAATCGATGACCAACCATTATTGTGCGAAATTATCTGGAATGAACTCTATGCTTCTTCTACTTAACATTATACAGGGAATTGAGAAGACATATTTGATTTGATATAGACATTTAATGATGAATCGTGATTAAAAAACACGCTATTAGTTCATAAGATAGGATAAAAATTTGTCCGCAATTCAAAATCATCCATAGGGGATTTTACAGAATACTACACACACAGTTTATTTCTGGTTTTATCGATCCTGGTAAATAACAAGAAAATATAAATTATTAATCTAGTAAACACTCGTTGTATGTGAGTAATAAAATATAAATTATAATGTATTTTTGCCCTAATGACCTTCATTGTGATTTGTTCAGCAAACACAAGGAAATATAGAGTCTATATTAAATTTGACTCATTTAATTTGAATCAGCGTCTTGTAGTTCTTTCCCCGTCATTTCTGGGAAGCGGTAAAGTCGCTTTGTCATCCAATAATTGAATTTGTACATTACCTTTTTCACCGATTTAAGCAAGTGTAAAATCAGGTTTATGTTTTCACCTTTTCAGTGTGTTCAGACTTAATAAAAAAACTGTTTCGACACGAAAGGTAATTTTTAGTGTAACATCCCAATTTAGGGTTCTGTTGTATCGAAATTCATAATAGATTTTCTTTTACTATTAACATTAAGATTGCTAACATTAAGGAAAGCTTGTCCAACGAAAGCCCAGTCTGGAAACAAATTAGCACCAACATGAAAATTGGTATACAGGTCATAATCGAAGAATCGGATGAGTCTATAAAAAATCCAGGAGGTGTAATGCTTCTAAAATCAGTTTGAAAATTTTGGCTTTTTCCACAATACTTTAGTTTGTGAAAAATACCTCCTTTGCCTTTTTTTATCTGCACCCTTTCCACCTTTGATAATTTTTGGATACTAAATACTTATGATTATTACTTATGATTTTCACCCGCCATATTGGATAAAAGATCCTACCAAACATCATGAAATTATTTTTTTTTAGATTTGTGTTTTATTAAAGACTTTTATTTCAGGTTCTAAGCAAAAGAAAAAATATCTTCTAGTTTTTAATTACTCAATAGGCCCTTAAGTCAATAGTTTGCGTTTTCCCTATTGATAATTTAAATCAAATAGGTCAAGGAAAGTTATAAGACTGATTAAATATCAATTCAGAATCATAACTCACCCTAAATTGTTCGATTAAAATGATCAAAATTGTTTAAATAAAAGCCAAAGAGGTCAAACAAAGGAAATGCGTTTTTTAAATATTATTTTTAGGAAATAATTTAAATTTTGAAACACGATTTTAGGAGCCTACCAGCTAATGATTTTTTTTAGACTCATTAAGTTCTTCAATTACATGTCACATGTAACATAATACATCCAGATTCATGTTGGGGCTCATTTTATCCACAGCCGGGCAGTTTTCCTTGACTCTACTTAGAGGTACCTGATATTAGAAAATAAATTAAACGTCATTGGCATTTATTTTGATCAAATGTCAAGTTGTTAAAAACATTTTTTTACTGCAACCTTATGAACATCAAGAATCATTTAATTTTTATTTTAGCTTTGGCGTACTTTATATACATGATTTTCATTTTTTAGAATATGTGTAATCTAGCCATAGTGAAAGTTAAAATCACCATGAAAGTTTAAGTTGAGTTTTTGCATATTATCAGTTTGTTGGCCACGCGTGGTTGACTCGATACGCATCTCCTAATTGTAGTGGGCAAACAGAGCAAACAGTCGGAAGCCAAACAGTCGGAACATGTTTGATCACATCACAGGTCACAGGAACTTAATATCTTAAGCTGTGATAGCAAATTTTGGTTTTCTTTTATTAACCAGAACTTGCTTAGGCTATGATTGAACAATGTAAGAGTTTATCTTTTATGCCGCCATGCATAATAGATAGCTTTCATTTATTTCAAACACTGTGTATTTATTTTGCTTGCTGGGATGGAACTTATAAGGGCAATATCTGAGAACAAACTATACCCTGCAAGTGCACGTGCCTCCTAGCCATCTCAGCACACGATCCGGCCTGTAAACCCAGATTTATCGCTCGAGCTGTTTTCAATTGACAACGCAAGGAATCATGGCAATAACCCAGTTATCTGCGATCACTGTTCCAAGGCCGGATTACTTCCTGGAATGCACATCTCAGCCTTGACACAGTCTCCGGAGGCTCGGCTCCACCTAGAGGGGTTCCGAGAACTGACCGCCGGCGCCGGACAGCGTGGTTGACGTAATGTGCTGAGTTACGGCTGCAGGCCACGCAACACTGTAATGACAGAGGAACAGCTGACTGAAGGCCGCGATCTTGGAAAGTGCGAGAATGTGTGAAGTGCGTGAAATTAATGCAAGAGTAATTCATAAATTAAATTGCTCTGAAATCGCTAACCAACTGTGACTGGATAAATGTTGATTTTATGAGAAAAGTATTGTCATATTGTGTATAAACAGATTACTGTCCTCTTCTGAACTTGAAATAGATGTTCCTCTTCTTTCAACTTTTCCTCTTAATAAGCCTCTGTACATATTCTATAGTTATACCCTTTTATTGACGGGTGATCCATTAATTTAGAACAAATCTTACCTTAGAATAAGAATACGACAAATCTGGATTCACAAGTTTTTAGCTCTTAAAAAAATAAATACTTTGAGAAGTCAAAACACGGTTTTATTTATAGATCATTTTATTTTTCAAAAAGAGAATTTCAGCTTATAGTTAAAAGATCTGTATGAAGTAAATCAAATTAGAGGACACTGTTGAATAAAAATATTCATAAAACTGTTTGAACCTTTCACGTCACGTTTTCTTTAGTCGTAAACTTTATGGTCTGACATCATTAGTTTGAAAGTAATATTCGGTTTCACAAAGGAGGTCGGGTTGGCCTAATGACATTTTGCTACTGTAATGGCGTTCAACCTCAGTCAATCTCATTAAAAGATGGAATATTACCTTACACTAAACTAGCTGATTTGTATTTTCATTATTACACTATGAAGTTGCTGACAATTTTAATTAAGTTTGGGTTATTGGTCCTGTATAAAAAGTATTTAAAAGGTAAACAACTAGTAAGTCAACCAAAATCTGTCAATTACTACTAAATAATAATCAAAATACGTTGCCTTTAACCTTCTGGTGAAAGAGCTTGACATTTCCATTTAAAATATACACTCTCTACTTGTTCAACGTCTGCACGAGGTATAGCGATCCTGCTTATAGAGTTGAATAAAGCCCTTCGATTCCGAAATATGGTTGATGGAGGATTTGTTTAAACACGAAAACAGATAACACCGTGTTATTTTTTGTTTGTTTCATGGAATAAACAATAACTTTCGTCTTTTTTCATTCGCTTGAATACCGATAAGCGTATACAAGTTTACTTTTTCTCGAAGTCCCATTATTTTTAATTGATTTATACAAACACCTTATAAATAATATAAAAACTAATTATTCTCATATTTTTCGGCGTAGTCTCTAACTGGAGAATTAAGTTAAAAAACATTATTCCACTATTATGTCATTCATTTATTGTGTTTTCCCTAGAAAAATAATGGCACTTGGTGATTCAAGCTTGGTTTTACAGACTTGAAGGGGTTTAAATCTGATTAGAGATTAATTAATTTCGCCGAAAACTCATGCGGAGATCTGTCCGGCGAGTCAGCTCGGTGTCGGTGACGTCATCGCTCGCTGATAAACTTATCGCCGACTCGCTGATTGGCACGAGTCAGCCGCTAATTTATCGCCTCTTTTCCTGCCTTCACACATTCATCACTTTGAATACTTTAAACTGTTTGCATCGCGGTAGTGTGAAAGAGACATAAATCTAAGCAAGAGTGATGTACCGGATATACAAGTTTTTTGAAGAACAGTTCAAAGTTGAGTGCCTTGGCCTCTCCCCCCGGTAATTTTACAACTGTCTTTTCCTCGAAAGGGAAAGTAGGGTGGCATCTCCCCAGTACATTTTTTTTGCTTGAAGCTTCGTCTCCTTCAATCACTGAAACACAATTACAGTGCCAATGCAGTTAACGGGTAATAATCCTCCCAATGCAGTTAACCCTCCAATGGATAATAATTATTATTTTCCGTAAATTCCCCTTTGGTTTGACTCCACGCAACTTATTACGGACAGCTATGCTAACTGCTTGACTAAAAGAGTCAAATTTTCATAGAATGTTTGTGATTATTCTAACTTTTCCCATTCAGCGCAGAGAGAATAATAAAAGTGCTCGAACCTTCCCAAGTCAAAACCTACTAAAATAAAAGTTGAAAGAAACCAATTACGAGATGAATACTTTACCATTACCGAGCAGTTCTACAGATTTGAGAGAATTATGATCCACAAATCAGTTACAATCAGACTGTACGGTGCGTGCGTGCACGTGTGTGGATGATGCCAGATGTTTAACCAGCTGATTGGTTTGCTCAACCAACACTGTAGAGGCAAGCGTCGCAGCGGTGTGCAGGGTCAAGGCCCGAGCGTGCCGCACGCCTACACTACTGCTACACCCAGGCCTCGGTGCCTCTCTTGCGCACTCAGGCTCGCGAAACTGATATCAGCAGCGCAGTAAATGACTAACTAAACTGCAGACTACTGTAGAATTTATAAACCGATTAACAGTAGCGATAAATAGACTAAGTGAAACAGGAGTTTTTGACTATAATAACAATTTTATTATCACTTTCTAAATAAATTTTAACGATTAAATTATACTTTGAGATTGAAGAATTAAAGTAAAGGTAAATCACTTTAAGGTTAAGATAAATTCTAACCTATTCTTGAATAAAGTTATCATAATCCGTCATAAAAAAGTTTATGTACTTTTAATGATTTCCATTGAGTGCTCTTTTCAGCCAGTTGCTTTAGTTACGGGTTGGATTGCTTAAAGCCAATAAAATATTCGCCTTGGGAAAAACTGACTTGTTTGAAGTAAACGTTTAGCAGACATAACTATTTTCATGGGTTATGTCATGGGTATTTGTTGCAAATTTTTTCATAAAAAATCTTTTTACAGGATCACGATAACCATAAACTCATAACTTCAGGATCATAAACTTTAAAATCATGAATTATTTTTAACTTGCATTTCGCATTGATTGATGTAAAATGCTTAATTCGACGCTCAAAAGTGAGTGAGTTGTTTTAAGAAACACAAAACGATGTTGACACAGACAAATACTACACACACCATTTGAAGCGTTAAACAAAGCAGTGTAGCCGGAAAGCCAATTTCGTCCGTGATAAGGTGCACTTTGATGGTTTCTCTCGCCAAATACAACAGTTTAAGCTGGTTTCTCGGAGTCAGTCTTTAAGATTCACGCAATAAAATTTTTATCCTGTAAAGTAGCGGACGTAAGCCGATTAATAAATGAACAGAGGTCTATTTTGGGACAGAGAACAGTTAACTTCTTAAGTGTTTGCTGAATAGAATGCTGACTTAGCGAACCGAGTTGCAAAACAAGTCCTCATTAATATGACCTCCGGACGTTGTATCACTCCCGTCGGTCGGGAGTCGGTCTCGATCTCGAGTAATGGATAGTAAATCACAATCATTCATTAATTTGTGATTTACAACATGAGTAATCGAAGTACGGATTACGTTGTTAAGTTATTTGTATCAATGTCAGTGTTTGAGTTGCCGCATTACTGTATTGTTTTGATAATAAACGGGTTACACGGTTTTCATTTCTAAGTTCAGTACCGAAAATCAAACTGGATAAAGTAAAATAAAGGTACTGATATAGAACGCTTGTTGCAATAATTTTAATGCACCTTCAAAATTTGTTGTTTGAGTTTCTTATGGAAAATAAAAAATAAACTTAATCTAAGCATTATCTTGGTTACGATTCATAATTTTGTCATAACCCAAAACAACCTGCCACTTATTCCAAGGTATCACAATCATTTGTAAATATTTGAGAATGAGATACAATGTTCAACAATATCTCAACAAAGTATTTTTTATATATATTTTTCTAGTAGGTAATTTATTGTTTTTATCATGCCAGCATTTAAGGGATCTTCTCTTCTTTATAAGTGAGACCGTTCTCTTACGTTTAAGAAATTACCAATTCAGCTTTTCAGATCAATCTTACTTAATTCTTGTGCAATCTTTAACATACATTTTCATAAATATGTTATTCATATGTAAATAGAGGCTCACTTTTAAACACAAGGACTTTCCGTGAGTTAATTCCGGAGAATAGTCGTGAATTCTTTTCAAAACCTAGCGAATGTGCAAGATTGGGATGAGTTTTTTTTAACATTTTATTTTTCCCGCGTTGATCGCATGCAATTATTTGTCTTGGCTACTGCTACTAATAATATTGTTTTATATAACATGTGAGCCCATTAGGTGTTATTAAAGAAAGATTAACCATAATAATAAGTTCTATTCATAATAAGTATTGAAATTAAATCCAGGTCAAATTTATAAGCTGATTGGCTTCCTTTAGTTTAGAAATAAAGTATAAATAATACATTCCTATTCAACTAAGTACTCAATTTAATAAGTAACATTTTACTCATTAAATTGTTTTATAGTGTAACTACAATTTCACTATACTTATAGTATAGGTCGTGGTTATCTGTTCTCTTTTGATATCATTTTTGTACAATCTATTGTAATATACCTACCCCTTTGAATCATCAGTAATTCTCAATTTCCGTTCAAAACAAATTTATTTCACCTTGACTTTGGTTCTAGTACTCATTCGAGACTTAAAAATAAACTCTTTGCATGTGGCAGCAGCTCATTCCCAAGGCCAAACAATACAGAAATACACTGACACTCATCTCCCACCTTCCGCGCTTTTGTTTTCTGACGACTCATCGCCCCATACACTCAGTTACGCTGCGATCTGACAGATGGTGGCAGCTGTTATTACTGTCGATGTTAATTAAATCATCAGTAGTCTTATATTAGGATATACTAACACATGGATTGTCATGTACATCCCTTAATTTATAGAGCTTTTATTATAGATTCAAAAGAGCAAATAGATTTTACTATTTTTAACCTAAGAAACCTGATTGCCAATTGAAAGCCCACTTACAGAACATATATTTCCTTTTTTATGATATAACATTTTATCAAAAAGATCGAACATCCGCGATCCACTATAGAGAATCACAATCAAAAAATTAAATCAATGACGTAGCGGGCTATGCCCTGTGGTCATTAATGTGAAGTGCTGACACGCCCACCGAGGACCACATGGAAGGACTAACTGTATCTCTATTACTCGCCGCCAAGCGCCGTGCGGTAGTTAGCATAACCTGTTGTACCTCTAGCGGGAAATCGCAGGGGATATTGTCGAGAATTATGATCCATTAGTCGACTTGAAAGCGGTTTTTACGCTAAACATATTCACCGAGACGATTCGTTGCATGGGATAGCTTTCCCTTGCGCTCATTATCTCACGAGGTAATGTTTACTACTTGTGCTGAGATCTCGTGAGGTAATGGGTTTGAACGTGGCTGTTGTACAATGCCTCATTGTACAAGTGCTGGAAAGCGTTTCCTGACAATGCCAGGTTCCCAATCACTGCTGTCGTGCGGCTATATGTCGTGTTAAGTGATAATTGAAACTTCAATAATCAATAACTTCAATTTTAAGTAATAATTGAAATAATATAATTTTTTTATTCATGCAGGGCTGCAATAGCTTATTTCCTAGGTACTGAATATAAATTTAGTGCATTGAGGTGTATTCGTTCCAGTGAATGAATGGACGAACAAAAATTCGTAATGGTCACTAGTCTCGGTTAGTTACGAAACTTGGTTGGCTTCAAACATATAAACTTCTCAAGTTACATATTTTAACAAATATGCCTTAAACCACGCCCTTTAACGTATATAAAACACGTTATATTATTTTTAACTTCAGGCAATACCAACATACATTGAAGGGAATTGTAGTTACTCAATCATTGGGTCGGATTTGAAACTTGGAACAAACACTCTCTGTGTTGCTGGCTGTGCGCTGTTAATGGTTGTTCAATGCAGTTGATTACGTTTTCTCAGCATTCCATTGCCATTCTTAATTTATAGTCGGTATAAATAGTGTTTTATCAAGAATAAGAATGTTTGACTTTTCAATTCTTATATGATTTGAGTTCAAACTGACGTAAGATAGGAAAGGAGTGACTTTTATTACCAGCAGCAGATGCAGCTTCACCCGCTGAAAAGATAATTAATTTTAATTCAATCATTTCATACCATGTGCAGTTTTTAGGAATAACTAACAAATGGACTGATTTTGGCCATGGGCGTGCAATTCTACCCTTAAGGTGCGCTGGTAATTCCACCCTAGATTGAAATGAGAAGGTGTAACGTTTCCTCTAAAAATGTTGCCCTCATGATTAGCAAAGGGTATGAATTAGCTTCCTTTCATTATTTGTCAATACAATGAATGAGTGATAACCCGGGATTTAAACCAAAAATATACGCTAAGGTCGGGTTTTTGCCTGAACTTCAATCTGAATTTAACACGGTTTTAAAATTAAACCGAAAACTATAAGAAAAGCTAGACGGTAAATGCTTTGGCCAAAAACATATTTCCCAAACGTTTCCCATTACCACATTGAAGATAGGGTCTTTCAGCTATCGATAAGGCAGAATTATTGTAGCAATAATATATTTTTTGGAATGGAAATCCACATCATCTAAGCAAACCCTCCTAAAATTTTAGTTTTGGAAACTCCGTTTCTAGTGGATATGCATGAACTCGAAATGAAATGTCCATATTGAGTTTTAAGATTATAGTTTGAGTATTTATTTATTTATTAGAGGGACAACCCATTTTACAAAATAGGTACAAGAAGATACAATATAGTACTTTGGGTGGGACATACAATGCAAATAGTAAGTGACATTTGATAAATATATAGTTGGTGGTCTAATATATAGTTGGTGTACATTTTATTCTTTTAGTAGATAAGATCTCATATACCTTTTCTATCCCCAGAAAATATTCACTGGGCCTCCCAACCACAGTTTTGAAAACTGAAATGGTCGCCATTTTGCATTTTATAATATACTCTATTTTAGCCGTTTGAGAAAGAATATTTTAAATTATTATCCATTTTTAGCGCCTGAGCTGTACGATTGAAATATTGTAAGACTTTATCATTTACTGTGTAACCGTCAGGACAGCTCAAAATGATTTAAATGATTTTCGTTGTTACGTCGAAACATGTACTTATTCTTCGTGTTTAAATCATTTTGAGCTGTCCTGACGGTTACACAGTAAGTAATAAAGTCTTGCGATATTTAAATATTTTAAAGACCTTTCTTTTTTCCCATCTAAAGCCTATGAAGAATATTTGTGCCAAGTTTCATGGTCCAAACTCTAGTAGTTTATGAGAAAGCAAGCTTTGAAAGCTGAAAATGGCCCGCATTTTGAGCTTCTTAATATACCATATTAAGCCTTTTGAGAGAAAATATTGCAAAATACTTTCCTAGTACCCATCCAGAGCCTATAAGGAATATTATTGCCAAGTTTCATATAGTTTTTTAGAAACTGTGATCAGTCAGTTTATATAGGATCATAATATTATATTATGTTTCTGGGTAATGTTTTCATCGTGCTTTTATCCACTTAAAATGATATTATAAATAAATAAAATGAGTTTAAAACAAGGTATCAGTTTTAAAACTATGAAATTAAATTCAGTAATTAAAAGGTAGTCATGAGTTTAACAATTCTAGCAATAAACTCGTAACAATAGGTAAGCCCTAATTCCCAATCCTTAGCCATAGTTAAAAATTCAAAAGTTATCACATAGTTGCAGTTTGGCGATCTGCATAAGTAAATCTCACTAAGTAACCTGTGGTTGAGACAGTTGTATTATAGAGATCGCTGGGTTGAGACCGTAATTCGTGGTTACGGTTGCTGGATCAATTTGTCGCAACAGAGAGTTCTGAAACAAGTGAATTTTACTTATACTTAATATAATCTAGTTAAAAAAGAACTCATCCTTCACTGTCTGTTTGGCTATTTATTAAATCCCTTGACGGAATTTGACTGTCTTATTGATATAATAACATCGAATTTCTTATAAATTCGCATTTCGAATTTCTTTGGAGCCGGTCGACGACAGCCAGATTGTCAGGTGTGTGCAGGAGATGCCCGACGGCTCGGCTCCCGGGGTGGATAATTTCCCAACTTCAGTACTTAAAATGAACATTATTAACCTTCTTCCACCTATTAAGCACATAGTAAATCTAAGTCATGTTACTGGTGTTTTTCCCAAAATGTTAAAAGTATCTAAAGTAATTCCACTGTTCAAGTCAGGACCTCTCAATGTTAAAAGCAATTATAGACCAATTTCTTTGTTGAGTGTTATATCTAAATTTCTGGAGAAATGTGTAAAAATTCAGCTACAGACATTTTTGGAAAATAATAATATTCTGTCAGAAAAACAGTATGGATTCAGGAAAGGTAAAAGTACGGCAGACCCATTATTTCTTATTAACAAATGCATTGTAGAGTCAATGAATAAAAACTATAAAGTGCTTATGGTCTTTGTAGATTTAGCAAAAGCCTTTGACTCAATTGATAGAAAAATCCTTTTTTTAAACTAGAGTGTGTGGGAGTGCGGGGCGTAGCGCTGAGTTGGTTTAAAAAAAGTTATCTTTCTGATAGAAGGCAGGTAGTGTCTATTAATGGAGTGATCAGTGATGTTGCTAATGTCAATTATGGTGTTGTTCAGGGAAGTACCCTAGGCCCTCTTCTTTTTCTTATATAAATAAATAATTTAGATAAACTTGGTATTTCCGATAAATTCTTTGTTTTTGTAGATGACACAGCTATTATGTTCAAAGCTTCAACCTGGCAAAGTTTATTTCAAACTGCATCTGCTGAAATGTCTGTTGTTAAGAGATGGTTTGATGAAATAGTTTAACGATGAATGTTTCGAAAACAAAATGTATGCCCGTGGCGCTGCGCCCTGCAAACGAGCCGCCCGCTGACCTCAGCCTGGTGTTGCATACGTGCAGTGTCATGCCACAGACAAATTTGTCTGTGGTCATGCCCGCCACCGCCTGTCTATGTTCAGAAGTAGCAAGGGTCGACCATTATAAACATCTTGGGGTTATATTGGATTCAAAATTAAAATGGGATTATCAAATTAATTATTTAAAATCAAAACTTAGAAAAATGATTTTTGACTTTCATCAATTAAGTGTAGTACTGAGTGATAAGGAAATTCGTACAATTTATTATGCTTACGTTCAATCTCTTTTGCAATATGGTATAGTAGTTTGGGGTGGAGCTGGAATAACGCCTATAAATTCACTATCCGTTAATTAAAAAGTCAATAATTAAATCTGCTTTTAATAAACATAGACGCTTTCCAACAACCCAGCTGTTTTCAGAGACGAAACTACTTTCAGTTAGACAATTATACATTAAAACATTGTTGATTTACACTTACACTCATAAAGAAATGGTCATTACTCCTGTGGTACACAGTTATAGAACACGAAACTCTGTTAATGTTGGTTCACAGGTGCCTAGGGCAGTAAGATCTATTCGTCATTCTAACTCATTATTTATAGCGAATTTTATCTATAAAAACATTCCAACGGATATTAGAAATCTCCAGGCTCCTCTTAAAGTTTTTAAAAAAGTCGTTGACGACTGGCTGTTCGAGGTCGGCTTTGAGCATGCTGAGGTCCTCATCCGTTCAGAGTACTACAATGACTAAAACATAGTAGGCCTACTGTACTGACTAAATGACTAAACTTGACCGTCACTCACTGGCATCAATTCAGTACCACTTGTTGCATAAAAATTATTAATTTTATTTTCTTTTTCCTTCCTCGTTTTTGTTGTTTTTAGAGAGTAAAGCGTGCCTTTACCAATGCAAAATTTTGAATATTTTGTTTGTAGCTGTTTCAGTTTTTTTTTCTCTTTCTGTTATATTGTTTTCATATCAGTCATTAATGTACACACTTTCACTTTTAGTTTAGGACTCGTTCTCGTTCAGGCCCATGTGAGAACTTTTTTTCCGTACAAAATTTTTGTTATATTATGTAAAAAATATTTTGGAAATAAATATGATTCTATTCTATTCTATTCTATTCTTATAATGAATTCATATTTGCAGTTAAAATACTGAACTGTTGTAAGATCACACAACACCTGTTGTCCCTGAGTGTGTGTTGTACCTGTTGAGGCGTAGTACTTTATGTACTATAAAATCGATAAATCGAATCGATCAAACGTAGGCCTACTAGCTGTTTTTGAAGGCCAAAAAAGGTTCCTGTTCATGATCCAGTAATGCCTCGTAATTTTTAGTTGCAACACAGCCGCTACCTACGGAGAAAACTCATCAAAGTGTGTAGATTGGTTTTATGCGGTGTTTGATGGGGGGGATGAGGAGGGTCATTGACCTTTTAATTTCGCCATTTCCCAGCTGTCCGTCAGCACGGAGCACCGATCAGTGCAGTAACAATTAAGAGTCCGAGACAAAATTATGATTGATAGCGGATATATGATCATTTTAAACTTAAATATTAACCTAGGCTGGTTTGCCAAAACAACCAAAAGCATGGGTTTATCGCTCCACGTACACATTTCTAGTATCGTAAACGAATTGTATTTTTCAACATTAATCAAGATATAAAATAGTATGTTTTCTATTTTAGTAGGTTTAAGGCACCAATAACTGAAAATTTTTAAGTTTACAATTAATTACAACTAAAAAATGGCATGAATGTCTCACATTTTCAGTAGCGTCTGGAGAATATTTTCTGATTTCAGTTACTTGTGTTACAAACCTGCTAAGAGAATATATATACCTATATACTTTTTTAAGGAAAACTAAATTTTTTTTCTTCACAACGTTTTGTTCTTTTTAAAATATTTGAGATGTTGAGCTTTGAAAACAAAAAAGGCTTTAAATTTGAATAGGTAAATAAAAGAAGCTTAAAACACCGTTCCATAGTAGGTTCAGTTAGTACAATAAAACACTCTACATTTTTAAGTTGTTATCTAAAGATGTTTGAGTTCCATAAAAATAAGCCATTCAGACTAAAACACTTTTAAATGAGGCGAGTTATGACGTATGTCCATATGAAAGTTTTGCTTACTTTGGCCCAAAACAACCAAATTATGAAGTTTTAGTACTTGCTCATGGGACAAACTGTAAAACAATCCTAAGCCCATTAGTACGTCGGGTACATGGCGAGATATGGAGAAAACTGCACTTTTTGATTGGAGTATGGCACTTTCTGTGATCATATTTGATGCCAAAAGGAAACTTTTTAGTCGGTGAGCCACTTCAAAATCCGTGGCTAACACCAAAATGGCGGCCATTAAAGATGGCCGCCGTGAGTCCCCGCATTATTCTAATAAATCGGTTGTATCTCGGTTCCTAACTGACCGATACCAATAATTTTTTTTATTATTTTAAAGCTGATTAAAGAAGGAAACTTTTTTGTACTTACCATTTAACTGTAAAAGCTATAACGTCTCTAGAATTTAAAGAAAATTAAAAAATGTACTTTTTTAATGAGTTTAGTTATTGTAATATGGAGAAATATGGTTATGCCCAGTGAAGATATCAATAAGAGATAATTCTGTTTTTTTCTGTCTTATTTTATGTGCTTGACAACATACTAAAGATTAAGCAAAGTTTGACCACCGGAAGTGCCTCAATTTCAAGATGGCGCCTAAGGTGAAGTCAAAAACATAAAAGATTTAGGGAATTAATGTCATTGGGGACACGAAAGTGACTTCTGTGCTATAATACCGCTGCCAATAATTGGCGGGTGATAAGAGCTTTAATTTGACATGATAATAGTTTTCTGACGCCATCTTGGATCCGCCATATTGGATATCAACTTTATTTCTTTTAATGTAAAAATGGTGTTGTGACACAGCACTATGAACTAGATTTTTACGCTGATTACAATGCAGAAATTCGTTTTTGAAAATATGCATTCGTACAAAAGATATGCACAGATAAAAATTCATCCGTATACATTTCTTATGGACGTTTCATATTTTCAATATTTTCTTGGATTCTTTTTCTTATATCTCACATTCTAATCAAGATATGTAATTCTGTTTAGTTTTAAACTACCCAGTGAAATACCGGCTTTCATTTGAGATTTTAAGCATCAGCAGCAGGCAAGAGGCAGATGAGCTATAAGGCTTGATGTAATTTAAAAATAAATGTTTCGGAAACTAGTTTTTAGCCAAGTATTTAAACCTACACTTCGAAATAAGGTATTTATTCATTATGGTCTCAAAATACGCATGGACGATTCGTTTTTTTATATAGATCCGTAGTGATACGTCGGTTTTTTTTTAAATATTGATTCATAAAATCGGTTAAGTTTTTAATGAATATTAAGGCTTATTACGACATAAAGATTAGTTATTTTTAAATTTTACGCTTAATAGTGGATTATAACACAACCCAAACTTGTCCGAATTTAAATGATCACATTCTCAAAGGAAAGCTGATATATTACTTAATCCTTTAAAAGCATTCATAACTCCAGGTCTGTCCTAAAACTGGAGATATCAGTCTTTATTCAAAAGAAAATGTTTGAAAAATTTAAGTTTATGTGGGTTTTATAACCACAACTCACATAAAACTCAATCTATTATAATAGTTTTCAGCTCAAATAAAATTCAATAATATACTGAATTGATTAAGGACCTTAACAACTTTTTGGTCTTCTTTGAAACTAGAGAAATCCTCCAAGAAATGAAAAATTATTCAAATAAAACGAATTTATGTTGAGTGAAAGCTCATATGTCAGTTAAAGTTTAGCCTGATGTTATTAGGAGTCAACTCACTTGAAAGCTAATGGTTGACTGAGTGATTCAAGAGCAAAACGAACGAAATACCTTATTTATAACAACGGAAATTAATATTTAACTAAAAACAAATTACTGAAACTTTTATTTTTAAGTTACATTAAGCCTTATATCTAATCTTTAGCTTGTCCGATGTTGATGATTAAAATCTCAAATAAAAGCTGGTAGGCCTATTTCACTGAGTATTTTAAGACTAAAGCGAACTACATATCTTAATTAGAATGTGAGATATAAAAAAAAAAATCCAAGAAAATATTGAAAATATGAAACGTCCATAAGAAATGTATACGGATGAATTTTTATCCGTGCATATCTTTTGAACGAATGCATATTTTCAAAAACGAATTTCAGCATTGTAATCAGCGTAAAAATCTAGTTCATAGTGCTGTGTCACAACACCATTTTTACATTAAAAGAAATAAAGTTGATATCCAATGTGGCGGATCCAAGATGGCGTCAGAAAACTAATATCATGTCAAATTAAAGCTCTTATCACCCGCCAATTATTGGCAGCGGTATTATAGCACAGAAGTCACTTTCGTATCCCCAATGACATTAATTCCTTAAATCTTTTATGTTTTTGACTTCACCTTAGGCGCCATCTTGAAATTGAGGCACTTCCGGTGGTCAAACTTTGCTTAATCTTTAGTATGTTGTCAAGCACATAAAATAAGACAGAAAAAAACAGAATTATCTCTTATTGATATCTTCACTGGGCATAACCATATTTCTCCATATTACAATAACTAAGCTCATTAAAAAAGTACATTTTTTTAAATTTTCTTTAAATTCTAGAGACTTTATAGCTTTTACAGCTAAATGGTAAGTACAAAAAATGTCCTTCTTTAATCAGCTTTAAAATAATAAAAAAATTATTGGTATCGGTCAGTTAGGAACCGAGATACAACCGATTTATTAGAATAATGCGGGGGCTCACGGCGGCCATCTTTAATGGCCGCCATTTTGGTGTTAGCCACGGATTTCGAAGTGGCTCACCGACTGAAAAGTTTCCTTTTGGCATCAACTGTGATCACAGAAAGTGCCATCCTCCAATCAAAAAATGCAGTTTTTATTTGTGTAGCCACTGTACTACATCTTTAAATAATGATGAAAATTTTTATTGAATTTAAAGAGGATGATTAAGCTAAATCCAATCCTACCTTTTTGTTTAAAATTTACGAGAAAACTTGTGTTTTACTTTTCTTTAGTTGTCTGCTTGTTTTATTTAAGACGTTGTCTTCTTTTTTATTTGATGTCCAACGTTATTTATGTTATTTCGATGGACCAAACCAATGACCTACTTTATCTATAGGTCAAAACTGATTTGAAATTATTGATATCATAGTTACTAGTTACTTTAACAATGGCTGAACAATTTATTTCTTTGGTCTCACATTAATGCCAAAGGTGTTGTAATATATGTCATTGTAATCTAGTGATAGGGTAATATTGCTCTGTACAAGTTTCTATGGGAATTATGTTGTTTAATGTTGTCAGTACTGCTGTCGGATTGTGTTGTTGATTGATGTCCTATTATGAAGTGTGTGTCTCACAGTTTTGATTAATAAAATGAATCTTTTCGAATCAACTGTAGTTTTTAATATAACACACCAATTCCAGCACTAAAAAATATAAGTGGTTATGGGCCCAGTGCTGCAGTAATTTAAAAGTTGAAATATTTCATGTGAAATGTGAATAACCTTAAATTAAATGTGAGGTTATGTAAAGCACATTGCCTTGGAAATTGGTGTGGACAGTTAGTTTCTGTGTTTAAATCGTGATTGTGAAATTATATACTCACAATGGATACGACAAAAACTGTAATAGACAAACTGGAAGGACAACAGAATTGGTTGGACTGGAAATTTCAAATTAAAATCCAGCTGCAAGTCAACAACGTCATGGGTGCTGTCTTAAACAAATTCGAAGTCCCAAATGACCCTCCAGAAACAGCAAGTGAGAAAGAAAAGAAAGACCATGAAACAAAAGTGAGAGCTTTGAACAAAAGTGAGTATTTAGCTCAGAATCTAATTGTGACCTCCATAAGTAGCCAAGTTAGGCAACTTATAAACATGTGTTCTTCGGCCAAAGAAATGTGGGACAAATTACACAGTGTGTATGAGCAGCGGACTGAGCAGAGGCAAGATAGACTTTTTAATGAGTTTTTTGGCATTAAGATGAAGGACCCGAACGATAGTGTTGCTAAGCATATCGCTAAACTTGAGAAGCTGTGGTCAGAACTTCAAGATGAAACCTGGAAAGAAGACAAGGTAAAACTACCCGATTCACTCTTCTTAAATAGAGTTCTAAATACATTGCCTGATGATTATTTTGAGTTTTTAAATGCATGGGAGTCTGTCCCTAGAGATCAGAGAAATTTAAAGAATCTCTGTGAAAGGTTATGCGTAGTAGAAAATAGGCTACTTGAAAAAGAAAGATGTGCTGAAAATATATCATCAGCTCTTGCTGCTAAAACAAATTATTACAAATCAAAAGGTAATAATGCAAATAGGCTTAAACCTAGTGAAACAACTACTATCAGTAAACAGGCTGGTCCAAATCAAAACGGGCCAAAATGTTATGCATGTGGGAAATTCGGTCACATTAAAAAGTATTGTCACTCCCTGAACAAGAACGATCTGGATAGGCCTACAACAGGTTCAAAAAGAGGCGCAAATCTAAAAGTAAACAAGAATAAAAGTGAATCTTTGTTAACTATCTTATCTGCAACCTGCGACAAGAAAAAATGGGTCATTGACTCTGGGGCAACAGCTCATATGTCACCTAACAAAGAGACATTTATAGACCTAAAATTAGACAAAAGCCTAAAAGTCACTGTGGCCAACAATCAAACAGTTCAGTCTGAAGGTGTCGGAGATGTGAAGATAGTTACCAAGTATGGTGAAAAAGTTATTAAAGATGCTGTGTTTGTGCCTGATATTAAAACTAGCCTACTGTCGGTTAACAAAATGACAGAAAAAGGTCATACAGTAGTATTTGATGCAGAGAAGTGTAAAGTTTATAATTCCGATCAAGAAATCGTTGTTACTGCAACTAAGAAGGATGATTTATATGTTTTGGATGAAAAATCTGAATATTCTTTGGTGATGATGAAAGACAATGCAAACAGTAGTCAGCTGTGGCACAAAAGACTAGGCCACTTAAATCGCATCGGAATGGATCTTCTCAGGAAAGGGATGGCAAATGGAATATCATTCGATAATATTTCAACTGAACAGTGTATCGCATGCTTGGAAGGTAAACAAACGAGATTACCTTTCAAAGGGAAAGGTGGCAAAAGGGTGGATGAACTGTTACAACTGGTTCATTCCGATCTCTGTGGACCGATGCCAGAAAAGTCTTGGGGTGGCTCGAAATATTTTTTAACGTTCATTGACGATCATTCGAGGAAAGTTTTTGTATATTTCCTAAAATCAAAGAATGAGGTGTTCAACACATTTAAAGAGTTTAAAGCCATGGTTGAAAATGAAACTGATAAGAAAATCAAAGTACTCCGGACGGATAACGGTGGTGAATATATATCTAATGATATGAAGAATTATCTGCGGCAATTTGGAATCAAACACCAGTTGACATTGCCTTATACACCAGAACAAAATGGCCTAGCCGAGAGGACAAATAGGACCTTGGTAGAAAAAGCAAGATGCATGATGAAAGATGCTAATTGTGATGAACGCTTCTGGGCAGAAGCAGTAAATACGGCTGCATACCTAGCAAATAGGTCACCTCACAAGGCTATCAAAGAAAAGAAGACACCAGAAGAAGTTTGGTCAAAGAGGAAAGCCAGCTTAGAACATTTGAAAGTGTTTGGATGTGTTGCTTACACACATGTACCAAAAGTTCAAAGGAAAAAGTGGGATTCAAAAAGTGTACCATATATCTTTGTCGGTTATTGTGAAAACAGTAAAGGCTACAGACTGATTGACCCTAATCAACCTGGGAAAATTGTAAGAGCAAAAGATGTTGTTTTCTTAGAAAACAAATTCTCAATCGATGAATTGGATAGCCTGAGAGGAAAAATAGATCCTGCTGTTGTTTCAAATCCTGAAAATGAAGTCAGCGACTGTGAAGACGATAATGCTAGCGTTGGGGAAGAAAATCAAACTGATCGTGATGAAGAATCTTTCGATGAGATGGAGGAAAGTGATGAAGAAGATCTAAATGAAGCAGAATATGTTGCAATTACTCAAGCAGCTAAAGAAAGTGTGTTCTTGAAAGGTCTCCTGAAAGAACTTATTGATTATAATGAAGCCATAGTAGTCTTTAATGACAACCAAAGCGCTCAAAAGTTAGTGTACAATCCTGTTTTTCACAATCGAACAAAACATATTGATACAAAATTCCATTACATTAGGGAAACTGTGAAGTCTAACAAAGTAGTATTAAAGTATTTGCCTACAGATAAAATGTTAGCAGATGTAATGACAAAAGGACTACCTAAAGCTAAACATGTATTTTGCACAGAAGGTATTGGGTTGAAATAGGCCTAATGAAAAGATTTGTGGTAAGAGTATCACTAGATTAAGGGAGGGTGTTGTAATATATGTCATTGTAATCTAGTGATAGGGTAATATTGCTCTGTACAAGTTTCTATGGGAATTATGTTGTTTAATGTTGTCAGTACTGCTGTCGGATTGTGTTGTTGATTGATGTCCTATTATGAAGTGTGTGTCTCACAGTTTTGATTAATAAAATGAATCTTTTCGAATCAACTGTAGTTTTTAATATAACACACCAATTCCAGCACTAAAAAATATAAGTAAAGGCATCACGTGATCTCTTTTTTCTTTAGCAATGCTTTTTACTCCAAAAAAGTCTGCACATAAAGGGCATTCAAATCACATATAAATCTAATATATATTTGTCGAATACCACTCACATATAATCGTACAGCTCATACTTCTTGACCCAGAACCTTGAAAATTTGCATGGACGTTCTTCTGAGGGCGTAGGCATCCGCTAAGAAAGGATTATTCAAAATTTCCTCAGGGCTACGCCCTATGGTACCTCAAAGTTTCATTTTTAAATTATAGGGAAGCTTATGAATTTATCATGGCAACCTAACGAAGTATGATGAAATGGAACATTAAATCATCAATAGATGGAAGTTTTTTTGTTTTTCCACGGGTGAAACCGGCCTGATCAGCTAATAATGTCGAACGATGATAGTTTGGTCAAATATACAGAAAAAACTCTTCATAATTGTAATATATAGATGTATTGACTTGACTGAAATAAGTTAATGCTAGAAAGAGTTTTAAAATTTAAATAGCACATAATTGAATAGTAAAACTCAACTTGGTCTGAAGCAAAATTTTTCCCCATGGAACAATTCCGCAGAAATGTAAGTAGATATCATCGCTTCATTGTAAATGCCTGTCCACAATTGAAAACTCACTAATTTTTCGACAACGGGCCCCTCACACAGAGGAAGAACCCGTCACTGAGGTCTGGATCCCTCGTGCCGTGCTCTCACGAGATGTTGGATGAAGGAGCTATTAGCATTATTGAAAGTTGCACTTCCTTTTACTACGTTATCCTTGCCGTAATGTATTACTCAAGTAGCAGGGCCCCTTGAGTCATTAGGAGCTAATGTTTATGGTGATTGAAAATTCACCCTTGAACTCAAGTCACTGACCTAATATACTAGCGTACTAGCAAGTTATATCGGTGTTTATAATTCGTGTTGACTGTCAATTAGTTCTGGGGATTAATCTATTTTATGTCACTCTAAAATAACTCATTATAAAATATTTTTTGTCTCCTCCAGTTTAAAATTGTATATAATTATAAGCGTGGGAAATTCTCTTCGATGTCAACTAACGATAAATGTGTCGAATTGATTTTTTTTACTTAGATTTGCCTATGTCTCAGAATTTTAAGAAAATTCATAAAGGGGCCTTAAGAAAGGTAAGTACAGTAAAGGGCTGAATTTTTGGGACAGTCCGATGATACTGACCCTATCCGGCGACACTGGATCAAGTTCGATTCATTTTTACAACCTTTGACTACCAATCACATGTGTGCATGGTTTGAAATGGTTCTAAAGGTCAACCACAGTACTATGAGGTTAACCATAGGTCACAGCATGTATTTTTTCTCGGTGAGATTACCGCTAGTAAAAATAAACACAAAACATGTAGAGATGAGATAAAGAAAATTAGAAAACTTTGGCAAAAATTACTCAGTCATTTGTCAACTGCTACTTTCAACTGCATATCTTTAGGTCTTTCATAAAAACGTGTAGTTATCAGTAAAGACAGTTCAACAATTAGCACTATTCAGTCGTACTTTTTCTCCACAAAGTAATTTTACAAGTATTTAGTAATTCACAAAAAAGTTGAAATAAAACTTTAAAATGTTTTGCCATGGCCATATACAGGGTGTTTCGAAACTCTCTCCCGAAACTCCGTGGGCGCGTTCCTTAGGTCAAAACAAACAAAAAATGTCATATAAGTATAGAGTCTATCTCGCTTCGTTTTCCGTCTGTGAGTCAGTTTGTGTTTTTCAATTAAAACTCTTTAACTTTGAAACGGCTTAAGATAATTTATTGAGACTTGGTACGTAAACTATAGTTAGTATGGCCAAAAGTTTCACCAATTTTCAATTTTTTATCTTTTGGAATTTCAAAATGGCGGCTTTTTAAAACTTTCATTCATTAATATCTAAAAACGTTGACAAATTAACACTAACCTTTTTATCATACATTTTATTTGTCATTTCATTACAAACATAACGACAATTTATTTATTAAAATCGGATAATAAATAAGCGAGATACATCGATTTAAGTAAAGCATGTCATGGCATATTCTACGCGACTAGTGCGAGAATGACGGTCTCGCGCTAGTCGCGTAGAATATGCCATGACATGCTTTACTTAAATCAATGTATCTCGCTTATTTATTATCCGATTTTAATAAATAAAGTGTCGTTATGTTTGTAATGAAATGGCAAATAAAATGTATGATGAAAAAGTTAGTGTTAATCTGTCAACTTTTTTAGATATTAATGAATGAAATTTTTAAAAGGCCGCCATTTTTAAATTCAGAAAGATAAAAAATTGAAAATTGGTGAAAATTTTGGCCATACTAACTATAGTTTACGTACTAAGTTTCAATAATTTATCTTAAGCTGTTTCAAAGTTATAGAGTTTTAATTGAAAAACACAAACTGACTCACAGAAGGAAAACGGAGCGAGATAGACCCTATACTTATATGACATTTTTTGTTTGGTTTGACCTAAGGAACGTGCCCACGGAGTTTTGGGAGAGAGTTTCGAAACACCCTGTATAATACGTCATTAAATATCTTTTAGAGTATAGACAATTTTTCTATAGAACAGAGAAAAAATAATAGGTCAGAGAACATAGAACAGAGTTTTCTGAGAAAATAATCGTGGCAGAACATGTAGGCACAGATGAAGAACTATAGTTCTTCATCTGTGATGTAGGTAATAAAAGTATTTTTCATCAGACTGACTAGATAAAACCTTTTGCCGGACTAGGCCGGAAAAACGGAAGTAAACAATCAGCTGATTTGCAGCAAACTTACGTTTAATGCTTGTTCATTTGTTACTTTTTATAGAAATGTTGTGGCAGCACTGGCAGCGGTAGCAAATATTTGTTCTGTTTGTTATTGGTTAGGTTTGAAGGGGCGTACATCGTTTGCGCGGTATGCGGAGAGCCAAGTAGAAGGGTTGCGTGTTCTGCGCGGTGTGTTCCAGGGGGCTCTCAGGTATATGCATCATCTGCGCGGTGAGGGGTGGCGGAAGCGGAATTCAAATTACTAAATACTAGTTACAATCCATCTCGCAGTTGTATCTTTACAGTTGTGAAACGTGAAACGGCATCTTAGGATTACAAAATACAAAGTCAACATTATTAATTTACCAACATCGCATCGTTTAGAAACAGCCCCCTGTGGTATCGATTCCACATAGAGTAATAAAACGTCAAAATTTCTTCCATTCCTCGGGATTGATTTCTTCTTTCGCCCCTTTTCCACATGGCGAAGGTTTAATGATTGTCTCCATAATTATTTTAATAATAAACTTCAAAATACACTGATAGTAGCTGCAACCTTTATATAGGAACAAGTTTTATATAGGAACTTCAGTAAGTCGAGATGTAAACAAACTGAAAATCACGTTATCATAAGCTGCGACACCATTGGTCGGCTGAAAAATGACCAGTTTTGCAACCAACAGTCGCGATGAAAAAGGCGAGTTTTGATACACACCCCTAACTTTAAAAAAAAGAAAATAACAAGTTTTGACACAAAATGAGCACACAGTCTTGTGTATCGACTCCCATGGAGAAAAAAAACATCAAAATCTCAAATTCGAAAAAATGTCACTTAGCCAGTTTTGCTATGACCCGCCTCATGTGGTACGTGCGGGAGGGCGGCTGTTGGCGAATTGTTGTCGGCAGGCTGAGGCTACCTGGACGGGACACCGCGCAGATGATGTAAGGGGATTGGGCGACCCTTCAGAATATTTCACAGCAGGCTTACATACCGCGCAAATGATGAACGACCGTTGGTATTGTTGCATGAACCATTATGATTGATTCTCAATCCTTCAAAATCATAATAGAGTCATAATGGTTTATGCAACAATACCAACAATACGTTACAATTGATAGTATTCTTTTCTGAGTAGTACACATGTAAAATTGTAAGGATGTATGTCTAAGTAACTCTTTAATATATATATTTACGAAGGATTTGCATGATTGAGTGATGAAGTATGAATAGTTTTAACTCAGAAACTCTACTATATAACTATAGTTCAATAAGACATAAGATACATAAATAATTTAATTGTTGTTTGGAATTAATTAAAGTTCTGGAAGCCTTACTGGCGGGTAAGTGAGTGCGCTGTATTCGGAATTTGCATGAAACATCTGTGTTGTGTTGGCAATCGATCATATGATCACATGCTTAAGTAAAGACACATTTACGATATGAAAGTTTATGCTGCAAGCTCATATGCAATAAATATTATATCTAAACAAGGTCTCGTTGAAATCTCTTTCAAACTTTCACAAAAGTTCTCACAGAGCTTGCCACAAGTCTAAGAAGAGGTTTGATTCTCATTAGTAGTGGCAATACTTATTATTACGTTTCGTATTGCACAAGACAACTTTCGGAAAATTACGGTATTGCAAGAAAAATTTCTTAATATTGATGTGCCTTAAAAACATAAACAGTGTTTTGACGGATCGACACAATCACGAATTTTCTAGCAGATGATTTGTAGAGTTTCCACATTTTGCCACCCGCCAGTAAGGCTGTCCAGAATTATAGTCAAAAATTATCGCATTTGACGCATTATTAGCAACAAGAAAATATCATTAAATAGAACAGAGAAAAACTAATTCCAAATATCAACAGCCAAAGTTGAGTTGAGTTCGTTGTCATCATCGCCGTGTTGTCCGGCACCTTAAGCTACACGAGGGACCATGCACGAGTTGATTATTTTGTTGTGAACTTTTCTTACGGATCAAAATAGAATAAAGGAAAAGAATATAATCACGACCTTCTATTTTATTAGAAACTCCATTAGTACAAGTGTTGCGAATTCTTTCGATTTTTTAACTTCATCAAGCTTTACGGGAACACAGTCTCCAAACAACGTGCTTTGAATCAGAGAGCAAGTCGATCACATTGAAGGAAACTGATGGCTAAAACAACCTAACGTGACGTGATTGAATGACCAGTTTCAATCTAATATCCACAGAGCCACTACATCGCCGCGGACAAGGTCGACACGGATATAGACAGTTATTGGCAAGCAACAGAAGGTGGAGACTGCCAAAACTGTTGTGACGTTTCCCTGCCTCAATGTTTTGTCATCATCGCCGATTTAATTTTACATTCCTAAGTTTCTTGCAACTATCCACAACCCCATTCTATTCAGCCTCATCGATTTGTTAAGCACTTCTTAGATTCCAACGTGAGTGGTTGCTTAGTTAGGTGAATAAGTAAGAAGCAAGTGGAGAAACGCCCATTTTGAAGAGGTTGGCTAGGTCTTCAACCGCCCTCAACCGTCCTCAGTTTGTTGATCCATAAATGCTAATTGAAGTAGGAACATAGCTATCTAAAGAATTTATCAAGCAAAATAAGGGGAATATGATGCGGAGAATGTTTAGTACAAGCTGGAAATAAAAATTTCAGTATAAGCAAATAGTACACGATATGAAGTAATTCTGACTTTTTTTAGAGCCGGGATTCGAGTCCCTTGAAAGTATTCCACGCCACTCAATTCATACAAGGAGTTGATAGATTAGCAGGAAGTTTATGAACCTGAAGTTGCGATGTTTATTCAAACATTTCATCCACAGTTGACAACTGTCCAGCCAGGGGAGCGTCCCGGCGGCCTCCGCGCGACCTCCCACCACTTCCGCGACATCGCCGGCCACGGGCGGCGGCGCCAAGGTCTCCGAACTGCTTGAGACGGCGACGAGAGTGGCCGCAAATGTTCAAAACCAAACCGTCTGTTTGTTGATGCGGAACCTCCTTTGAAGTGGAACCAAATTAACAACTTACGCACTGTGAATTGTACAACAAATTGCAAAAAAAACCGGGTCGGTTTTAGAGAGAATTACATTAAAAAAACTTCTAACACTGAAAGAATAAAAACTGATGGAGTACTATTTTTATCACAGCTGATGACGCTGGTACTACTTCTTTTATCTCGTACTCTATTTTGGGTGGTCGCCAGATCGTTTTGAGTTCGTGCAGCCCTAATCTAACGCAATTTGATTAATGGTACCCTCTAACTTCCTTTTAACTGGCCCATATTTTCATATCAATAATATTAATAGCAGAAACAGTTAGTTTTTTTTACTTTGAGTGCCACACTCTCAACAAAAATGTTTCTTGCGGTTGTCTCCCTAATTTTTACGTTCTTTATTCCGCAAAACCGTAAACAAACTTAATTGTCCTTTACAATTATAATTTTTTATCAATATATTTTCGAAAGTAAAATCGAAGGTAATAATACTTTCTACATACCATTATGTATTTTGAATAAACAGGGAAAGAAAAGCAAAAGTTGTATCGGACAGTAGAGTGTGGGCCACGCGCCACGGAGCGAGATCTGCTGTAAAGATGCCAGGAGTCATCGGGGTTAAGGTTGGGTCAACATTCTCTCTTTCACGCATACTTGTGTTTTGACAAGTGGAGGTGAAATGTATTCCTTTATCTATGAAACTCAATAATTTTTAATTTTATGTTGCAACGATTTAATGCGATATATTTTCTGATAGCGCATATTTAAATTAGTGTATTTAATTTAGCGTAAATCTTTACAATATTTTGCGCTTTCATTAAAACGAATAATTGATCATTAAATACTAAACGGAATTGACTGAATAGTATACTGCGTAGATTTTTAGGTAGTATTAGGGGATCTCGCTAAAACAGATCATTGGTGTTAGTGGGAAGACAGGTATAGCATTTTAGTTTATTGACTTTTCCTATACAAGCAATTCACATTCTATACAAGCAACTGCGAACTGCTGCTAACGATTCAATAAAGGGGGTTATTTAAGCTAGGCTTTAAATGAAAACGTCACTGTAATGTAAAAAAAGCATAGTTTCTCAACGGTATTTTGCAAACAAAAACCTGCAACCACGCGTGAACCGAGAAGCGGTGGGTGAAGTGCTGGCTTTGTCGTACCTATCTCAACGGCCGGATGGTTGGGCGGTGCAAGGACTGTGATACCGCGACACTCCCCTGGGTTCAGGGCCGCCACACACAGCCTGCCGACAGCGGCACTTGCCAAGTGAATGCAAATGTACCAAAGTATGGGAAATGTGTTTGGAACACTCTGATAGCCGAAGTGAATTACTTTTAAAGCACACTCATGCACTGTGTCATTTCCTGGTTGATTATCATATCATAGTTGATGCAATGATGGTTATTTTATTTATTTTGACCTCGATTAAATATGCTATAGACTGAAATGGCATAAATAAACTGTAAGGAAAATATATGAATAAATGTTTCATTTTGCTTGGCTTTGAAGTCAAGTAATACTGGGGATATTTGTATTGCGGACGGCGAGTACCTTACTTTATAAGGCTTCTTATCAACCTTTCAAATATTTTAGATTCGATATTTTTAGCTAATAAGGAAATATCATTAGGATGGTAACGATTTGATCATTTTGACGTCGGTTTAATCGTGGATTATTAGTCTGTCGTCGTCGGGTAGATCAAAGCTCTGATAATTGGTTCTGGTTGGCTACCCTCATGTTCTACCTAAAGGAGGCGGTGTTAATTATAAGTTAAGGATTAATGTTTTGATTGGTTTGAATTATTATTGGTAAGCTAAGTGTATCGGGTTTAATGTATGGTTTTAAATTTGTTTACCACCAGAAAATTATACAGGTAGTACTGCGAGCGAGCGTTACGAGCATAGAACACTCCCGAACAAACTTAATCGATAGGTAGACAAACTCAAACACACTCGCCCGCATGACACGAGACCCGCGACAATCGATGGAGGGCCGAATGCTCGAGGGAAGCGACTGCGACAGAGTCGATAACAACACGACCGCCGTGCTCGGCGCCGCGGCGGCTTCAACAATACTCCGCGACGATCCCTCTCTCACACTCGTCAAGCAACACGACTGCGACAGAGTCGATAACAACACGACCGCCGTGCTCGGCGCCGCGGCGGCTACAACAATACTCCGCGACGATCCCCCACTCACACTCGTCTAGCAACACGACTGTGTCAGAGACGATAACAACACGACCGCCGTGCTCGGCGCCGCGGCGGCTACAACAATACTCCGCGACGATCCCCCACTCACACTCGTCTAGCAACACGACTGTGACAGAGATGATAACAACACGACCGCCGTGCCCGGCGCCTCAGCGGCTACAACAATACTCCGCGACGATCCCTCACTCACACTCGTCTAGCAACACGACTGTGACAGAGTCGATAACAACACGACCGCCGTGCTCGGCGTCGCGGCGGCTACAACAATACTCCGCGACGATCCCCCACTCACACTCGTCTAGCAACACGACTGTGACAGAGACGATAACAACACGACCGCCGTGCTCGGCGCCGCGGCGGCTACAACAATACTCCGCGACGATCCCTCACTCACACTCGTCTATCAACACGACTGTGACAGAGACGATAACAACACGACCGCCGTGCTCGGCGCCGCGGCGGCTACAACAATACTCCGCGTCGATCTTGAATCAATAACGTTCATAATAGTTCAGGCCATAAAATCAAGTTATCAAGCCAAATAGGATTATGTTGTAGGGATGTAGGGGGTTATATTCTTGTACCAAAATAAAACCTAGCAAGATCATAAAGAAATCTATAAATATCAGACTTAATGATTAACAAACATTGTTCATGTTCATACGATCAAGAAATATAAATGCTGGGCTATAATTTGAATGATAAAGATGGACTACTACATTCCAAAAAAATAGATTTCCTTCAAATTCCCATTTTCTATATTTTTTGTTTCAACTTAGGCATTTGGTCTCCTATAAATAATACTGGACACTGACATACTTTGACCAAGGTAATGTACTTCTTAAAATAAGGCTGTAGCCATAATGGATTCAAATCTAGGACTAGGAAAGTTTTTGCAAACTCTCGTCGCAAACGTAGCTGATAACTTGAATCACAACCTGCAAGATCTCGAGTTGCTCAGGTATAAAGGGAGTAATGATCAAACACCACGCCACCTCAGATTAATTCTGGATGACAAATTATCTTCAGTCTAACTGTATTAGCTGTATAACTAGGTGTCACAGCAGCTCTATACACAGTTTTACTATGTTACTTGAATTCTTCACTGTGTTTCAGCATAGAAACCTGATCTCATATCTTAGATCAGATTTTTGTATGTCTCACATGGATGCCTCTGCTCTAGTTTTTTGCCCATGGCTTTATAAATAGTATTTTAATTGGTGTAAAAGATATTGTGGGTGTTTGGCAGATCATAGACTGATGGAAGAGGGCTCAAATTAAATGTTTTGCCGTAATCCCAGGGACTTAAGGAAAATAGCAGCATCTCAAAAAAATTATCAGAAAACAAGGTTTAACTTCAACTATCTATAATTTGATAAGCATACGGATTTTAAACATCTGCTTTCTTTACATTAAAACATGTGAAGATAATAATTTATTAAAGTTATCCCCTACGTTATCACATTGATCATTTCTAAGCTAGATTTATTTATAGAATTTTGTGCTATAAAGAACAATGTTTTTAAATTTATTTTTCTATATTTATCATTAGGGGCTTTGAGCATGCAAGTTGCATGATGCAACTAGTTTATTTTATTTATATTTTAAGTAGTTTGAAAATGTAAGCAGTGTTGTTTTATAAACAAGATACTGTAACTTGGTTACCAGAGTTTATCTTGGTGTTGCTGGAAACTAGTAAATAGTTGTAAGTCATAGTTATTGACTAGGAATTATCTATTTATAAAGTCATGATTATCATTATTTGGTCCCTCAGTTCCTAAATTCTCTAGCGGTATCTTATAGCTTATCAAACATAAAATATGTCAGAAAGGAATAATGTAATGGACAACACATATTGGTCTAATGGACATCCCAGACAGTGGCAGATTTAGTGGGGGGGGGGGCTATAGGGGCTGAAGACCTGTTGAATATTTTCAGGGGATAGAAAAGGTATGAGATACAATCTAACCTACTAAATAAATAAAATGTACAAATTTATTATGGCAAATTATGGCCACCTATTATATATTTATCAAATGCCAACAAATCAGTCCATTGTAAATGACATAATCCGATTAAATTAAAATTAGTTATTCTCTCAGCGATCAAAGCTGCGGGTATATCTGCCATCTGCTAGTAATTTATAAGAATATCCATTGATTTAAATGGCAATTTTTTGGGTCGGCTAAACATATAATAAGAATATCTATTAATAAATTATTTGACTATGTATAATACCTGTAATGATGAACCTGGTTATGAGTCCTTATCATTGGTATAATAGGCATAGACACCAAGCACCAGTCAGAGAATTTGAATGCAAATGGATTAATGATGCACGTACAATGGATGATTTGAAAGTTTACTGGCAAAGACCAGCATTTAATTGAGGAATTTACAAGTATCATTAAAGGCCAACGAATAGTGACAGCCGAGTCCAGAATCAAACCATTATAAAGCTACAGGCTTTCCTCATTATATTGATTTGGTGGTATGGTGATCCCTGAACTATGTATAAAGACAATGCCAGTCCTGCTTGACTGATAATATTACAGTTCCAACCGTAAGTTGGTCTTGACCCAAGGACATCTCTAAAATGGATGTCATAAGTTTGAACACAGTCATGTTGTTTGTCAGGTATTAAATTAAAAAAGTCTGTCTTGTAAAATTTAAAATTACTAAAAAAAAGTTCAAAGAGGGAAGCCCAATCTATAAAGTCAGACCAATCTATCTAAGCAGACCAATGTATAAACCCGGTAGTTGAAGCAGCAGCAGTATTCTCTTCTGTTGTGAGAGGAGAAATGTGGCCTTGGTTGGCAGATTTACTGAGGGGCTGCACTAACTGAACATTTAGCCAGCTAATTAAACTGAGCAGTATGTCACTCACGGTGAAACTTGCCTCCTCGAGACGCTGCCAGGCTTAATGGTAAATCTTAATTTTTATCGATTAAAATACTAAAGAACACACCGAAAGATAAATGAACAGTACACATGGTTGTGTACCATCTAAAAATTCTGAGATTGAAAAAAGTTGACTTTCCTTTTGATAACGGTATCTGAGCTATACAACTGTCCAGACTTTCCAGATACAGAGATTGAGGTTTTCTAAAATAGTTAGAAGGAGCAGTATTGACATGATTGGGATGACCTTATTGACTTTACATTTTACATATAACTTTAAAAGAAGGAGAACATCTGTAGTCAAGTTTCTCGTTCATAATGCTTATTACTTTAAAATCTAAGATATTTGGCAAAGATTTTGAGTATGTTAGTGGATCTATGTAAATTGTCTTCGTCTTCATGTTGTGTAATCTTGTTAATAGTTGTATATTAAGGGAGTAAAGTGCAAGATTGCCTCGCCAGGGAAATGGTTATCGTCAGGCTTGCTTCATGTGACAACTTTTCTGAGGGAGACAGTCAATTTACTTTCGTTATCGAGAAAACATAGAAAAAAATAAACAGACAATATATATAAACAATTATTGTGTTTACATGAAGAACACAACTGTAAAAAATACAATTTTTTTTATTTCATTGATGACATAACTTCCAAAAAGTAATTGTCACAAAGCATCAGCTGTTTCTATGCTGTCATAGTTCATGCCACTATTCAGCTGTTTTTCTTTTAATATGTTTTAAGACACTATTTACCAGATGTTAAACATTTATATATCGTAATATTTATTTGGGTTAATGCCAAATTAAAACTAAATTTAAGGTTAACTTTTACTTGTAAGAAGATTTAATCCCAGATGAATGTGATAAATAGTGAGTTATAAAATCAAAAATAATAATTTTACTTTTGAATCTGAATATTATAATTGAAAATCCAAGTTGATGCCAGAAGACCAGTGAGTTACTGTGTTGGTAGAATATTAACACTTTACTGGATGTGTAATGGATACTATTCAAATAAATTACTTTACAGCTTCTATCAATAATGTGATTGAATAATGTTAAGTCTAAGATCACTATGAGTTTATTTTTAATTCATTCCTGATTAATCGGAATTTTTATTAAAAGAACACATGGGTTTTTTCACAGAAATAACTCGAGAATGGTTGGACCGATTTTAACGTTTCAGGTGTCAGTTTGAAGGTATTACCAATAAGTCTCAGAACCCCAAATAGGGCATCAATTAAATACAGGAAAGACTAAATTTTTGGAACATTGGCACTATTTGTCATTAGCGTTTCAAACTCAGCTAAAAATATGGACAGTTTGGGATAGTTCTAAAGGTCAGCCACCGATTGCAGCACTTATTTTTCCTGTTCAGTGCCGGGTCACCACCTTTTTTCTTTTATAGTCATATATTGATTACTTCTTCAGTATGTTACTTTCAGATATTTTACAACACTTCAGCCATTTTATTTAATTATTGCAGGGAACAAACAAAAAATGAGGAGAGTGAGAAGTGGTTGCGAGACCCTCGGGACGGGGCTGTCATCGTCTCCGAGGTGTCCCGGTCGGGGCAGCATCACAACCACCCCCGGCGGGAAGGTAATGTTCACTTAAATAAATAACTCATGATTTTTTTATTCCATATGAGGGCAATGCTTAGTAGTTTCCATGGACATGCAATTTAGCTATACAGTGTGTAAAAAAAGTCCCGGAACGGGTAAATATTTTTTGAACAGAATTGGTTTGAGAAATAAACCTGTAAAACCGATATCCAGAAAAGTCCAGGCTGCCTTGTCCAAACAAGTTGTCTTTTTGGTCAGGTTTGTCAATAATAAGTATGCACATGAGCTTGCATTTAATTTTTAAACTTCCTTTATATGATTTCCCAAATGGAAATTTTTATTTATTGTATATTTGTTTGTAAACAAGGAGAACCTACCCTTAATGATCATTGATCACCCTATATATATCGCTAGAAAAGCAGTACGGTGAATTGATTTAACAATGAAAACAAACACGAATGTATAATTAATTATTTAAAAGTAAATTCCCTAGAAGATAAACAGGAATATCAACATTCCATTCCATCTTTTAATGATTCATTGTTTGCAGTCTTACATTGTTTGCCCGATTGAAGAATATTTAAATGGAGCCTGCCCCTAGTGTGGAATTCCTTACTTTGGCATGATGCTCTTTGCATAGGCTTGATTACCTTCACACAATGGTAACATCTTGACCTTTCATTTAACACATACCTTTGTTTTTATGATTCCAAGAAATTATTACTCTGTCAAAAGTTTTCTTGCGATACTACTCTTTGGTACTGGGACTTCAATTTGAATTATACTTACCTTTTAGCTATTGTTAATACAGTGAAAATCCCATTTAAGAGGGATCCAGAAAGTAAAGCTGCATTTTCCTGCAACTTTTTTAACCGAGCAGCATAGCAGGTTGTTAAGCTGTGTGGTTGATGTTGGGGTTGTTAATAACAACACAATGTGTTTTCCTAGACTATCACAACTAAGCAGCGTTGTTGCACAGCCAATTTCAGGTCATGGTCTATTTCATTAGCAATATATTAAAAATTGAAGAAAAAAGTGATAAACTATATATTAATTTGTTCAGAATAACTTACTGGACAAAATGTATACACCTTACTTTAACGGAAAAACCTTGAAGAATTTAGAAATGAATAGGCACAGCGCTAATCGAATTCTTCTCTTTTTTGAGAACATTTTTGGATTTTGATTCTTTCATCATCCGTGATATTCTATACCATCATCTGCCATCAACTTAATTATTTATGAATAACTTGAGTTTTTGACATTGTGTACCTTCTCTTCCTCGCAACACACCCGCCAACCAAGCTGCAAGATGCACAACTGAATGCTCTTGGACTGGTGGGCCTAATTGTGCAGCATAGACCGTGCAGCGCAGTTGGCAGTTAGTCCTAGTCATCCACCACACAGCTAGGAAAACACACTTCCAGCTTGCAAAGAACCAGTGTTTTACTGAACTGCGGAGCAAGGAAATGCCCAGCGCAAGATATCCAGTTAAGGATCTAGGAGAACAAACTTTAACAAAAGTTTTGCTGTTACATCTAGAGAGCTGTTGCCCCACCTCTGCAACCAAATGCAGAGCCAACGTGCTCTAAACCAAATGCTGCTAAAAGCTTTACTCCTAGCGTTATTGTGAACCAAGTCTTGCTGCTGACCAATCATGCATTTGAGTATTATAGCGCAGTGGTTCCCAAACTTTTTGGCTGGCTACCGACCAACGAACCCAAAGATTGTTTGCGACCCACCGTTGGTATAAATTTTTAGGTACATCAAACCCATCGAAAAATATATCGTATTAAAACAATGAAATAAGTAGTAAAACATTTAACCCATAACGACATAGACAAATACAAACGTCAAGTGGTCGAAAGATGAGTTTGTACAGGGCCGTCCGAAGGGCGGGCAACCGGGGCGAGCTGCCCCGGGTGCCGTGGCTGAGGGGGCGCCATACCTCAGCGCAATTTTATTTGCAATCTTGTAGCTTTGCATGAATTGTGAAGGTATGGCATTAATCTGCAGAAATACAAATCAGAAAAGTGAGGCTGTAGCTAACAATGATGTATAACACTATAGGTATCATTAATGTAAATGTAATATTGTATGAAGTTTGAAATAATAATAGTGTAGAGTTGGTACTAGGCAAGTTTAGCGTGCATCCAATCGACTTTCGCTGAGACTTGAAACTTGTCGAGACTTGAAAGTCAGGATTCGTGATTAAGGCGGTAGTGGTCAAGGTCTGATTCAATAAGATTTAAGATTCAATAAGATTTATTGATGCTGTTAAACATTAATATAGTGCAATAGACACAAGTCATCAAGTTATAGATTACAAAATTGGGCCATCCTTAAAATCAAAGTTCATGTACTCACTCGTCAACACTGTAGAATGTTCTTTTCTTCAGCCACTGTGACACAGTTTTCTTAAAACTAATGTTGTTCAACAACTTTACATCAGAAGGTAGTTTATTAAAAAGCTTAAGTTGCTGGTAACATTGTCTTTTCAAGGTTTTTGCTAGCCTAACATGAGGTTTTGAAAGAGTATCCTTTGTTCTTATGTTATGATTATGTTTACTACATTGACTTTCAAAGTTATTGACATTTTCTTTGACAAAAATTAAATTACTTAAAATATGTAATGATGGTAAAGTTAAAATGCCATGATTATAAAAACTAGGTTTGCAGGACTCCCTATAAGATAGATTATCAATTATTCTCAGAGCTTTTTTTGCCATAAAAATACTTTACTAGTCTGGGTAGCATTTCCCCAGAGTCTGTCACCATACATGATAGAGTGGAATAATCCATAATAAACTGTTATAAGAACTTAAATGCTCACGCAAGTTTTAAGTTTTCTCGACAAAAATATAACTCTAGACAATCTTTTAATTAAATATGAAATACGAGGTTCTCAGCTCATTTCCTGTCTAAGAACATGCCTAAAAGCTTAACACTATTCACCACATCATCATCAAAGTTACAGTTATTATTTAAGGAGAAATACATCATTTCGGTCTTAGAGTCATTTACTACTACAGTAGAGCACCGATTATCCGAACTAATTGGGTACAAGGGGTGTTCGGATAACTGAATATTCGGATAATCGAACATGAAAAGAAAAAATTTAAAAATTGTATATGTAATGTAATAGTAAAAGGCAAAAAAAAATTATTTCCGTAATTTTACTATGAAATCGATCAGAATACATGGGTATACATTTTTAAGGAACAATTTATCCTACATAGATACAGTATACTGTATACTTTTGATTTAGAGAAAAAGTCCAAAATTTGTTTTTGCTTCAACCCTGACATGCGAATTTGAAGTGCGAATTTGAATTTCTTGAGAATCATGTTCAAAATATGAATTATTACGGTGTTCGGTTAACCGACGGTTCGGATGACCGACGTTCAGATAATCGGCGCTATACTGTAATTCATTGGCTGTAAACCATTGTTTCGACTGTTCTATTGACTCTTTAAGCAGATTCTGAGTATCAATGTAGTTCTTACTTGAGCAGAGCAAAGTTGTGTCGTCTGCGTACAGCACAGAAAAGGCAGAAATATTACAATAAAGGTCATTAATAAACACCAAGAACAAGGAAGGTCCTAAGACCGAACCTTGTGGTATGCCAGCTATCGTATTGAGATAATCAGAGGAACAATTATTTACAACAACCTTTTGCATTCTATTACTTAAATAGGACTTAATTAAATCAAGTTCTTTGTTAATGATACCATACAGTTCAAGCTTGTCACATAAAACTGGGTGCGGAATACAATCAAATGCCTTACATAAATCAATGAAGCAAGCTCCTTCAACAAGTTTATTTTCGAAACAACACATAAGCTGTTCTACAATTGATTCAATGGCCATTGTAGTTGAGTGATTAGGTCTAACTAAATTCATATTGGTGCAAATAAAGCAAATTATTGTCATTAAAATAGTTATAAAGTTGAGTAAACATACAAGATTCTATGTTGAGGAATGAAGCATAGGACTAAATTAAATTAAACTAAATTAGGACTAAATTAGTGAGTCGGTGGCACAGTTGGTAGCGCACTCGGTCTCGGTTCTGTGGCAGCAGCGTCGCAGAATCGAGTCCCGATGATGCTGTATACTTTTAGCAGTACTGTTCATTCTTGTACTGTACCGGCTCACTCCTTGGTTTAGGTACTTGATAACTTCCACGCACAGGCCTGAGGCCCATGTGGGGGGGGCAAACGCAAGGTAAAAAGAGGCCGCCATCCTCTTTAAAAAAATAAATAAATAAAATAAAATAAAAATAAAAATAATAATAATAAAGTTAATGGATGGTTCTTAAAATTGGCACTAAGTGCCAACTCTCTTCTCTTGTTCTGTAGAGAACAAGAGAAGAGAAGAGGAGAAAAGAATAACAGTACTTAGGTTGTTTGAATAAAAAATGTAAACAAATCAAGTCGTCTTCTATAGACCGGAAACCCTACTGCTGGGATCGTGACGTCTTTTATAGACAGGAAATTTATGACCACTTGGTTCACAGAGTGACAGTTATCACGGTGACGTTCAAGGTCTGTAGGCGGATAAGAAGAGAACAATAATGACTTATTATTCTCAGGTTGCCTGGATCCCATAAGGCCTGTGGTAACAAGTATTTATAAGTTTCTGGTCTATAGAAGATGTCACTATTTGTTTACATTTTTTATTTAGACAATCTGAGTACAGTATACTGTTATTCTTCTCTTTTCTTCTCTTGTTGTCTACAGCAGACCTTGGGTGATGGAGACTTCAAGTGAATGACTATTGATATTTTTTTAAATACATTGTTCTGAACCGTTTAATGTTTTTAGTTTTTGCCGCCAACGCTGGCGAGGTTCTTCTTTATTTTTTTATAATTAATTGTTGTAACCTCGTCGCGACCCACCTGAAGCCCTTCCACGACCCATCGGTGGGTCGCGGAAGGGCTTCAGGTGGGTCGCAACGAGGTTACAACAATTAATTATAAAAAAAATAACACTTTGGGAACTGCTGTTTAAGCGTTTAAAAAATATAGTGTTTCTTTGAAAAACCCTGCCGAATGTGAAGGAATTTTTCGTTACAGTTGCATTGTTTAGGGCCCCAAATGTTTACTCCACGTTGAATGAATGTGTAGACTACAAACAATTTTTTGAGTCCATTATGAGAGGTGGGTGGGTGTTAAATAATGATATTCCTCACTCACTCCTAAAATGAGCTTGGTTGCTTTATCAATGTGCTTTTTGGCCTTTTTCAAGTTTGACCTAACCAAGTGTAATTATTGAATCAACTAAAAAAAATAAATATAATAGAACACTCCAGCAACCTCTCAAACCACTCTGTATACTTTATAACTAATTTCAGCAGTTTCTAGCTCCTTTCACTTTGACTGAAACATCAGACAAAAGAAACAACACTGCATTCCGCACTGCCAGTGATGACTTCCACTTGACAGTCCTGAAGGCCGCACTTCTACGGTCCTGTCAGTCCACATCTCTACCACAAACCTCATGTGATAGTGTCAGTAAAAATGGCAAATCCAGTGAGCAATCAGTGGTCTTCAAGAGAATGGATGGTTTTAATCATAGACTGTATTCTATTTTAAGGGATTGGCAGTTTCGGGTCTGCTGTGGATATGGGGACAAGTTACTTCGATGTGAGCTTCAAACCAACAGAAGAAGTAACACACTACACTGTCTGGCCACAGGTAACATCACTCAATAAAATCAGCTTAACTCTTTTAATAAACTTATTCAATGCTTTCATAATTATAATTTACCCTTTTTCATGTGGGTTTTATGTGGGTTCCATTGAAAAATATCTCTACAAAATTATAATCTTTACTTTTTTATACAGAATTTCTTTCATTATGCTGAAGAAATTACAATTGTATAATCAAAACAAAAGCTTAATAATCGTGTTTAGTCTTTAATTCAAAACATTGCACTATGAAAGTCCTCCTGGCGCTTTGTATATTGATTACTTCAACCTACAATGGGTGTTATAAGGGAGGCCCATGAGCACAATCTAATATTTTTTCCTGTATTATTAGTGATATACAGTTAGCAGTGGGATGGAGAGGAATTAGTAGGTGGATTTCCAACTATTTTCCATTCACCATGAATATGTTCTGCTGAAACCATTCAGTAGAATGGTCAGCTGTGGCACCAAAAAGAATCATGACAGTCGCTAGCCGTACCTCTGCTATTGCTGATTTCACTTTAATTTGATTTTACATTAGATATTTAAGGTGAGGCTCCTTTCATGCAGAGTTTTTTGCTGAGCAGAAGATGCCTGGCATATTTTAAGTACTTTAAAGAACACATTAATGCATCAGTGTCTCCCCACCGTGATTAGGAAGTTACAGATCAATATGCTACTTCAATGTACAAAATTGTTTTGCGGAATCCAATGGGTTTTTTTTGTTTGGTGGAAATTGCTGTGCATAAAATGGGCCTAAAATAGATGCTGCTACAGCTATATCTTTACTAAACCTCAATTAAAACAAAGCAGTAGCAGTCTGCTACGGTTAAGTAGCCACACCACTCTGTTGGAACCTTCCTTTAATCTAACTCATCTTAGTTTTGATATAGTTACCAATTAAACTTCAGCTGTAATTTAATTTTACTGTAAAATTAAATTACTACAGCAGTCAAGTCTTTTTGTTCATGTTATGTTCAAAATATTTTTTTATTCAGGAGCTTAATGAGTTATCAAGTTGCCCAGGACTTCTGATGGCAGGTTCTGCACTTAGCGTGCCTTGTCTCAGAGAGCCAGAAGTCCTAAAGCCCCAAATTTCAAGTGATCCATGGACTTCAGTGAGCTTAATGTTTTGCATGAAACATTTTGAAGTGAATTTTAGTCCCAGTTTAGACAATTAGGAAGTAGAATTCATGTTTGCTTTTCTACCAAACTAATCAGATTTCTTATTTAAAACTAATGTACTTTTTTAAAAGATTTGTGTTGTTATATATTTAACTGCCATAATTGACTATATAACCAATTTGCTACAGAGGTTTCAATGTATTGATGCTGTTCATGTTTAACAGGCAAATTTACATGTCTCCAAAACTGATACTAATTTTATATTTGTCCTGTTTTTGAAAATATATATTTTCTTATTACCATGGCAGTTTAAAAAGGTAAAGAAATATTACCATTTTCACAGTAAAAGAAAACAATATCCACTCAAACTACCTTTTCCCCTGCTCCTGATGGCTGACTCTCCTCCTCGCTTACACATCATTTGGTAACTTAATAAGTTTGTTTGGGGACCAGGGCACAGATTATTAATATTCAGACAATAGTGTTACGTGACAAAATATTTTGCCATCTTATAAAATGACATCAAGAGTTTTTACATGGTTTTTTCAGTTTCCCACAAATGGACTCAAGGATTCGTGAATATTACAAATGCAATTGTTTTTAATAATTTAAAACTAGTGTTGAATTAGTTTCTTCCTCACTCAGTACTAAAATTACCTTGTTTGCTTTATTAATGTGGTTGTTGGTAATTTTAAGTTTTTAAGCCAAGGAACACAATGAAAGAAGGTTAACATATTTTTTTAGTTAAAAGACAAGCAAACACTCAGGTAACCTATGAAAACCCCTCAAGTGGATATTTCAATCAGCTGTTATGATCATATTATTTTTTATGAAAATGAGTAATACTGATCTTCTGTTGCAATAATTTCACATTCACCCATCAAGATATTGTTTGTGATTTAAATAGTACATTTCGTTACTAGTCCGGAAAGTGGCTGTTATGGGTAGGAGAGTGTTTCAATTATGAGGCGAAGCCGAGTAATTGAACTCTATCGAGCACCGGTATAGCACTTTCGGACAAGTCACGAACGGTACTTTTCATCATACCACCTTTTATTTGATATTTTAAAACTTGTTAGTATGTTAAAAAATGTTGAGGTTATATTAGTTTTATCAATGGTTACATTTCTGTTGTTTACTAACAAAACATATGATACAGTTCACACATTATATCTCCGTCTATGACCACTACACTACTAACCATATCATATGATATTTTCAACATGTGATTTTGGTGAATACTACATTTGACACACAGCGGGGCTGTAGAACAATATTTTCAGAAAAGTACCCCCTCTCCCCCCGTGCTTTGTAACCAGCTGACTATGTCATAGCCGGAGATATAACGTGCGAACTGTAGTTCATTTGATTTTTTTAATACAGATTCAGGCTTATTTGAATCATCCATGTTTATATTTGTATGTCTGTAATCACTCCTTAACATTACTAGTACTTTTTCCAGTTTTAACATTACAGTTTACACAACCCACCTGGTAACGGTTAGTTTCTATCAAAGCTGAGAGTATTTGAAGTAGTAGTTTAACGCGATGGTATGATGAAAAAAATATACCACAATACTTAGGAGTTATTTCATTAATTGGTTTTGTTTTAGTTTCATCATAAGGACACAGTTATATGCTGGGTGATTTAACTCACACAAATCTCCTCAAACGTCCACTGAATAGTTCACAATATCTTACTGTGCTTTGAGTGATTTAAAAAAACTGGATCATTAATGCATTTTCATTGATATAATTTTGATTATGCAAAGTCATAGCATAAACTGACTTTGATGATTTATTTGGCTAATATTCAACAATTAGTTATACACAATCAGAAACTTGTGATTAGATTGTGAACTGCTGTGAGTTATGGGTTAACATAGAAATTCCTCAGTCTTCCATTATGGACGTTAATTTGAGGTTTGTTTATTCCAGGTTCTAAATGGATAATGGCAAAATTGCAGAGGTACAAAAATTTAATTTAACTTTGTAAAGTTGTCAGTTTTCACATATTTTGATGATAGCTAATAAACTATTTCAGCCATTAAATTATATAATGATTTCCAATAATTTAAAAAGAGTGTTAAAGATCCTTTTTTGTATGATTATTGAGTTGATTTAAATTTTATTGTACGATTACAAACTCTTGATGAAACTTTTTTCAGTTATTCCCTATTAATAAATCATAGTGCTTATTACCGTCAGCCTATTGTGTAAAAAATGAATTAAAGTAATTTTATCATCAAAACTGTAAGATGATATTTTTGACCATATAAAACAGTATAAATTTTACCAGTATATAAAACCTTTTTTATTGAAAATGTTTGTAATTTATTCTAGAAAACATTTTTCCCTATCTAAAAACACCGAACACCAAAAATTAGTACCAGGCAGCCCCTGGCAACCCCGCGGAAAACTGCCATGATAGTGGACATGTTTTAATAAGTTTTTTAAAGGTATTTTTTAAGGAGTATTACAAATAATGTTTTTTTTCCTTGTTTGTTAACCATGATTCAGATGGATTTGTGACTTTCACTTCAAGATCATAAAAAAGCCAAATTATTATCTATTTAGCTAACTTGTCTACTATAATTTTGGTATTTAAATATTTCTAGTTTTATTAATTTTGTTAGTTTTGGTTTGCTATGTGTTTTTATAGAGCCATGTGAAGTTCTGAGCAGCGCATTTTAGGGTTATGTTGATAGACTTTTTAAGTATGGAGTCTCAATCCAAAAAATTAAATGACAAATGGGTCAACATAAAATACTGAGAAACGGCTAATTTGTTTTATTACAAGAATTTTTTTCTACACTTCATCTAAACATTTTATTAGCTGGAAAAAGGAAAAGAAGGACTCAGCTCTCAGATGCCTTTTTATGAAATGTATATACAATTTCTTGAATTCTCATTGAGGTTATATAATTGCTAATATTCATTCTGGTGTTATTGTTCACGTTTGTTTTATGTGTTTAGATCCTGGCCTGCATCTCTGCTGCATCGTACCACTTTCCCGTCGGCGCAGTCGTCGCGTTCTCTGCCATTCTCATCCCTCAACTCACCGCGCCCGACTCTGAGATCAAAGTTACCAAAAATGACACATCATGGATAGGTAATAAATTTGTATACAAACCTTATAGTTTATATTTCTAATGGACAACTCTAATAGAAAATTTCAGCTTGCTTTGCTATATTCAACAATCTTTTTTTTCTTAAATGGCACTGGCAAAGAAGAACATAAGATTACTTTATTACATCAATGATTCCCTTCAATTTTTAGAGTTTTTTTGTTAGATCTTGATGCAATAGTATTATTCACAATACGATTATTGTAATTAACTGTGTTGCCAAATAAAAACCAATACATGTAAGATCAAAGACAGCTTATCAAGAACAGTAGATCTCTAATCATCAGAACTTCAATCATCATAATTTCTAATTATCCTAATTACTCGGTTCACATAGCAAAAGTGGGAAGCCCAGACTGGGAGGTGAGTGCAAGCAAGTTCGCTTAGTTTGCAGTTTGTATTCCTTTAATTTTCAGAAGTATGTTCATTAAATTTTGGATCAAAATACTGGAGAACCCTAATATATACTGTTTCTCGATTAGTGTAAAATTCACATTTTTGCTTGTTTTCCTAGATATATCATTAATTGGAGTGCAAAAATCCCTACATGCATGATAATTTTACAGATCGCGTGATTGGGGAAGAGGGCATGTCGAAATCTACCCTACTCAAGCCCCACCCCTCACTGATTCCTAACAGCTGTAAAGAATTGAACTTATTTTGAAAAAAAGCAAAATTGTTGGTTGTCACTGTTGTCAGATGACCTAAAAGCTTTGGTTTTAGGTTCTGTTTACATTTTTGTTGTTGTTGATCAATTCAATATAATTTGGAAATTCTCAGGATATTCCAAGAGTTTGTCCATTATAATTATGAAATGAGAGTCTAAATTCATAATAAATATGTTTTCCCAAGTATTCCATAGCAAGTAATATTCTAGTTATTACATAAAATAATGATTATTTTCTTTGATTTTGGTCAACACTGTTCAGACGGGTTTGTGATTATCAGGTTTAAAAGGAACTTCCTATCAAAAGATAAAAATACTTGAAGAACTTAAAAAACAAATAATCATCCCATAAAGATCCAAAAGTGCTGCAGCCAATGACATACACTTATTAAGGAATTGCTTATCTCACTTTATACATCAATTTTCTATCACTCTCGCACAAGTTTTTTCTAAGTCGTTTCCTACACCAATTACAAGGGCCGTACAAAAAGTAACACGTCTTGCCACCAAATCCAGCGCTGTTGCCCCTCCCCACTCCACTGAGTCCATGGTCCAAAGCTCCACACCTGACGTATCTCATTTTTACAGTGTTTCATAACGGCTGTAACCATTAAAAATCCCACCAAATACAAATAAACCGATGACAACAGTGTTTTGGGACTTTGAGTTAATTTTTTTCCCATAGTAGAGACAATCAATTTCAAATTTATTGTAAAAACCCTTCATCTGCTTAGTATGCAACACAAATCTGTGATCGACCCGAATCCCAATTAATTCAATTAGAGTTTCACTGAACATGAAAACCTTACCTCATTTGTCATCAAATTTTAAACAGTCTAGTGATGTGTCGAGTTGACGATTTGAGTCGAGCCAAGAGCAGTCGCTAGCCAATTTAATCGTAACTTGAGTCAAGATTGCTTTTTACAATTGGCTGGACTTGTCTCAAAAAACTATAATCATATATGGCCAACTCGAGTCAGAACCGAACTCGTCCGGGGAAAGTCAACTCGATTCTCAACTTGAGTCAGGACCCTATCTTGTCCAGTGGTTGCTAACTCGAGCCGACCTGTCCCCTGTTTGATTTAGTGTCGATGACTGATGGCAAGTCGAGTTTGACACGACTCGTAACTTGAGTTCGCTTGGTGTACAAGTCGAGTTGACTCGAGTCATCAAGTGACTGGACTCAACACCTCACTAAAACAGCCCTGATACCTTTCAGTTATATAGTTTTTAAGTATATCCTCCCATTTGAAAACTATCTGATGTACTTCCCGTGTGTGCCGCAGCCAGTCTGGTGGTGCTGGTGGTGCCGGTGGGAGCGTTGTTTACCGGGTACCTGGTGGACAAGATCGGCCGCCTCAACACAATCAAGGTGGGCGCGGTCCCGTACATGATCGGCTGGGTCCTCATAGCCACCGCTCAGAGCCTGCCCATGCTGCTGGTCGGTCGGTTTCTCACTGGCTTCGCCATGGGTAAAATTGAAAACTCCAATTATGTCTTACCAAATTAAATTTTAATATTGGTGGATTTACATCTTACAATTGACGATTTTTAACATACTATAAGATGGGTACTATGTGAAGATCCAGTACAGTACAGATGACAAAAAAATTTATTTTGATTTGATTTTATATTTTGTAGTCTTAAGACAAAGGTAAATACATGTCCTTTAACATGTTTGGAGATAAAAATACTTATTATTTCAATGAAAAACTGTAAACTGTTGAATTATATTCCAGATTGAACAATATTGCATTAAATATGAGAGATCCCAGACCAGAGTGGGAAATGAACTGTGCTGAAATAAGCGACAGATCAGAAATATGTGTATGTGAAGTTAAAGGTTTTAGAAAACTGCCGAGGTTAAACTCAAGTAATGTTTAAGATAGACATGCAGACACTTATTCAGGATATCAGGCATGAGAAAGACTGCTGACCGTGAAGGCAGAGTCCCGTTTTCATCAGTGAATAATGATAAGGGATGATATATAAAGTAATTTCTAAATCTTCTCTTGATATGTATGTGGAGCCCGGTGGCAATGCATGACATTTTTGCATGGTCATCGCTGGTAGTATAGGAGTACACGGGACTACGCCGGCGCCGCACGGCAGAACGGCTATATTGCTATTCATAGAATAGTCACAGTCCACAGTAGACAGTCCTGCGCTTGACCAGCCCGGATATCCGTGCCCAAGCAGCCCATCCGTCCCTTTATAAGCCCGGATATTCGTCCCATAGCGGACTGCGCCGGCGCCGCACGGCAGAACGGCTATATTGCTATTCATAGAACAGTCGCGACAGTTATCGCGACCAGCCCGGATATCTGTCCCCAAGCGGATAGAGACCCCACGACTCTACTGAAAAGGCGAATGGATTAAGACTGGTACTTAAAAGCTCTCAGATGAAAGTTTAACATTGAAAAATGCAACTAGCTATTTTATTAAACAGTTTAGTTTTATAATTTCATTTTTATAATTTTTTAATCAGTTTTCATTTTTATAATTGTTTAACAATTATATCACCTTCTTCTTCAGTCATTGTTATGCTCATCGATTAATAATAAAACATGTTAATCATTAAATTATCAAACCACTGCAACTTCACTCATTGAAACTACACAAATACAAGCAGAGTGCGCGGCGCGAGAAACGAACATTGACACTGACAGTGACAATGAAGTCGAGAATCGCTCACTACGTGGCGAAGGCTGCCAAGTACAGCCGAAGGGAGCCGGACACCAACCGATTCTCCAGCGACAGAGATTACTTGGCCACCTCTACACAACAGCGGTGTGAGTGGTGGGGATGGACGCGGGGAGGTGGGCGCTCCACTAGATTGGATTCTCCAAACTCGGCGAATTGGTTCATAGAGAACTAGGGACGCGGCACATCTATCCCGCAAAGCGAAACGGCGTGCATAAAAATAGCCTGATACTCCAAAAATTTATGATTTTCTTTTGAAAATAATAGACATTTAGGTTTCTATCATTATGTTATTTGTAGTTTTATTTAAAATTTTTACTTTTAAAATTAACTTAGTCATCGGCGAATCTGTAGATGACCGCACGCCTCGCCTCTGGTGAAGCCTCTATAAGCCAACCTTGCATTTTAGCTTGGAATCTAAATGGTCCTCTTGTATAAGATATACTAGAAGACCTAGTTGGCTGCATTATAACTTAGAGATCTGCATTTAAAGATAATTTATAACATTTGTGTATAATTTGACATGTTATAGCTCTGCTTGTAGCTGTATTTCTGCTCTAGTTACTGTATTTGTGTTCCAGCAATGGGGCCCAGCCCTGCTGTGGTGTACATCACGGAAGTAGCCCGGGCTGACCTGAGAGGGGCCCTTATCTGTACAGGACCGTCCATGACATCTCTAGGTATTTATGTTGTTATCAAAGGATACATAGTTCGTAAAGTCTTTTCCAAGTTTTAAATAGTGCAGATATTTTGTTACATGCAAAGAAGCAAAGTGTATTCATTATAATCTTATTTGTATCCACAACAGTAAAGCATAAATCCATGCACTGAAGCATCCCCCCCCACACCCTTTGGCTACTATTAGCTCATTCCATTCCTAATCATAATAATCTAAGAAAATCCCACTGATATCATCATAGCAAGTTTATTGCATCTATTTTTTGGACTGAAATTTAATTGAGGATTGAAGCGATTGTTTTCTCACCACAGTTTTTAACAGGGTGGATTTGATAATAAAAAAGTTATTATATTATATGCATTTTTTTGTTAACAATAAGAATGCTCATTTTACATTATAGGCTATTGTACTATATAAAGAAAATCAGCTTAGACTAATGACTAATAGTGATAGATTACTCTAAAGAAAAATGGTTTCACTTCCCCCCTCAAGATCCTAAACATAACCAATAAAACTCATTATATTTTGTCAAGTGAAATATGGTCTGTTTAAGGAGCGAGAGCAGGAATTGAACGAAGTATTGCGTATAATCACAAACACAATTTTATGAATAAATCGCAAATCCAAATTTTCTCAGATATGTACCTCATACAAGTTTATAATGTTCTTTCCCTCTTTGAAATGTGTTGAGATGGCTGCGAAAAGTCCAAGAGATTCACCGACAGCTGAGAGATTCAATGCACTTGCAATACAACCAATAGATGTGATGATCGCGAAGTACATCCGCCATGATATAACTGAGATACTGTCCACGGTTCACTGTGAAATTTGATTACTGTGAAATGGCCACGAGAAGTTTGCAGATTGCTGCAAATCCTAATGATACAACCAAGATTTGTTGGCTGCAAATAACCGAGAATTTGTCTCAAAATACTATCAATATTTTCCAATTGCAATACAACCGAAAAGTTTGATGGTCGCTATAGAAATAATAGATTTAACGGCTACTGTACAACTAAGAGCTTTATTTGTCGTATTACAACAGATGTTTGCAGGCCAAACTACAGCCTAACCAATAAGAGCTGTTATTGCCACAATATGACTGAGAAATTTGCCAGCCGCTGTGAAACCAAAGCAGGATGTCTACCAGATTTTGCATGTGAAATTGTGACTTCATTCTTACCTTTCCTGACAATTAAATAAAAATTCCCGGCCAGTAAAATTGGCCATGATGCCTCCTAAAACGCTTGAGTACTTCTTTGTAAATCCAATATTATTTGACGGCTGCTAAACGACCGAGAGATTTAACAGCCGCGATTTATCCAAAAGATTTACCACCCCATAATGCGAAAAAAAGACTTGCTGGCCGGGAAACCACTGAGCAATTTTTTGGCCACAATATAACCAAGACATTTTACTGGCCGCGGTACAAACAACTGCGATGCGACTGAAAGCCTTCAAAAGAGCGAGAGACTTGTCGGCCACGAAACGACCAAGAAATATGCCCACCAGCCGCTGTATAAAAATGACACATTTTCTGGCCATGAATGGTAAATAGATGTGATAGCCACAAAAAGAGCGAGGGACTTGTTGGCCGCAATGCGACCAAGAGATCTATCAGCCCGATGTAAACGATTGATCTTACAGCTACGATATTACCAAAATGTTTGTTGCAATTCAATTGAGAGATTTTCCGGGTGTGAGGACAAAGACAGCTATTTTGTGTAGTTTTATCATCAGTATAGAATTTCAGGACCAAAGGTTTCATGACTTTTCCTGCTTTTCCCGAATTTTTGACTGGTAGACATCATGCAAAAAGATGTACAGAAATTTGATGGCCACAATACAACCGAGAGACTCTCGGTTACAAAAGGGCCGAGATGAAAAAAAGATGATAAGGAAGGAGCCACGAATAGGCAAAAATGATAGAGAGACAATCGAAAGGATTGCAGACCGGGACAGTGTGAGCAAGGCATTTTATGGCCAAAAATTGAATAAATTATTCAGGTTTAGTTAATAAATTATAATCCAAAATTATTGGGCGGAAAAGTACCTCCCTTCCCCGCCTTTCCCCGAATTATGCCTATGCACTGAACATTTAAAATCCTATGTTCCTCAATGTTCACACTGTAAACACTTCTACACATCCACACTGCCCTACAGAGTGAGTACAGCATTACAGTCTGTTGACAGGCATAGTGGTGATCTACGCACAGGTTGTCACGTGGTTGTCCGTCGCCTGGTGTCTACACTAATCCATACATCCACACTGCCCTGCAGAGTGAGTACAGCATTACAGTCTGTCGACAGGCATGGTGGTGATCTACGCACAGGGAGCGTTCCTGCACTGGCGGACGATCGCGTGGATGTCCATCGCCTGGTGTCTCATTCCCATCCTGTTCATGACCCTCTGGTCGCCCGAGAGTCCCATCTGGCTCATATCCAAGGGCAGGACCCAGGACGCTCTCAAGTCTCTTACCTACCTCTCTAGGAGAGACAAGAAGGTACCGTAATTTAGTTGTGATTGTTAATGCTTTTGCTATTGGTATGCAGAAATTAGTCCCAATATATCCTCGGAGCCCAAGCATATTTTGAACAGCTGGCTCAGATAGGCACTCCTAGGCATACACCACTGTCTGTTATATCGAAGTAGCCTAGTGGCTGGTATATACGTTACTGTTCTATGCTAGTAAATTATGAATTGTGAGGTCCCGGTCTATTGTAAAGACTTGATACTTTTGTTGCGATTTGTGGTGGAAATACTACTTAGACTGTATGCTTTGTCTCTAAGCACCATATACCCACCTGGGCCATGGGGCTTTTTTGCATCATTCTGATACACTACAGTGACTGGGATGGCCTATACACGAGGTACCTGGTACATTATTATGGTGTCAGCAGATTATTATGGTTTTATGAGATCCTTTAAACTCACCAATCATCAAACAGTTCGGTTATTTTTCAATCTTTCAGGTTTTTGTCTTATTAGGGTCAGATTTAGCCTATGCATTGTCACCCCCCCACAGGAATGTGGCCTCATACATGTGTAATTTGTATGCTGAAATTTCTCAATAGATTATTAATTTTTCAATCATTTATTAAAAATAAGTAAACTACTGAATAGTAAAAAAACTGGGTCAGAGCAATATACTTTTTCTCTTTTACTTCGAGTACATTCTTTGTAAATGCAATATTATTTGACGGCTGCTATGTGACCGAGAGATTAAAAAAAAAATCTATTTATCTAAAAGATTTACCACCCACAATGTGAAAAAGAGATTTACTGGCTGCAAAATCACTGAGCAGTTTTCCAACCGCAGCGATTTACTGGCCGCGGTATAACCAACCGTGATGCGACTGAAAGATGTAACATCCCCGAAAAGTGTGAGAGACTATTTGTCTATGCTATGTTTGTCTATGTGAGACAGTTTATTGCTATGTTCTTAAAGTAAAGAAAACTCTGTTAATTCTATGGTCTTGATTTGTCTTTCCTCTTGTATTTTTCAGGAGGCAAAAGATTATGCAGGCTTGCATTTTGATTCATAATCAATGAAATATTATTAGATCCAGTGTAAACTAAGTAATTACCTTACCGCCGTGGCCATTCAAACCGAAGTAGGTTTTTGGCCTCCGAAACCATCCGCCTCCACTGTTCTCTATCCTGAGCCTGCTCCCATGTTACTCCCATCCGTCGAAGGTCCTTCAGTATTTGATGACGCCAACGCAGTTTAGGACTCTCTAATGGGCTAAACTAGCTGGTCTCCCCTCTAAAACTTTCTTGATGAGGGCTCCTTCTGGTCCTCTTGCCTTGTGTCTTGCCCATCTCAATATTTGGTTTTAATAACTGCTATTATATCTGATTATGTGAAGAGGTTTCTGAGTTCTCTGTTTTTTTCTAAATTCTCGAAATACCGTTCTCATTTACCTTACCTCATATCTTACCACATATTTACCTTACCACATATCTTTTTCTCAAAAACTATGAATTTATTTTCTGAATTTTTGCTTAGGGCTAGGTTTTTTTTTTCGATAAACAATCCAGGTTGGATAATAGTGTGATATACACTTATTTTTATAGTTTGAGAAATTTGTATTGAACTCAGTAACTTTGTATTGGTCCAGAAATTTTTCCTTGCTGCTATTAGCCTGCTCTCTACTTCTACTTCCTCTGTGTTTTGATCAATAAATTTTATTCTCAGGAATTTACATTCGTTTTCTCTAGGGAACTGAACCCCCTCAACTTCTAAATTCGAAATTCGTGTTTATAATTTGGGTTGTTCTTAAAACAAGAAGATATTTTGTTTTTCCTCATTAAACCCCAGACCATCCTTCCTAGTTTCCTCCTTTAGTTTCATTGATAGTGTCTTAAGGTTTGAGAGAGTAAAGTGTAAGTGTAAAAAAATAGGGATAAAGAAGAATAATAAAACCCACCATATTTGGAGCGGCTGGTGAGCATTGCGATCACTGGGGGTGGTTATAAAATATATGTTACTCTCCAATTATACATCCTCAAGTATACACTGAAAATTAGTAAAGACACTACAAATCGTTCTGAGTTTACCCAACGCAATGGGAGAGTGTGACATCACATCAATGGAAAGGTGTGCATTGAAGGACCTCCATCATGTGGTATTTAAAGCTGGGTTAAAGAACAAGATCAGCCTGCATAGTGGATTTGTCCTTGGGGGTCCCTAGATTGGTGTACATGGAATTACAATATTCAAAATTTTATGCTCCTTTCGAAATGTTTTAGCCTTTGAATTATGGTGATCTTAAGGCCTTTGAGTTGGGTGATCTAAATGTCCCAAAAAAATTTAAATTAGGAAAACCTATCACTGCGGAGTTTGACGGCCAAACAGACTTAAAGTAACATTGAGTTGGAGCCTTGAAGTCTGAATGTTCTTTCCAATTATTTAGAGGATATACCTTTAATTTTATTCTATTATGGCCAAAACCACACATTAAATCAAATCAATGCCTTGTGCACGAAAAAAATCCTCATTGAATACGGTAGTGGAACGTGATTAACACTTACTACAGGTGCTCATCATTGTAATCAAACCTTTTTTCAAAATGGGTTGAGGAAAACTCCTAAATTATAGGTTGTAGAGTTAATAAGCTTGAGAATGGGGTTTGTACACAGTTTCATGTTGGATACGTCTGCAAGAGACTGGTCTTGGTATGTAAAGGTCGATAAATGCCTTGCTCTTAATCCACACCTAATTTATTTTGGATTAAAAACTAAACTTGTAGTATTTGTAATATCTAACTGAATGAATGTAATATACAGTTAAAATACATGAAAATCCGAAAGCAGAAGCATATGAATTTGAATCCTTGAATTGGTTAAAAAACCATCTGGTAATCTCGCATTAAGACTTTTTCTACTGCTGTTGCTTCACCTTTTATTCAGTCCAGGGGTGCCCATCCCCCCCAAGCCCCATGGCGCCTTCCCCCCTCAAATTTCCCAAACACCTCCCTCCCAAATTTGTTTAATTCCCCTCCCCCAAATTTGGCTAACACTTCCCCCCAACTTGGCTAACCCCCCTCCCTTTCGTTATCAGCAATAAACTGAAACCGAGGATGCAAGCCTGCTGCAACGGTGTTATTTAATTTTTTAATGTACAGTTTTTGCTGTTCTTACTTGAATGAAAATGAATATAGTTAATTACAAATTTTAATCAATAAAACTAATAAATTTTAATCAATAGTTAAAGTAGTTTTGTATGCATAACATTAAATATTAATAAATACCTCTCGAGATTATTGAACCTTAATAAGATATGAGTTACATCTTGAAAATTGCAGTTTACAGTTAGAAAATAAAAAAATCAGTTCCATAACATTTTTAAACTGTGTAAAAAAACAGTTAATTTATTGATCTTCTTAAACATCTATATCTTAAATTCTTCATAAAAAAGTATTTCTACGTCATTACTTATTCAGTTTTAGTTATTTTTATTATTGCAATCAATGGCTGAACCATTTTGCGGTAGACCATCGCGGTCGATATTACTCGTGATTGTTGCTCTTCATGGCCTTCCAAAGTTATTTCTGCTGATTTCCGCATTCAGTAGATATTCAAAACTGTGTGCGGTTGCACAGTTGCTGATAGTTTAAATAACATTACATCTGTCAATATAAATGCGTTATGAGCGTAATAAAGGTCATCCTTCTGAATAAACTCAAATCTTTAACTACTGTAATCACAAAATTCTAACTTTTTATAGTTCAAAAAATCCCCCCCCCCCAAATTTTATTTGATGGCACCCAGAGTGCCATATTCCCCCCATTCTAGGCACCCCTGATCCAGTCAGCAAACAATCTCAAAACGATATAAAATGCTAGAACCAGACTCATTTAATGAATTAGTTGGGGAAACTTTCATGATATAGTGAGTGTCCAACTTAACTGTGCCACCATTGGTATCTTAGAAACTATTGAATTTAGAGAAAACTTCAAATGGGGGACTTCACCTACTTTTTTAAGACATTTATAAATATGAATTCCATTTTCTTCTAAATAGCCACCATTTTCCAATATGGCGGACAACTTAGATTTTTCTTATAGAACACCCTGTATTTCATGGCGTATTTGGATTTTAAGCTTAATTTTAAGAACTTTTTACTCTTTTACTTTTTTTCCTAGACCCAATAGTTAAGTGGATGTAAGCCCTTAAAGTTTGATTTTTCCCCTGTAAGAAATGCATTGCATTATTGTCGTTATTTAGTGTATCAATAACGCTTGGGTTGAATAAAAATATCAAAGACCAAAAGTGCCTTAAAATGTGATATTAGTTTTGATTCAATCAAAGAAATAGTTTTTAATAGAGGTTCATTCATGGAAATAAATAATTTTGAATAGTTTTGTACTCCATGGGATGGCACGGTTAAAATGGACACAATGCATTTCAAATGGGAAAAAATCAAACTTTAACTGCTTATATCTCCTTAACCGTTGGATTTAGGAAAAAATGTCAAGGAGTAAATAGTTCTTAAAATTAAGCGTAGAACCCAAATACGCCATAAAACACAAGGTGTCCATAAGAAAAATCAAAGTTTTCCGCCATCTTGAGAAATGGCGGCCATTTAGAAGAAAATGGAATCCATATTTTTAAATATCTTAAAAGAATAAGTGAAGTCCCCTATTTCTAAATCCAATAAATAAATAAATCCAATAAATCCAACAGTTTCTAAGACACCAATGGTGGCACAGTTAAGTTGGACACCCTTTATATAATTTGTTATATATCATAAAGGCCGGAGTGGCGGAGCAGCAGCTGGCTGAGCTGCTGAAGGAGCACAACGCCAAGAAGAGCCTGACGGAGCACAAGGGCTCGTCGGTGGGCAAGCTGCTCCGGGCGCTGCTCCGGCCTAATGGCTACAAGCCGCTGCTGCTGCTCGTCTCCATCTTCACCTTCCAGCAGTTCTCGGGCATTTACATTACCATCTTCTATGCCGTCAACTTTTTTAAGGTCTGTACGTACGGTGTGGATGTCAGTATGACAATTAAAAAACATTTTCAAAGTGTTTAATGTTTTTATTCAGTAATAGTAGGTTGTTTAACTTGTCACAGCGGCATAATTTTCTATATTTCTTGCCGCCATCCTGGTGCTTTGACTTATTGTTACTGTAACTGCCACGCTTATGGTGGGACCAGCACTGTCCAGTGCACAGAATGCAATATACTATCGAGCAGTGCTGTTAAAGTTTCAGATTTCAAGCTCAGATCCTGGTTTAAAAATAAACCATACTGCAACAAGTTGCAGCTTGGGAGCGATCACTTCCACCAGGGTGGCGGAGCCACTGCGAACGTGTTAATCAAATACAGTACATCTAATATTATTTGGACCCAAGTAATCTGGATGATTTTGATCAGTCTTTGAACTAGGTTACCCTTATGATTAGCATGATGAATCTATAATAAAAGAGTTAGAGGATCCTTACATCTGATACTGTTTTCCTTATGCCTCAAAAACTGTAATTACTTCTGCATTATTGGACAGGACGTGGGAGCTGACATTGACCCGTACGTGAGCACGGTCGCCATCGGAGTCGTGCGGATGTGCATCGGGCTGCTCACCTCCTTCCTGCTGCGTAGCTTCGGCCGCCGACCCCTGTACATGGTCAGTGGCACGGGCATGGCTGTGTTCATGTTCATTTGCGGCTACATCACCAAGGAGGTAGCGGAAGGTAAGGTACCTCCAAATGTCAAAACTTACCTCAAAGTACTTGTACATCAAAGTTTTCTTAAGAGACCTCTGTAAATCAAAACTCCAATGTCCAGGTCACAACGTGTCGGTGTATCTACTGTCACTATTCTTTACTTTTGTAATTTGAATTTTCATTTTTTACCTCATCTCAAATTTAACTGAAATTATACTTTGTAAGTCAAATTCAGTCAAGAATTACCTCTTTCACTCAAACTATGCCTACGCCAAACTGCATATGTATCAAGAGGAAAATTGTGTTCCCTGTGAATTTTGAGTTAGTGAGAGTTGACTGTAGTTCTAAAATAGTCCATTGCTTAGTGCTTAATATTAATGTATATTTATATTTTTAATCCATTAAGTTTTTTTAGCAATGAATAATTGCGTACTGTTTTCTTTGCTAAAAATAAGTTAGTTTGTATTTGATTTTTCTTATGTTAGCTACAGAGACAACAATTTGGTTGTCATTTCTACAATTATTTATTGCTTTAGTACTTAAATATTTGAACAGACTTCACTTTTTAAATCTGTGAAAATTTTTTAATAGAAAAGTTTTTAATAGCAAACAAATTTAGAAAGTTAGCAAAATACAATAGACTCCATTTAATTCAGTACTGCATTAATTCAGCCCTCGTTTAGTCCAATTTTTTGATAGTCAATTACAGTAGATTTTTTGATCGCACATATTTGGCTAATGATAAAGATAACATTAGAAAAGATGTGAACTAGCAAGAAATTTGATCCCCCTATTCGCTAATTGTTAGAAATTACAGGAATAACTTTGAGAGAGATACGACCAGCCATTAGTATAATCGCAGTAACTTATAAACCGACAACAGATGATGTTTACAACACAGTTTTGATTGTTTTAAAAGTTTTTTGGGGCTAGCTTTGCAAAATATCTAAAATATATTAATACAGTAATCCAGCATTCCCAAAAACCCGGTGCTGCCACAGTCTAATATCTTCTGGAACAGTGTAAGTCCACTCCACTGGACATTCTTTACAAATGATACAGCTTGCATCCAATAACATCATTAAACTATTTGCATTTTCAGGTCGCATGGAGAAGAACATTATCCCGGTGATCTGCATCCTGATCTACATGAGCCTGGGGGTGACGGGGCTGATGAGCATCCCGTGGACCATGACGGCCGAGCTGTATCCGCTGGAGATCCGCGGCATGGCGCAGGGCCTCACCATCTCCCTCGCCCACATCATCATGTTCGCCGCGCTCAAGGTCGGCCACCGAACCTAGAGTAGTCCAGTTTTAAGGCAAAGTGGGGGGATGGACCCAGTGGGATCCTATCTGGCTTTTGCTAGTTTAGGTAACAATACTGGGTACAGTAACAGAAGTTGTCACGATTGGAGGCAATGTTGTAGCTGTCTTTCAGTGAACATCTTTAGTACCCCACCAGGGGAGCCTAGGCTTGACAGCAGGGTGTCCCGGCAACCAAGATGAGGGCCAATATGAGGGCCACCTGGCCACCTTATCCCTTGAGGCCCTCTGTTCCTCCATCCATTGGATAAAGGTATACCTTGGCCCGCCCAGTCTAAGCTTGGCCAGATATGTTTCATCTACCTATTCCTTTGTCCTTTTGATTCCCTTGTATTAATTTACTAAAGGCTTTGTGTCTAAGGGATATTAGAAGGGAAGCTTCCAGCCGTAAAAATAATAATGGCTGAAGTACCCTCAATGGATTTTTCTGTGAGGTGGTGAATCCAGCTACAAAATCCCCCCTAAAAAAAACATACAAAAATGCTCCATTTCCAAAATAGTGTCAGCGTACTCAGTGTGGACGTCGAAAAAAGTTGCGCTAGAGTTAAATGTGAAGTGGGCAATGGAGACTGTTTCATAGATGCTGAGCGTGACACGTCAACAATCACCATTGTCCACTTTACATTTGACTATGGTGCAATAACGTCGATGACGACACTGACGCCATTTTGGAAATAGAGCCTTTAGAAGTTAAGGTCAGCAGCAGCGACCACAGTGCTAGCTATTTGATGGTATACTATTTTAAATTATTTGTCTGATGCATTTTCTCTTTATACTGTGAGTTGGTTTTATTTTACTTTTATCTTATTTTCAATTATAATGCCAAGTAAACTTAAGAGAAAGAATTAATGAAGGTTTGAAGAATGAGTTTGATTAGAAGGCAAGACAGTAGAGCTTACGTGATGTTTTAGCCTCTTGTAAAGTGTTGAGTTCATATTTTTTAATTGCCCTTGATGGATGTTGGATTTTATATTAGACTGGACTCAGGTTATACACACTTTATTCAAACCTGTTGGAGGTTAAAAATAGGAGTTAAAAACTCCTCCCAGCTAAAAAATGTTAAAATATTTGCTAAAATGTTAACTTACTGTTTTGTTTAAAACTTTTCATACTTTTTGACAAAAACATAAGTTTGCTTAAAAATTTTCAATTTAGTGATAAATATTCAAAAACTCATGTTTGACTAAACATTCTGGGCAGATTATCTGTCTGCTTGAAAGTAAAATTCAACCACTAAAACTTGTGAAACTAACAATTTTGTTTGAAAAATATCAACATTTTCGGTGGGACCCCCAGACCCCCCCCCCTTCTCCATGTTGAGGAATACTCCATATCCCCTAAGCCCCCCAGGCAAGGCTACCCTTCCTAATCACTTAAAGTTGGTTCCCTTCTTTGGAATGGGTCCCTCAATAGTCAATCATATATACACCACTGACTATGTACAACATGTCCATGTAGTTCATTCAGTGAGAGTGTAAAGTAAAGCCCCTCCCTTTAAATAACATTTGTATAGAAAAGAACCAATCAGAGAAGAGGCAGTCCATATGATCCAAGGGATGGTTCACAGCTATTCCCCTTAGTGATTTCAATTGAATGAATACTATATGATATGAATAATAAATTAAGCATGTGTGGATGCATTAATTTGTATTGTGGACAATTTATTTACTTATTGTAAAGCTCACGTGCATTCTATGTTCACTGTAAACAAACATAACCAAAATTGGCTTTGTCAACAGACATCCAGTTCCAGCTCCAGGTTTTAATAAAGCTCTTCGGCGATTTGTAGCTATAACATCAGGTACTCATGTGACACAGCCTGCCAACATTACAGCTGATGCAGGAGGTGTGGCTTTACTTTACACTCTCGCTGAATGAAGTATAGCTTACATAAGAAATGTTTGAGATTTGAATGTGTGACCTTAGGTTCTGAAACACCCTTGTAGATATTCCATGACAAAACTACTTTTATAGTTACAGCTGATAAAAAATGAACTGGGTGTGTGGTTGGTCAGGTACACTCC